>MU225764.1:2261687-2302761 GCA_018584345.1 Thuja plicata
GGAACATGATAACAAATAAAGAAATGCATAGAAAATAGATCTAGATATATCCCAATGCATTCAAATGAAATGTATGATGAAAAATGTAAATGTTTTTGTATTTTTAATGAAATTTTGTGATTTTTATCTATTTTTGACATATAAATGCAAGAGCATAAAATAAATATACTTTTAAATTCATGTAATATCTAACACAAGATGCAAATCTAACACCAAAAAGAAAGCATTGTCTATTGCGGGTTCACCAAAATGTAACATATAACAATGTGTAACATAAGAAATGTAACATGTGAAATAAGTAGGGGAAAGATAAGATATTCCTCTTCCATCCCAAGATACACAAAAGAAAGATCCAAATTGATCAACCCAAAAAGGATTAATGCACAAATGAATTAATCATTGGAAATGAGAACAAAGAGGAAAGTCTTAAATTCCCCATTTTATGGAAAGGAATGAATATGTGATAGATTTCAAATGATTAAGGATTTGAATTGAAATGGATAGGAGAAATGCACTAACCTTGAAATATTGCAGATCAAAGAATGATGTTTTCTGGGGTTTGTGCTCTATTTCTGGAAAGGAATTGAATGCAGAGACAAACAAAACCCATAAATCATTTTCTGATCCGACACCATCTTATGAAAAAGTTCAACCTTGACCCACAAATGTCAACCTTGACCCAATAATGTCGACCTTGACCTGCACAGGTCTGACAAAAAATCTATTCACAGATCCTGAAAGTTTGCCGAAAAGGGTATCCAGATATGGGTTCAAATCCGCAGTCCCGAACCTGTACCTACAAGAAAAAGAGGTTTGTTTGTTGGGGGAGGGGTTTGCCTTGGTCAAACCCCAATTTTGGAATTAACCTCAAATATATAATTGAAATTGCAGAAGTAAACAAAGTAAATGCATAAATTCACCTTGCTTGTAAAAGTCCTTGTGGAGGATTCAAATCCTTGAATCTACAAGTATGTATGCACCAATAGATCTAGAATTTAGAATTTAGGATATCTTTAATCAATTGCTTGTAGATCTCCAACACCAAATCTTGAATGGGTTCTTGAGTATGAAGAGGCTTGGAAGAAGGCAGATGGAGAGATCACCAAAAGGGCACTATGTGGCTTGAATCCTTCAATGGCCTCCAATGGATCTCTTTGAATGCTTGAAGGATTGATGGTGGATGAATGCTTGCTTGAATTATTTCTCCTTAGCTTGCTATAATTGCACTTGATGATAGTTTGAGAATGCTTGATCATGATTAGAAGACTTAGAGAAAATGAGAGGAGAAAGGATTCCTTTTATATGAAATTAGGGCACAATCTTTTAAGGAGTTTGACATAGGAGAATATAATTCCCATTAAATATTTTACCCCTAGGAGAGGACCTAAGTTAAATATAATTTAGGAATCACCACTTTGTAACCTGAAACAGCCGACCCGAAAGCGGAAAATGACTTTTTGCAAAGACTGACATCTGAAAACTATGGGACCCTAAGATTTGAACCCTGGGTCAAGGTCGAGGTCAACCTTGACCTAGGTTAGGGTCGAGGTTGACCTTGACCTAGGTCAGGGTTGAGGTCAAACTTGACCTAGGTCAGGGTCAAGGTTGAAATAGACCCAAAAGGTTGACCCTGACCCTGAGGTCAAAGACCTCAGATTTGCAGTCCAGGATGCTAAAAACTGGATGGAAAGAAGTGGAAAGAGAGGCAGAACATGGGGAAATCTAGGTCAAAGTTAGGAACCCATTCAAGGTACTTGATATGACCCCAAACTACTAACTCAAAAGGCTAAACTATTCTACCATGGAAGTGCTTCCATTTTCTAACTATACAACTATGCACATACCACTTATGACAATGTCATCAACATGATTGAACCTATTGAAGTGGAGTATTGTGGTGTGATTACTACTAAGGGGAGCGGGGATGTTCCTAAGTCTAAGACCCTATTTTTCTTGAGAGGCCTTGGGTCTCACTCATCTGAATCTGAAACATTTCAGGATTACGTAAATGTTGTTACCAGATCCCACGCTAAGATCACTCTCAAGGGTCCTAACCCTCCTGCTACTACATCCGCACCGAAAAAAACCATGGATAAAGTTGTTGTTGGCCCCACCAAAAAGACCATGAAAGTGGTCCCTACACCTCCTACTTATAGCTATAACATTCTTGACAGCGGCAAATAACCAATGCTCAAATAACCATGTTTGAGCTGTTGAAGATCTCGCCTTCTCACAGGCAGATTCTAGATAAAGCCCTTGCAGAAGCTAACATCCCCAAAGACATCAATCTTGATCAGTTTCAATCTATGGTGGGTCACTTGACTTCACCACACTATTTTTCCTTCTCAGAAGAAGATGATCACTTGATTAGTCACCCGCATAACACTCCTTTGCATATAGAAGTCATGATTGGAAAACAACTAGTCCATCGCGTCCTTATTGATAATGGTGTTGGTCTCAATATTTTCTCTACTTTATTTCTCACTTAGCTAGGTTATGATGAAGATCACATAGATTCTTGCAAGAGAATTACTATCAAGGCCTATGATGAAGAAGAAAGAAAGTCTAAAGGTTTAGTTGTGCTACCCATTCGAGTTGGACCGGTTGAAAGAGATGTCACATGTCAGGTGTTTGACCTTCCTCTTGCTTATAACATCCTACCAGGAAGACCATGGATCCATGAAATTCAAGTGGTTCCCTCTATGTATCATCAGTGCATTAAGTTTCCTTTCCAAGGTGCAGAAGTAACAGTTTCTGCTTGTATGGGCTCTTCTTGTAATGCGCTCACACAATAAGTTGATAGTCGTGTTCTCACTAACAGAGAATACATAGAATTCTGTGATGCCAAGCTTAGAGNATGGAATAGACTTTGAAAATCAAATACATAGGCATGGGGGTATCAAATAGAACCTATGCTATCATTAGAAGCTCTACCTCCATCTTCTCCTTCTTACGGGAGACCTTCTGAGAACAATAAATCTTCTACTGCTCCTCCTGAAATAGTTTATGATGGTGTCTTTGTATGAGCTTCAACACCACTAGAAGATGAAGATGAGGAAAGAGATATTAAAGCTTGGATTTACAAAGGAAAGGACATATTTGAACAGACCACCCCAGCTCGTGAACTAGATCCCAATAGTGAAGGTCTTAAAATCATGAAACACTTTGGATACAAAGGGAGTGGTCCAATAGGGGTTAATGGTAATGGGTTAGTTGAACCTATTAAATCTATGGGTCAAAAGATGAAAGACACAACTGGTTTAGGCTTCAAGAAGATCTTGTTCTATCTAGGGATTAACAAATTTGTGCCAAAACTGGATCCTCCACCAGAACCTGAAGGCACAGCTATAGTTGACACCATAGAGGATAGCTCCAATGAGGATTGCTTTCCTTATCCCATTCCTCCAGACCTGGAAGCATTCTTTGCTGAGCCAGATAATTTTTTACCACATGTCAGTTTAGTCGAGACTAACAATGATTCTGATAAAACCACTCCATTTGATGCATTAACCTACGGAGAATGGAAAGTGTTACAAGATCCTGATTTCCAGGGTGAATGGTACATACCACCAGAGTTTCAAGAGCAGTTGACACAAGAATAGGCTGGTGTCACAAGAACTCCCAAACCTTCATGGTGCAAACATCCCAGTCAGAGTTCGGACATAGATTCCCATGAATATGATTTCGACAGTCTTTCAGAAGGATCCTATGAAAATATTCTCGACATAGGTGAAGACTCTATTGAAAGGTCTAATGAGTCTGAGTCCATAAACGTTAACATGTCTTCTACTACGGTCGCTAGGAGTCAAAAGGATTCAAATACACCTTTGGATGAGATTTCTCTAGGTCTTGACTTACTAATCAGTGCTTTTGATGACTATACCGTGAATGCACTTGAGCCTATCACTTCTCTCTCCCTCCAACATCCTGAGCTAATAGACTGGAATTCCCCTTCCTCATCTAATGAAGTCCTCACATTCCAAAATGACTATGTTCTAGCCTGCTACCTTTACGTTGTTGAACTTGTAACATCCTTCACTAGTGAAGAAAGTTTCAACATGACCGAGGTTGATATCAAGTATCTTAGTCATAAAATCAAAAGAAGAAAAAAAAAAGGCACTCTGATGATGAAAACCACATTGTGGCAGTGTCAGAGCCAAAAAAAGTAAAAAGAATAGACGTATCTGAAGGTGAAAACCTCTCCAAGGCACCTAAGGATGAGATACTTGATGTGCTTCTGAGTCATTTCCAGGAATGTTCATCGGTGCCAATTGAGCCAACTCAGCTGGTCAATCTAGGTACAGAAGAACATCCACACATTATTCATGTGGATAAATCATTGTCTGCAGAAGAACTCAAGGAATTCATAGATTTCTTCAAGGAGAAAAAGATAAAATTTGCATGGACATACTTTGACATGCCTAGTGTAGATCCTAATCTTGTCATGCATCACTTGTCAATAGCTCCAGGTGTAAAACCAATCAAGCAAAAACTTAGAAAGATGCATCCACATGTGGCTCTACTTGTCAAGGCAGAGTTGGAGAAACTTCTAAAAGCTGGGTTCATCAAAGCAATTGATTATACAGAATGGATCTCTGACATTGTTCTAGTGTCGAAGCATGAAAAATCTATCAAAGTCTACACAGACTTCAGGGATTTAAATAAGGCATGTCAAAAAGATGATTTTCCACTACCCAACATTGATATGATTTTGAACATGACAGCAGGATACAAAATGTACTCCCTAAAGGACAGTTTCTCTGGCTACAACCAAATCAAAATTGCACCAGAGGACCAAGAAAAGACTGCTTTCACTTGTGCATGGGGCACTTTCTGCTGGAAATTTATGCCTTTTGGTCTTAAGAATGCTAGAGCCTGTTATGCCCTGCATACCCGTCCCTAAATTTTGTGTGCAAAATGTTGGGTCCCCTTTTTTTTTTTTGCTTTTGGCTCTTGCCTTGTTTTCTTTGCCCTTGTTTCTTTTGTTTTCTTCTTCATGTTTTTCTTCCCAGAGGGTTTTTTTTTTTTTCACTTTTGCCTTTTGTGTCTCCGGGACCTGGTCCCAAAGTTGGTTGTTTGCATTCTAGAAGCCAGATTCTGGACTCCAAGATTCTTTGCCACAATGTCTCCTTCTTGTAAGAAGACATGGTCATTTGGAATCCCTAGACACAGAGTCTAGAGGTTTTCCTATTCCAAAGTTTGTGGAGAGAAGGTAACTTGCTTTTTACCTTGGGTATAAATAAGATTTAAATGTCATTTTCACAGTTACCGCGATTAAAAACACTTAAAGTTCAGAGTGATTCTTTGGTGATTTGAGTGTGTTTAAGTGCAAATTTCTCTGAGCTTAGTGGATAATGACGTGTTGATCTTCGGTAGCTATTCGTGAGCATTGGAGGTCAAAGCTGTTGCAGAGCAGTCTTAGTGCCTCTTCCCTTCACCGTTCTTTGGATTCACGGGTTGGTTCTTCTGGTTCTTTCCCTTGGTTTGTTTGTTTTCATTTTGTTTTTTTGTTTTTTTTTGTTTTTTTTGTGTTTTTGGTCATTTGGTCTGCCACTTGTTGGTGGGTTGGCTCTGCCAGAGGGTTGTCTGCCCTCTGTGCAGCTGTATGATAATGTATATCTATGTACATTCTATGTTTTTTTTTAGGGTAGCTTCTCTGCGTTCTATTTTTGATGTATATTGGTGTATATTGATGTAAATTTTCTATATTTTGCATTTGTATATGCTTCGGCCCTTGACCCTCCTGCACATTTATGTATATTATGTAGATATGTTGTGTATATCCCTTAGAGCTTGTGAGTTCTTCACATTCTGTCATGTATTTTTACCCCACAAAATAGAGCTCGACAAGACAGAGTCACCATGGTTCAAACTCGACACCTCGCTGGTTTGAATCATGGCAGCTTTCTCTCTCCTCTATCTTGTCACATTGATGGCAGGATTAATTTCCCACATATGGAATTTAAAATGCGTCCAATCTAGCATTCAATTTTTCCCTGTGTTGGCCCACTTGTCCTAATCAATGCCATAACTACCTTTACACCGCCTACCATTTTACCACATGCTAATGCACGTCAACCAGAGTATGGCTTGTTGCCAGTCACATCAGCAATAGCTAGTTTGTCCAGACTCCAGACTCCCAGCGGGATCTTGTCTTCTTCTTTTCCTTGTCACCATGCCAGCACACTCTGGAATGCTTAAGCCATGTTCATTTTTAGATACTGTGGAACTTTTGATGTATGTACTAACATTTGTTTGGCAGGTGCAGGCTGGTGAGAAATCTCCCAGAGCTTTGATTTATGTTTATATATGTCTTAATGGTTTTCCAGTCTTGTAGGTTTGCTGATAAACTAATTGAAAATGTCTGACGATTTCGCACCTCCTGATAGTCCGGAACTACCAACTACCTCCACCCGGGCAGCCACAAAATCAAAGATTGAAAGAATGTTGGCAAAGCTGCATCTAACCTCCAAGTATCCAAAATATGGAGGCGTTGTGGGGTCTAAGATAGACTCCAAAGTTCAAGAGATAATAGATCCATACCTAGGGACTTGGGCTGAATTGCAAGGTCTAATTCAGACCATTTACAGGTTGAAGGTACAAGGCGATAAGATCACCACCTACCTAGCTACCTTCGGCATCATCAAGGCTACAAACTTTCCATGTGTGGTACAATCACCTAAACTTATTAGGCAACTGGCGGCATTATATAATGCAGCCACTCGCTTAGTCTTGCTTCCAGATCCCCGGCCCCTACAATATCCCACCACAATCGTCACATTAGATGCTCCCACCTTTTCTTTTAGTTGAGAATTCCACAGTTCAAAGGGTCCGTCGTCATCACCAGGGCCAACTCACTAAAGGAATTTGGTGAAGCCAAAATCATTTCCCGGCAACACCTCAATAATCACTGGTTGAAATCTCCAAAGCGAGACTATAAGAGAATGAAATTGGAGATTCTCCGCAGGGATTTCAAGGAGCCCATTCAAGCGGGAATTATATTTTTGTGCAGAATCTTCAAATGGCCCCATGCCCAAGAATTCTCAGTGTGAATGTATTACTTCTTGTATTGCATAACAACACATAACAGGACTTTCAACTGGGCGGCAATTATATCTAATCATGTAGATACACAAATGAGGACCATCGCCTAGAACTCACAATTTTACATGACTTCTTATGTGTTGTGGGCATTGGCACAGCAAAGGCTGACCTTTCAAGGCCTGGGAACAATTGGGGAACTTGGGAATAGCCCGGGACAAGTCACACCTTGGGACCATTATCCCTAATTGTAGTGGGAGCTCAACTTCCAAAACTTTTGTCGGGTAAATGACGCCTTCATTTACCATAATATTCTAGCACTTACTCAAGATTTTGGGTACTGCCTCTCACAGGCAGAAATGGCACTGGTCAATTCCTATGGTCGATATTTTATTCAACTTAGGCATCACACTTACATCAGGGTGACAAGATTCAATGGGAAGCCCTACCTCCTTCCCCGGTATTGCGGGGATAGGATTATTCTTCTAGAGTTCTGTAGGCAGATGATGGATCTACACACCTTCTTCACATTGAAGAAGGTTGCCAACGTCCCATTCCCCTTTTCTTGTGGGGATTGCACATGCAGCCTCACCCCAGCCCGAGAGGTAGATAATGAGTTAAAAGGGTTGGGGCTGGTTGAATTCAATCATGCCCAGAGAAACTATGATCCCCGTGGCAAGATTGCTGCCACACTACCTAGGGAATCCCCCCCACACCAAGATGATATTGAAGACTTTTGGATGGATTGCCAGGATAGTTTTGATCTTAGGGCCCGACAACATACATGAATGAGCAAAGGGCTCATGGAAGCACTAGAACTTTGGACTTTTCTGAAGGGTTTCAAAGATGGCAAGCCACTGGAAGATCCAGAATACAAGGGATAGGGGTTGGACAAATTAGACCTCCCTCCAGTGGATCGAGCCACTTCGAAGGATTTAAAAATTGAGGGGGTATGCCACCCCATCCTCGAAGAAAGTCACAGGTACTTTGCCTGGGTGTGCCCAAAAAACACCCGAAAGAAAGTAGCAGTCAAGAAGAGCATTCCTTCTTCAGCTGGCGTCAGACCTTCTTCATCTGCCATGCCTGCTGAAGCAAGTAAAAAAAAAGGAAAAGAAAAAGAGGGAGTCCTTGTGCCCAAGGCACCTCCTCAGATTCCTGCACTTCTGATGGCAAAGCTACATGATCAGATGGAGGTGGAAAAGTTGGCCAGCCAACAAATTAGCATGCAGGTGGCTGTCAGTCTCCCAATCACCACAATGACATCTACTTGCCCAACGGGACCCTCCTCATTGGTAGCAATGATGAATATGTAGACTTTTTCTGAGGCAGAGTCTTCCAATATTCTAGATACCGGGGCTTCTCTCACCAGGAAAAGGAAAATAGTTGTGACCCCTGTACCAAGTGCCACCCTTGGTATGCCCGAGAAGCCCCTAGTGGATGTAAGTTTGGATTCTCCCAAACTTTAGGATATCTCAAACTCCTCTCTGCCACATGATGATTTTGATGACACCTTCTTGGTGGAGGAGCTTTTAGAGATCTAGCAGGGTGTCAGTACTGCAATGAAGGAAATCAAAGCTCAAGATGAAGGGGGCCCTACAGAAGAAGAAATACCCATGGAAAAGGATATATTAGAGAAGGAGGCTTGGGAGGGAAATACTGAACCTAAACAGGAAGAATTAATGGTCCATAAGATCATGGATTTGCTAAGGTAGCCTATGGACAAGCACCCGATGGAAGGAGAACTCAGACCCCAGGGAACAACTGTACCTCCAACCATCAAGCTCTAGGCGCCATTGGAGACTTCAGGTGACCAAGCTCCCTGAAGTACTTTCGGTGAGGTCGTAACAGTTTCTGCCTTGTTAAAATTTAGCCAGTGACCTCACCCACCTCTGCAAGATGTCCCAATGGAGGAGGAACGTATTGCAGAGGATGAGGCCAATAAGGCCCAAGAAAAATAAAAACCAATGGACCAAGAGGTCCCAGAGGAAGAAAATGAAGTGGCTGTTGATACCACTAAGAAAGATGAAGTCCCTGAGAATACAGAAATGGAGACCAGGGAAATATCTTGAGTGATTTTGTGGAGGATGTCAACATGGCAGGAAATGTCAAAGATTCTGGAGAACAAGAAATAGAAAGGAATAGGAAACAAGAAAGGAATTGGAGCAAGAGTAGGGAGAGGAGCCCAAGGATAATGTAGACTCTGGGAATGCACCGTCAAATTTAAAAATGGATCCTAATGAATAGGAATTGGTAGCTAGGCTTCTCTATCCACCCTAATGGCTAGTAGAAACCAAGAAAAGAAAGGCTCTGGTGGAAACTACGAGTGCTCCACTATCACTGGCCGAGATGATGGCCAAGAATGCCAAGAAAAAGAAGCCCAAAAGGGAACGGGTGGTCCATACTCTCTAGACCAACCCAAGAGGCAGCACCATTGCAATCATTGCAACACCCCCAACAAATATAGATGTAGTAGCTGCAAGGCCCGAAGACTACAGTATAATGGAGGTAGAGCTAGGGAAAAGAGACAAGCAAGGAGAACTAGACTTTCTGAAGGAGGATACCAAGGCTATAGAGGCCCGGTATGCAAAGCAGGGCCAGAAGCTGCAAGAGGAAAGAGAGACAAATGCCAATCTCCTCATGCTTCTTATAGAACTAACATGACCCTTGGCCGAAGTCCACCCCAGAACCCCATTTTCTGGATTGCCACTTGCACATGGTGATGTGGACTGACTACACATAATGAAGAAGAAGTTGCAAGCAGTGGACAGGTGGGTGGCCGAGCAAATAGCAGCGATGAGAGAATTTCTAGTAGCTTCCCTCCTGAACCTACACAGGGTTGATCTCACCCTTGGCCATGTGAGAAGCTCCGCTCAAATATGGGAACTAGACTTAGAGAAATATGAGAAATGGAAGGCCGGGTTGGAAGAGATCCACAGCCTAGGTGTGGAGGTTACCACAGAGTCTAGAATTTTGAAAGAAGAATCATATGATTCCCTCCAGGTCTAGTACTCCAGACTTGCCTTCAAAATTGAGGTTTGCAAGGAACTGGTTAAGATCTTAAAAGAGAAGTTGACAGCTACCCAATATCCCTTGGGTTTATTTAAGACATCCGTAGCTGGGGTATCGCAAGTTGATCCCTTCACCACTAGAACATGTACCCCGTAGGACTATGTCCTCAGTAAGTTTGATGAAAGGATGGAATCCCTGTATCCGCTGGGTGGAGATTTTGGTCAAGGCAGGTTGTCCTGGTTGTCAAAGACCATGATTTAGTCACATGATGCCATCAAGATAGTGAATGAATTCAGGAACGGGGATGGAGAAGTTGAGGACGCAGTGGAGGTTGTCCGCAGCCAGTGGGAAAGAATTTGGGGCGTATATGAGGAAGGCCTAAGCCAAGTGTTGGAGGCTTGGTAAAAATAATAAGTTAATAAAGTTCTCTAGATCTGGGAGAATTTAACCCAGCATCATGTTTGGTATTCTTTATTCTTTTGGAACACAAGTTCCCTGAATTCCTAGAGTTTCAGATCCCACATTTTTGAATTCTTCACGTGACCTGTGTCTCGGATCCCAATGTTGACTGGTCACTTTCAGGATAGTAATAAAGGTTGTCAAAAGGTGGGTAACTACAACAAGGCATGTCAGCTTGATGGGAGGTTTCTGATAGATGGTCTTCCCAAAGTGTTGTTTCAATGTTACACCTGGCACATCAGAGACAGGATGCCACTTTCCCATTTATGCGGCATGTAGCCTCGATCCCCAGGGGATCAGATTTCTTCTTTCTCCTTCCTGGCTCTCTTCTCGAGGCTGATTCTTCCACTCCATCTTTCTTGTCTTATTCTTCTGACATGTCAGGCCTTTTCCATCTCGAGGTCTTTTGTAACATGGTGTAGGTAGTACTGGCCACCGGATAACGTATTATATTGTAAAGTAATTTAGGGTTAGGGTTAGGTCAAAAGATGTGTTTAAATAATAAGTCTGACCTCATTCCAAGGGTCAGCAAAATTGATGATTTTACAATCCATAGTTAATAGCAAAGTGGTTTTTTTTTCATTTCATAGTTGCAGAGCTCAATGCTCAGAAGTTTTAAGCTTTCAGTAGTTAAATGCTCCTTGGTAGTTATCATTGTACCACGCACCAGTGCTTGCTCAAAAGATGTTAATGAAGAAGGAAGGGTTCTCTCAATGATGTTGGCACTCTGTCTTTTGGGTTGACGATATTTTATTCTTTTTGTTCTTCATGTCCTTTGCTCTAATGATTAAAGTAGATTAACGACCTCCTTCATTGTCTACAGATAAAATATAAGCTGATAGTTCTATATTTCTTCAATATTTAGTGTAGTGTGTTAGAGCTTTGTCGATGTTTTGAATATTTAGCATAACTATAGGTAGATGACATACTTTTAACTCTATAAGATCTTTTTAAGTTTATTTGTTAAGTGTAAACATGCTTGGAGGAAACCCCACTTACCTAAATCCCCAGAGTTGATGAGTTGAAGATAACAAGTTACCCCCCTCGAAAACAATCACATCTCCCAACTGAGCCCCACACTGTCGACACGTAACTCTCATGTGCTTGGAGGCCCAAGGAATCTCATTTCCCTAGACAACCTTTACAGGAAGAGTTGGCCAGTACCCCGGTACCTGGTGATAACTTACATCTGTTGGCGGACCCAATCACAAAGTCCCGTCAACAGAAACTAGCGCTAGAGGGAGGGGAAGAACTTGTCCCCCTCTCAAAATTTAGATTTTACACTGCCTGAGGGTTCCCCAAGCCATAGTATTATGAGTCAAGCCTTCAGTGGGATTGTGTATTTCTCCCCAGGGAGATTTGAAAGAGTCCTTAGATCAGCCCCCAATCCTGGAAGGTTTGTTAAACTCGAGCCCCCTGCTTGAAAGAAATGGACCCCGAAAGTTAAGCCAACCACCATTGTCTAGGGATCAAGTATACCACATAATACCCAATCCCCATAGACAACCCTAGGGATTAATGCTCAATCCAATCAAAATCCAACTCTCCCAATGGCTATTTATTTTGGAAATACTCAGTCCCTAATGGAAACTTTTCCAGGTGCAACCAATGATTTACCCCCGCACCCTGAAAATATTTGTCCCCGATATGAGCACTTAGGCTCACGAACTGTAGAAGAGCATCTGCAAGCATACAAAGATGTCATGAACTGACACCAGATCCAACATCAAGACATTGTGACCCGGATGTTCCCTTTGTCCTTGGGACAAAATGAATTGAACTAGCACCTTAATCTTCCTGCCAACTCCATCAATAGTTGGTAGGATATGGAAGACACTTTTCTGGCTGCCTTCCGTGTACACGTGGACCTGACTTGGTCCCATAGCCAGTTCATTTCCATTAGAAGGGAACCAAATAAACCCCTCATAGAATTCAATCACCAGTTCCAACGTGCCCTGAAGTGGTGCATGGGTCCCTTCATCCCATCCACAGAAGTAACCATATAGACCTATCTCAATGCAATGGGCCTCTTTGTTGCCACTCTCCTTTGGAGAAATACCATCTCGGGCGACCGGGATACTTTGGTGAAAGTTTAGAACCTATCCTTAGAGCTGTCCCATGGCCTCAACAAATCCCCGGGTGGGATTGGGCAGAGCACACCATTTAACATGATCTCTAGTGGAACTCCTTACGCCAGGGGATATAACCCCAATCTGGCAATGGGTGCCCCCATGATGGCCATGACTCCCTCACCACCGCCAATAGACTAGTAGGCTCAGTACATATATCCATCGTAGACTCAGACAATACCGGGTCTTGAATCTTTCCCTTGGAACCAGCCGCAGCAAACATAACAACCACAGAAAACCATCTGGAGTGTCTTTTTTCTAGTCATCCATGGCTGGAGGACTGCCACCCTTGACTCCAGCAAATATGACTACCTTCCCAAGGAACCAACAAAAACAACCATCACATTGTGATGCAAACACTCAGTTGACCACCGAGGTTAAATCCCTCTAGAAAATATTGTCCACCCTGACTATGGGCATGGGCCAACTGAAGGCAGGGTGTTATGCACCCCAAAATTCCAATTCCCAGAGAGGGAATATTTTCTCCAGCCAACAAAAGAACAATGTCGAGGGAAGAAATTTCAACAATGAGCTTCGACCCAACCAACAATAATGGAACAACAACGGAAACACCGGAGGTCCACCTCTGAACTAAAATTCCAATTAGAGTGGTGCTGGACTATCACATTTCACACTAATTGTAGACTTCCAGCCCATGACCAATTGGTGTAGACTACATGACACAGGCTCACACTACAAGGTAAACTGTGCCACGCTAGAGAAGGTCATCATGATTTCCCAGCTGGATAGACAACAATCGTCTGATCCTACTCCCCAAGAGCCTCCTATGGAAGAGCCAACTCACGGTGCATTCACCTATGAGATCATCTTCTTTGGATTTGCCAGAGAAGATGAAGAAGAATACAAACTGCAAGGATTCTTTGACGAGTCAATTCTGGCCTTTGAGGCCAATGCCTTCACCAACCCATAGACTCCTTACAATAGTCAAAGCTAGGTAGGTAAAGGACCAATTTACACGCCAACATCTCCCAAGGACACTCCTCCCTGGGAAAATACAACTGACTGGCCTGTCCCTCCAAAGGGTTCTAGCTCTAGCCAAGTAAAGGACTCAGCTGAGGGAATCCACCAATTCCTGGGAGGAAGGTTTGACATCACGAAGGTGTTAGAACAAACCACCACCTCCATGACCTTGATGGAGGTTTTGCTAAACTATCCTGAGCAGAAGAAGTCTCTTCTAAAACTCTTGGGAAACCCAAAAGCTGTCAATCGCCCACCCAAGACTGTCTCTTTTGAGGATGCCAATGCGGCCATCTTCTGGGGAAATACTAAATATCCTCCCTTCCTGCTAGTCCTGAATATACAAGGAAAAAACATACACAACTACCTAGTAGATTTCAGGGCTTCGGGCAACATCATACCCCTATCCATATGCCAGAATCTTGGATTCAGACCCACCCGATCTAATGGTGCAGTAATCCAACTAGATAAAACTACTATGAAAATGGTGGGAGAATTAAAAAATGTCTTGATACAGCTCATCTAGAACCCCAAAATAGCCAGTATAATCGATATTCAAGTGGTGGATATCTCAGAGACTTATGGGATGTTATTAAGTTGGAATTGGTCTAAGTCCCTAAATGGATACTTTTCGACCAACTTCTCCCACTTATGGCTCCCCTGGGAAGGAGAATCAAACAAGATCCAAGTAGAAAGTGAGCCCCAAATGAAATAGGCCCTCACCAAATTTGGGAGGGTTAATGAGGTCTTCTTCTTTGAGACTTCCCCAGGGGTGTACCAACCCCTTGAAATCTTAATTTTCAATTTCACCCCCAGAGAAGATCCCATAGTTCTGCAGAGAACCTAGGACCTAGAAGAAAAATTGAGGGTTGAGGTCAACTCTCAAGGTGCCATAGTGACCTCCACCACACTCTTGTCTGGCACTTGGTGCCGGGTACATTACCAGAAGCACTCAGAGATAGAGTGTGAGCCTTGTCTTTCTATTTCTACCCAGCACATTGACGCCCTCCAGAATGAAGAGTGTGCAACTGATTCCCTAGAGTTGAGTATTCCTAATGGAAGCACTTCTTCGGTGCCATTTCTTTAGGGATCTCAATCCCAAATCCCTTAGGAGGTAAACCTCACCCATGTACCATCAGTGTGAGAGGAAACTCCTTCCAATCATCCCAAAAATAATCCAAAGACTGCTCCATCTTCCCAGCCCTAGACAATAATGATGATTTGTGGACCCTTAAGTTTGATGGGTCCTGATCCAAACAAGGCTGTGGGGCCAAAGTAGAATTAATCAACCCACAGGGAAAATCCTTTCTCGCATCCTATAGGCTACAGTTCAACTGCACAAACAATGTCATGGAGTACAAGGCTTTAGTCCTTGGAATCCTATTTGCATTAAGGAAAGGAATCACTCACCTCCGGGCTTTGGGTGATTCAGAGTTGATTGTCAAACAAGTCCAGAGTCAGTACATGTGTCATGATAAGAGGTTGGCTTCATACCGCAATCGGGCATGGAGCCTTATTGAAGATTTTGATGCCTTTGACATTGATCTCATTCCCCAGTGACGCAATTATGTCCCAGATGCCCTTGCTATTTCTGTTAGCACACTTGATCCCATGGTCAGCTCATGACTCTGAATATTTTATGTCGAGATGATCCCCACCCCGTCCATTCCAGATAATGTTACCCACTTTAAGGTTTTTGAGGACGATCAACATATCCTGGCCTTCATGGACAATGTTGGTGTCTTCAAGGACCAGATAGTGGAGGAACGAGACCACAATGACTCTGGATAGGGTGATGAAGATGATGGGACCATGGACCTACCCACCAACACCATCCTGAAGGGGGTGGTTGCGCTTGAATGAATCTTTGACTCAGACCCTCAGGGCTGGGAAAAGATATCATCCTCCTATGAGGGAGAAAAATTTGTGAAAGTGAACATTGGCCAGCTCGGTGAAGAAAAGATGATACACATTGGTACCTCCTGCTCCCCTAAGGAGAAGCAGAATATTCTAGTGGTTCCCTGAGAATACATAGATGTGATTGTGTGGGGGTATGAGGATTTGAAAACATATGACACATCCATTATGACTCATACCATCCCACTAAAACCTGATGTTAATCCTTTCTGGAAAAAGCAATGACTAGTCAACCCACTGATCGAGCCTCTAATTCGTCAAGAGGTGCAAAAAATGTTGTCAGCCTGGATAATCTTTCCAACCCGGCATACTATGTGGGTTGCCAATTTGGTCCATGTGAGGAAGAAGAGCGGTGAAATTTTCCTTTGCGAAGATTTCTGAAATTTAAATAGAGCCTCCAAGAAAGACAATCACCTCTCCCCTCATTGGATGAGGTGTTGTAGATAGTGAATGGATCCCAAATGATGTCTTTCTTGGATGGGTACTCTAGTTATAACCAAGTCATGGTTAAATATGAGGATAGAGACAAAATGGCGTTCACCATCAAGTGGGGAATATTTGCATACCAGAGGATGCCCTTTGGCTTGATTAACGCAGGGGCCACATTTCAG
Source organism: Thuja plicata (assembly GCA_018584345.1). Lineage (NCBI taxonomy): Eukaryota > Viridiplantae > Streptophyta > Pinopsida > Cupressales > Cupressaceae > Thuja > Thuja plicata. The sequence continues at coordinate 2,277,832 of MU225764.1, forward strand.
AAGGCCATGGACATTGCGTTCGAGGGCTTTGTGAACCAGTGCATAATCATCTACATGGATGATTTGACCATCTTTTCCCAGGACAAGTGTGACCATTTTGCCCGCCTCGTCCAAATCTGTGAGAGATGTCGTCAGTACGGAATATCCCTTAACCCCAAGAAGTGCATATTCAGGGTCACCAAAGGGAAGTTGCTCAGGCATATTGTCTCTGAGAAGGGTATATCCATTGACATTAAGAGAGTTGAAGTTCTATTAAACCTACAAATGCCCGGCATCAAGAAAGAGATGCGATCTTTCTTTAGAAAGATCAACTTTGTCTGGCGGTTCATCACTGGATTTTCCAAAATCGTGAAGCCACTCAATGAGATGATGAAAAAAGATACCAAAATTGAGTGGATTCCTAAAGAAAAGTGGGCATTCGCCTAGATTAAACAGACAATAACAGAGGCACTAGTCCTAGCTAGTCCAGACTACTCCCTCCCTTTCTACATTTACTCCTTTGCTTTGTCGCATTCTGCCGCAGTAGTATTGACCCAAAAGGTCAAAGGGGAAGAATGACCAATAGATTTTATGAGCTCCCCCTTCAAGTATGCCAAGGTCTAGTATTTTTCATTAGAAAAGCAGACCTTTTCTCTTGTTCTCACCGTAAAGAAATTTCGGCATTACATTCTCTGGAGCAAGGTTCATGTTATTATCCCAGACCAGGATGTAAAATCTCTTCTGATGCAAAGTGAATTGGGTGAAAGATGGGGGAAATAGATGGCCATCCTCCAGGAATATGATTTAGAAATGCAACCCATAAAGATAGTTTGAGGCCAGGGACTAAGTCGAGCGATGGCAGAAGAGACTCCCCACATAGAATGTCAAACATACACAGTGGAGTCTATCACTTGAGACCTGTGGTACACCAATCTGGTGTACTTGTTAAATAATAGATGTCTGGAGGGGTTTCCTCCCAACAAACATTGCACCTTGTGGTTGAAAAGTGTACACTTTATGATAAAAAATGCCACGCTCTATCTCAAGAATTATGAGGGAGTGTACCTTCGGTGCATCGACAGGGTCCAAGCTACAAAAATGATTAAAGAATTCCATGGGTAGCTTGGGACTGAGCATGGCTCAGCTGATGCTAGCACCCATCAGATCCTTTAGCCTAGATATTATTGGCCCTGTATCTTTAAAGATGTTTACACTCACATCTGGAAGTGCCATACTTCCTAGATCGCGGCACATCATGAGCGTAACCTGGCTATGCCCTTGCAGTCGGTGTTCAAAGCTAGACCTTTTTCCCAATGGGCATTTGACTTTATCAGAGAAATAATCCCCAACTCATCTGCCAACCACTGATACATCCTAACTATAACCGATTACTGCACCCGATGGTCTGAAGCCATACCTTGCAAAAACAACACGACAGATGTGGTTATCAAATTCTTGGAAGAAAACATCATCACAAGATTCAGAATGCCCTTCACCATAGTATGAAAAAATGTTCTGGTGCAACTACTTGGGTGGACCTATGACTGGAAGATCACTCTAAAGTTCTCCTGCAACTATTACCCCCAGTGGAATGGAGTTGCTGAATCAACTAACAAAAAAAATTTTGAAGTGATCAAACTCCTGTTAGAACAAAATCCTTGGGATTGGCACCAAAAGCTGAGATTCACCCTCTGGGTGGATCAAATTCAAATTATGGCCACCCTAGGAACATCCCCATTCCATCTAGTTTACAGCCAGAATCTAGTGTTCTCGATTAACTTATAGATCTTGGTTTTATAGTTCATGCTGGAATTCAGCAACCAAGATAATATTGTGGAGGTTCGGCTCCTAAATCTGGTGCAAATGGAATAATAATGAAATATAGCCCTTGAACATTTCGTGCATCACCAAGTAGTGGTAAAATGATGGTTTGACTAAAGATCCCAATACAACGCCTTTTAGATTTTGAACTTGGTCCTTTTGTGGGATAAAGCCCAGGAAAAGAAAGGAAAGCACACTAAATTCCAACGGCTCTGGCTCAGACCATACTTGATCTCAGATATCTATGGGGAAAATACCTATCACCTTAGTACCATGACTAGAGAACACATCCCATTTCCTTTCAATGGACAGTTTCTCAAATATTACTTTGAATAAGGCAGGTTTGTCCAAAGTTGTGTTGTATGTAAATCTTGTTATTTGTAAATATTTATTTCTCGGTGTCCCCGTTTGGGGTGCCTTGCTTTGTAAATAGTTTGTTTGGCCATCCTCCAAGATTGCCCCTTTTTATTTTTTTTCTTGGCCTTTTGTTTCTTTTGTTTTCTTTTCTGGGTTTCCAATGTTTTTCTCCCCTTTTGTAGGCTAGTATGCTTCGCATAACATCTAGTCTCCAGGATGGTACCTTTTTCCATGTCGGTGAACTTAAAATCTATTGTTAGCATGGTGGAATTGCTCCTGTCTCCTGAGTTATTTTGTGAGTTTCATAGAAAATTATGAGTAGTCTTCATCAGATTTATCCCCAGAAGTCCAGTAATCAGTTAAATCAAAAGTAAAAGGAACAAGTAATCGGACACACCAAGAGTAGATCGGTTGCACTGGTTGGTTGATCCAAGTCTGAATATTTAAAGATTCTTTTTGGGTCTGGATTTTTTCTTCCCCTTTCAAAAAATTAAGGTAGGTGGAAGGGTGAAAGAAGTACCATCATTGAATTTAGCTAAGCTTAAGCTTAATGGTGAAAGAAGTACCGCCCTCCCACCCAGAAGAGAATAAAATAACAAAAGAAAAGATGGGACGAAACTCTGGTATCTAGGAGAAACGAGCGAACTTGATGACTTTGGGTTGATATATTTAGTGCCTCTTCTCTACTTCTCCCAGAGGTCATCGGCTTGATTTCCTTATAAGGCACACACTTCACAACTGATGAAAAACCTTGGATTGAATTACGTATGGATAGATTTTCTTAAACATTTCATTCCTTGCAAGAAAGATGCTTTGAGTAATGATTGGTTTTGGTTCTGCTAACCAGAGATTCTAGGGTTCTCAAATGCACAAAGGCATTCATCCCAAATAATTGTCATTTCTTATGCCCTGCATACCCGTCCCTACATTTTGTGTGCAAAATGTTGGGTCCCCCTTTTTTTTTGCTTTTGGCTCTTGCCTTATTTTCTTTGCCCTTGTTTCTTTTGTTTTCATCTTTGGGTTTTTCTTCCTTGAGGGTTTGTTTTGTTTTCTATTTTGCCTTTTGTGTCTCTGCAACCTGGTCCCAAAGTTGGTTGTTTGCATTCTAGAAGCTGGATTCCAGACTCTGGGATTCTTTGCCATGATGTCTCCTTCTCATAAGAAGACATGGTCATTTAGAATCCCTGGGCCCGGAGTCCAGAGGTTTTCCTGCTTCAAATTTTGTGGAGAGAAGGTAACTCTCTTTTTACCTTGAGTATAAATAAGATTTACATGTCATTTTCACAGTTACCACGATTAAAAACACTTAAAGTTCAGAGCAATTATTTGGCAATTTGAGTGCGTTTAAGTGCGAATTTCTCTGAGCTTAGTGGATAACGACGTGTCAATCTTCAGTAGCTATTCATGAGCATTGGAGGTCAAAGCTATTGTAGAGTGGTCTTAGTGCCTCTTCCCTTCTTCGTTCTTCAAATTCATAGGTTGGTTCTTCTGGTTCTTTCCCTTGATTTGTTTGTTTTCATTTTGGTTTTTGTTTTCATTCTATTTTTTTATGTTTTTAGTCATTTGGTCTGCCACCCGTTGGTGAGTCGGCTCTGCCAGAGGGTAGTCTTCCCTCTATGCAGCTGTATGATAATGTATATTTATGTACATTCTGTGTTTGTTTTAGGTTAGCTGCTCTGCATTCTATTTTTGATGTATATTGGTGTATATTGATGTATATTTTCTATATTTTGCATGTGTATATGCTTTGACACTCGGCCCTTCTACACATTTATGTATATTATGTAGATATGTTGTGTATATCCCTTAGAGCTTGTGAGTTTTTTGTGCTCTGTCATGTATTTTTACCCCACAAAATAGAGCTCGACAAGATAGAGTTACCACAGTTCAAACTCGGCACCTCGTTGGTTTGAATCATGGCAGCTTTCTCTCTCCTCTATCTTGTCACATTGATGGCAGGATTAATTTCCCATGTATGGCATTTAAAATATGTCCAATCTGGCATTTAATTTTGCCCCGTATTGGCCCACTTGTCCTAATCAATTCCATAACTACCTTTACGCCGCCTATCATTTTACCACGTGCCAACACACATCAACCAGAGTACAGCTTGTTGCTAGTCACATCTGTAATGGCTAGTTTGTCCAGACTTTGGACTCCCAGTGTGATCTTGTCTTCTTCTTTTCCTTGTCACCATGCCAGCACACTCTGAAATGATTAAACCATGTTCATTTTTAGATACTCTAAGACTTTTGATGTATGTACTAATGTTTGTTTGGCAGGTATGGGCTGGTGAGAAATCTCCTGGAGCTTTGATTTATGTTTATATATGTCCTCACGGTTTTTTGGTCTTGCAGGTTTGCTGATAAACTAATTGAAAATGTCTGACGATTTCGCACCTCCTGATAGTCCAGAACTACCAACTACCTCTACTCGGGCAGCCACAAAATCAAAGATTGAAAGAATGTTGGCAAAGCTGCCTCTGATCTCCAAGTATCCGAAAGATGGAGGCATTGCGGGGTCTAAGATAGACTCCAAAGTTCAAGAGATAACAGATCCAGACCCAGGGACTTGGGCCAAATTGCAAGGTCTAATTTAGACCATATACAAGTTGAAGGAATAGGGGGATAAGATCGCAACTTACCTAGCTGCCTCTAGCATCATCAAGGTCGTGAACTTTCCATGTGTGATACAATCACCTGAACTTATTAGGTAGCTAGTGGCATTGTATAATATAGCCACTCGCTCAGTCTTGCTTCTAGATCCCTGGCCCCTATAATATCCCACCACAATTGTCACATTGGATGCTCCCACCTTTGCTTTCGAGTTGGGAATTCCGTAGTTCAAAGGGTCCACCATCATCACTAGGGACAACTCACTAAAGGAATTTGGTGAAGCCAAAATCATTTCCTGGCAACACCTCAATAATAACTGGTTGAAGTCTCCAAAGCAAGACTATAAGAGAATGAAATTAGAGATTCTCCACAGGGATATCAAGGAGCCCATTCAAGTGGGCATTATATTTTTGTGCAAAATATTTGGATGGCCCCATGCCTAGGAATTCTCAGCGTAGATGTATTACTTCTTGTATTTCATAACAACACATAATAGGACTTTCAACTGGGCAGCAATTATATCTAATCATGTAGATACACAATTGAGGACCGTCGCCTAGAACTCACAATTTTACATGACTTCTTATGTGATGTGGGCATTGGCACAGTAAAGGTCAGCCTTTCAAGGCTTGGGAATAGTCAGGGAACTCGAGAATAGCCCGGGACAAGTCACACCTTGGGACTATTATCCCCAATTGTAGTGGGAGCTCAGCTTCCAGAATTTCTGCAGGTAAATGACACCTTCATTTACCACAATATTTTAGCACTTACTCGAGATTCTAGGTACTGCCTCTCATAGGTGGAAATGGCACTGGTAAATTCCTATGGCCGATATTTCATTCAATTCAGGAATCACACTTACATCAGGGTGATAGGCTTCAATGGGAAGCCCTACCTCCTTCCCCGGTATTGCGGGGATAGGCTTATTCTTCTAGAGTTCTACAGGCTGATGATGGATTTGCACACCTTCTTCACATTGAAGAATGTCATCAATGTCTCATTCCCCTTTTCTTGTGGGGATTACACATGTAGCCTCACCATGGCTTGAGAGGCAGATAATGAGTTAAAAGGGTTGGGGCTGTTTGAATTCAATCATGCCTGAAGAAACTATGATCCCCATGGAAAGATTGTCGCCGCACTACCTAGGGCATCCCCCCCCACACAAAGATGATATTGAAGACTTCTGGGCGGATTGCCAGGATAGTTTTGATCTCAAGGCCTGATGAAAAACAGGAATGAGCAAAGGGCTCATGGAAGCACTAGAAATTTGGACTTTTTTGAAGGGTTTCAAAGATGGCGGGCCGCTGGAAGATCCAGAATACAAGAGACAAGGGCTAGACAAATTAGACCTCCCTCCAGTGGATTGGGCCACTCTGGAGGATTTAACAATTGAGGGGGTATGCCACCCCATCCTCGAAGCAAGTCACAGGTAATTTTCTTGGGTGTGCCCAAAAAGCACCCGAAAGAAAGCAGCGGTCAAGAAGAACATTCCTTCTTCAGCCGGTGCTAGACCTTATCTGTCCGCCGTGCCCGTTGAAGCAAGTAAAAATAAAGGAAAAGAAAAAGAGGGAGTCTCAGTGCCCAAGGCACCTCCTCAAATTCCCATACTTCAGATCGCAAAGATACATGATCAGATGGAGGCGACAAAGTTTGCCAGCCAACAAATCAGCATGCAAGTGACTATCAGTCTCCCAATCACCCCAATGGAATCTACTCACCCAATGGGACCCCTCTCATTGGCATCAATGATGAATAGGAAGACTTTTTCTGAGGCAGAGTCTTTTGGTATTCTGGATACCAGGGCTTCTCTCACCAGGAAAAAAAAAATATCTCTGACCCCTATACCAAGCGCCACCCTTGGTATGCCTGAGAAGCCCCTGGTGGATGTAAGTTTGGATTCTCTCAAGCTTGCGGATATCTCAGACTCCTCTCCACCACATGATGATTTTGATGATACCTTCTCGACGGAGGAGATTCTAGAGATCCAACAGGGTGTCAGTATTGCAGTGAAGGAAATTGAGGCTCAAGATGAATAGGCCCCTACAGAAGAACAAATACCCGTGGAAAAGGATATATCAAAATAGGAGGCTTGAGAGAGAAATACTAAGCATGAATAGGAAGAATTAATGGTCTAGAAGACCTTGGATTTTCCAAGGCAGCCTACGGACAAGCCCCTGATGGAAGGAGAACCCAGACCCTAGGGAACAATCATACCTCCAACCATCGAGCTCCAGGCACCTTTGGAGACTTTAGGTGACCAAGCACCCTAAAGTACTTTCGGTGAGGTTGCAACAGCTGTCGCCTTGTTAAACTTTGGCCAGCAACCTCACCCACCTCTAGAAGATGTCCCAATGGAGGAGGAAAGTATTGCAGAGGATGAGGCCAATAAGGCCCAAGAATAGTAGAAACCAATGGACCAAGAGGTCCTAGAGGAAGAACATGAAGAGGCTACTGATACCACCAGGGAAGATGAAGTCCCTGAGAATACAGAAATGGAGACCGGGGAAAATATCCTGAGTGATTTTGGGGAGGATGCCAGCATGGCGGGAAATGTCAAGGATTCTAGAGAATAAGAAATAGAAAAGGAACAGGAAATGAGAAAGGAATTGGAGCAAGAGCAGGGAGAGGAGCCCAAGGATAATGTAGACTCCAGGAATGCACCACCAGATTCAGAAATGGATCCTAATAAATAGGAATTAGCATCCAGGCCACCCCAGCCACACCAATGGCTATAGAAACCAAGAAAAGAAAGGCTCCTACGGAAACTATAGGTGCTCAAATATCACTGGCTAAGATGATGGCCAAGAATGCTGTGAAAAAGAAGCCCAAAAGGGCATAGGTGGTCCATACTCTCTAGACCAACCCAGCAGGCAGCACTGTTACGTTCATTGCAACACCCCCAGCAAATACAGATGCAGTGACTGTAAGGCCTGAAGACTATAGTATAATGGAGGTAGAGCTGGGGAAAAGAGACAAGCAAGGAGAACTAGACTTACTGAAGGAGGCTACCAATGATATAGAGGCCTGGTATGCGAAGTAGGGCCAGAAGATGCAAGAGGAAAGAGAGACAAATGCCAATCTCACACTTCTGGCAGAATTAACACGGCCCTTGGCCAAAGTCCACCCTGAAACCCCTTTTTCTAGATTTCCACTTTCATAGGGCAATGTGGACTCACTACGCATAATGAAGAAGAAGGCACAAGTAGTGGATGGGTGGGTGACCGAGAAAATAGTAGTGATGAGAGAATTTCTAGCTGTGTCCCTCCCAGACCTATACAGGGTCGATCTCACCCTTAGCCATGCAAGAAGCTCTGCTCAAATATGGGAACTGGACTTAGAGAAATATGAGAAATGGAAAGCTAGGTTGGAAGAGACCTGCAACCTAGTTGAGGAGGTTACCACAGAGTCAGGAATTTGGGGAGAAGAATCATATGATTCCCTCTAGGTCCAGTACTCCAGACTTGCCCTCAAAATTGAGGTTTGCAAGGAACTAGTTAAGATCTTAAAAGAGAACTTGACAACTGCCCAATATCCCTTGGGTTTATTCAAGACATTGTGTGGTCAGGGTATCGCAAGTTGATCCCTTCACCACTAGAACATGTACCCCGGAGGACTATGTCCTTAGTAAGTTCAACAAAAGGATGGAATCCCTATATTTGTCGGGAGGAGATTTTGATCAAGGCAGGTTGTCCCAATTGTCGAAGACCATGATTTGGTCACATGATGCCATCAAGATAGTGAATGAATTCCAGAATGGGGCTGGAGAAGTTGAGGATGCAGAGGAGGTTTTTTATAGCTAGTGGGAAAGCATCTGTGGTGTAGACAAGGAAGGCCTACGCCAAGTGTTGGAGGCTTGGGAAAAATCATAAGTCAAGAAAGTTCTCTAGATGTGAGAGAATTTAACCCAGCATCATGTTTGGTATTATTTATTCTTTTGGAACATGAGTTCCCTAAATTCCCAGAGTTCTGGATCCCACATTTTTGAATTCTTCACATGACCTATGTCTCAGATCCCAATGCTGACCGGTCACTTTCAGGATAGTAATAAAGGTTGTCAGAAGGTGGGTAACTAAAATAAGGCACATCAGCTCGACAGGAAGTTTCTAACAAATGGTCTTCCCAAGGCATCATTTCAATGTTACACCTGGCACATCAGAGATAGGAGGCCACTTTCCCATTTATGAGGCATGTAGCCTCAATCCTTGGGGGATCAGATTTCTTCTTTCTCCTTCCCAACTCTCTTCTCAAGGCTGATTCTTCCACTCCATCTTTCTTGTCTTATTCTTCTGACATGTCAGGCCTTTTCCATCTTGAGGTCTTTTATAATGTGGTATAGGTAGTATCAGCCACCGGATAATGTATTATATTGTTACGTGTAAAGTAAGTTAGGGTTGGGGTTAGGTCAAAAGATGTGTATAAATAATAAGTTCGACCTCATTCCAAGGGTCAGTGAAATTGATGATTTTGCAATCCATAGTTAATAGCAAAGCATTTTTTTTTCATTTCATAGTTTTAGAGCTCAATGCTCCATACTTTTAAGCTTTCAGTTGTTAAATGCTCCATGGGAGTTATCATTGTACCATGCACCAGTGCTTGCTGGAAAGATGTTAATGAAGAAAGAAGGGTTCTCTCAATGATGTTGTTGGCACTCTGTCTTCTGGGTTGATGGTATTTTATGCTTTGTGTTCTTCATGTCCTTTTCTCTAATGCTTAAAGTATATTAATGACCTCCTTCCTTTGCTACTGATAAAATATAAGTTGATGGTTGTATATTTCTTCAGTATTTAGTGTAGTGTGTTAGAGCTTTGTCGATGTTTTGAATATTTAGCATAACTATAGGTAGATGACATACTTGTTACTTTGCAAGATCTTTTTAAGTTTATTTGTTACATGTAAACATGCTTGGAGGAAACCCCACTTACCTGAATCCCCGGAGTTGATGAGTTGAAGATAACTAGCTATCCCCCTCGAAAATAGTCACATCTCCCAACTGATCCCCGCACTGTAGAGATGCGACTCTCACATGATTGGAGGCTCAAGGAATCTCATTTCTCTAGATAACCTTTATAGGAAGAGTTGGTTGGTACCCCGATACCCGGTGATAACTTACATCTGTTGGCGGACCCGGTCACAAAGTCCCGTCAACAAACATGTATCAGAGATTAGTCACTACCATATTTCATGACATGATGCACAAAACAATGGAGGACTATGTTGATGACACCCTAGCTAAAATCATGGATAGGAAGGCACATCTCACTGATCTAGGCCCTATACTATATTATATGGAAAACTTTAGACTAGATCTTAATCCTAAGAAATGTGCATTTGGAGTAACTTCAGGAAAATTGCTTGGTTATATCATCTCTGCGAAAGGAATTGAGGTGGATCCTACAAAGGTGTAAGCTATCATGGAAATGCCTCCACCTCACAATATCAGATAAATTAGAGGGCTTCAAGGTTGGCTTTATTTTATTTGGCACCTTATCTCACAGCTAGCTGACAAGTCACAACCATTTACTAAAACTCTACATAAAGGTGTGACCTATGAATGGAATAAAGAATGTGAACAAGGATTTCAACAAATCAAACAATATCTACCCAATCCACCTATATTAATGCCTCCTATTCATGGGAATCCATTAATCTTATACATCTCAGCTACAAAAACATCTTTGGGTGTTCTGTTGGCTCAAGAAGATCAAAACCATAAAGAAAGAGCAATCTATTACATCAGTAGAACATTGGTCTCCTATGAAATGAATTATTCTGTCATTGAGAAAGCTTGCCTAGTGGTGGTGTTCACTTCCCATAAGTTACAAAACTACATGCTTTCTCACACTACAAGGCTCATTGCAAAAAATTATCCATTAAAGTACTTACTTAGTAAAGCTACCCTCACAGGTAGACTAGCTAAATGGGTCATGCTCCTTAGTGAATTTGATATTGAATATGTCGAGAGAAAATATATCAAAGGGAAAGAAATTGTAGATAAGTTGGATGAGGAACCTATTATAGACCATCAACCATTAAGGATTAAGTTCCCAGATGAGTCTATCATGCTTCTCACACATAAGTCATGGACCATGTTCTTTGATGGATCATTCACCCAACAGGGGTCATGTGTCAGAATCTTGTTCATTACACCTCAGCGGTATTCATTACCAAAGGCTTACAATATGATGTTTCCTTGCACCAATAACACTGCTGAGTATGAAGCTTTGATTAATGGATTAAAGATCACTATTAAATGGTGTGTTGATGAGCTAAAGGTATTTTGGAGATTCGTGGTTGGTTATTAATTAGGTGAATGACATCTATCAAACAAAAGATGAAAAACAGGTGGCTTATAAAAATATGGTTGATGATCTTAAGAAATACTTTGCACATGTTACTTTCCAAAAAATTCCAAGGGCAAATAATAAAGTAGTCGATGCCATGGCTACTCTGGCTTCCATGTTACAAATGCCAAAAAATGACTTCAGACATGAATTCCTAGTGGAGACGTTATGTCACCCTGCCTATAATTCCCTTGAATCCCAGATGATCCATTCAGTCATTGGACATGACTCATCCCGTTACCATCATATTTACTCCTACCTTCATTACCAAATTATTCCTAACACTTACACTCAAAATGAGAAATGTCACTTAATCCATAGTGCTTCATAATTTGTCATTGTAGCTAACGTCTTATATAGACGAGGTCTAGACGGTACCCTCCTTAGGTGTTTAAAACCTGATGAGTCTAAGCATGCATTAGTAGAGGTGCATGAAGGCATTTATGGATCTCACTCAAACGGTCTGACACTAGCTCGTAAACTTATTAGAGCTGGTTACTATTGGCTAGATATGGAGAAATAAGGTATATAATTTTCTAAATCTTGTAAATAGTGCCAGCTTCATGGAAACCTGATTCATGCTCTTGCCAAGGAGCTCATTCCTTTTGTCAGCTTTTGGCCATTTCAACAGTGGGCCTTTGACTTGGTGGGTCAGATACATCTGTCTTCTTCAAGGGGACATAAATACATCATCACTGCTACAGACTATTTCACCAAGTGGGTTGAGGTAGTACCTCTCATTATAGCTAATGGCAAGTCTGTGGCTATGTTTATACTGAACTACATCATCTGCAGATATGGCATACCCTCATCAATAATCACTGACAATGGGGGGTAATTCAAGAACAAGGATCTAATAGATTTAGCACTAATTTTAGAATGATTTAGCACTAATTTTAGAATTATTCAGCACTAGTCTTCTATCTATTATCCCCAGGGTAATGGACAGGTGGAAGATTCAAATAAGACTATTCTCAAGATCTTACCCTGCATAGTACACAAATTTGGATGAGACTGGCATATCCAGATCAATCCGGCTTTATGGGATTACCGCACCAGTATAGAAACACCAATAGGGGCCACACCCTTTTCTCTAGTTTATGGTATAGATGCAGTGCTTCCTATTGAGGTTGAGATTCCTACCTTGTGAGTATCTCTGAAGGGCCTCATTACTGATGATGATATCAGAATATCTCGGCTACAAGAACTTGAACTACTGGATGAATGTTGAAACGTGGCATTCAATCATCTCTGAGCATATCAGAAGAGAATATCTAAAAGCTACAACAAGAAGGTTAGACCAAGGGAATTCCAAATAGGTGATCTCGTCCTAAGAGAGAACCCCAAGAATCAACAATAGAGGGTCCAAAAAGGAAAATTTGAACCAAACTGGCTTGGCCCGTATGTTATCACTGTACCATTTGGGTCTGGTGCTTACTAGCTCTCTACCACAAAGGGGGAACAACTCAAAGAGCCAATCAACACTCTTCATCTGAAGAAGTTCTACAGTTGAGATGTCTTCTGAATGCTCATGTACATACTCTATTATGTGAAAATCCTAAAAATTGCAAAATGTCCTGAAAAAATGATCATCTTAGTGAAAACCTAGAAAATAGGCGCTTTGATGTATCTATTATCCTAGTGAAAAACTGGTAAATAGGCACCTTGATAATACCAAAAAAATTGAAAAATCAAAAAAAGAAAAAATATAAAAAAATTGAAAAAATGAAAATACAAAAAAATGGAAAAAGAGAAAAATGTGCCATTGATGAAAACCTGGTAAACAGGCATCATGGTAGAAAAAATAGAATTTATGCCAAGATGGTGAAAACCTAGTAAATAGGTGCCTCTTATTTTGCAATGCTCTATCTATCGTGGCATCTCTTGGCTTTCTTGCAATTTGCTCTCCTGCTATCCTGCTTTAGTGTGCTTTCTTGCTTTAGTTTGCTCGCTCATGCTTTTGCTCTCAGTCATTTTTGAGATTTTTCTCGACTTTACATGGATTGAAACTAGTCACACTTGGGGGCATCTTCCTGGTCTAGGGGGCATTGTCCTATCTTTTGGATTCTCTCTCCTCTTCGCATCAGTCACCAGTGGTTCTCACTGAGTTTGTCTGCTGATGCCTACATCTCACATCAATCTTTATGCTTGAGAATATTTCCCGCGTCAGTCACTAGTGGTTCTCACTACATCTTCCTATTGTCACTTTATTACTAATATTTCTCACATTGACTCTCTATCTGTGTATTTGACATCAATCCGTTCAATACTTGGGGTATGGCTCCTCACTTTGATCGCATCTTCGGTTTACACTCGAGTCAATAATCTTGTCAATTCTAAAGGACAACTATCTACTGGAACAAACTGGTGTTTCTAAACACCCCAATCAAATATCATTTTTCAACACTCTCTTTGGACACATCTGTGTTTTTTAACACACATTGGATACATCGCCAACGTAAACATCTCTCGATAGCAATCAAACACAATACACTCACAAGCACAATGGTGTTTTTCAACACACCAAACATAGGCACATTCATAAACTTTGAAACATGCTGAGCTATGATTGAATATATTTTTGTATTCTATCTATTCTCATGAATTTCATTCATATTTTCCTTTGTCCACTGCTTGTTGGTGTAGTTTTGATGATCCAACAGCGTCAAATAGACAGGGTGTATGTGATAAGAGCTTCTGCATTAAGGTGGAAAAGCCTCACATCCCTTGATCTTGTTTATTTTTATGCCAAGGGGAGGTTGGAACTATCTCCTTGACTGTTATTGCTCTATTTGTTTACTTGTGTATTCTTACTATATCAAACTAGAAACAATGTTCAGGTCATCTTGGCTTTTGCGCCCTGGTGCTTATGTTTGTTTCCTACATTTTATCCAATGAAAGTTATATCCACATCCTCATGGTCGCAGTGGCACTAGTAAGGATTGTATTGACTCTAATGTTCCAAAATACTCGATGATGATAATTATGTGATGAGTCCAACAACCAAGTCCTAGGGTTGCATTTAGCTTAGGCTTGCATTCGCATTTTAAGCTTGCATAGCGACAGTTTTGGTGCTCTCTTCATTGTCTTATCATTCTTCGAAGGTTCTCATCTTTTGTCCTGGATTCCTCATGACTACACAAGTGTTCATTCCTCACTCTCTATCTTTAGCTATATGCTCAATCCATTTTCAAAATCAAAATTGAAATCTGACACTTCTATGTAGCTCAAAATCGCGTTTTAAAATTTTGGGACCAACGTGCTCTGACACTTGTGTAGTCGACTTTCTGACATTTCTTTCTTGTCAGAATCATCTCTCGTCATCATTTTCTCAGCTTTGGTAATCTTTTCATCAAATTCAACTCTAGTCAATTCTAGTCAAACTTGGTCAACTATGGTCAAACCTAGTCAACAGGACCTTTTGATCGCTCTAAATTGATTCTGACTTCTCTTGATCTATCTCTGATTTCTCTAGATCTTTGATCTTGCTTTTATCTGTGTTATTTTGCTGTCAATCATCTTTCTATTGTATCATCTTTTGATTTCATTCCCGAGGGAGGTAGGATGATTGCATCATTGAATCTTTTCGTATCATTCTTGAATCAGTCAGATCTGAATCAAAAGTCCCCATCGCTAGGGCCATCTCATCACTTGGGGCATATTCAGTTTTTCATACCTTGTGGTCAAAATTGGATATTCCATGATCTTGAATCTCTAGGGGAATCTTGATGCCTTGCACCTTATCATCTTGTCATCTATCTTTCTAGGTATCTGAGCAATCTAACTCGGATCCTCAAGGATTATGCTTCATTCTGGAGATAGTCCTAAAAATCTCTATGGATTATCTTTTGGGATAGGTATCGGGGCAATCTAACCCTAACTCCTAAAGTTTGAGCCTTGGTCTAGGGACAATCTTGTGAAATATATCAATCTGACCAGTGTTTGGGCAATCTAACCTAGATATTGGGGGACTAAGCTTTGTTCTGGAGATGATTCTTGAAATCTCATTGGGTATTGGGGAAATCTAACCCTAATTCCTAAAAGTCATGCTTCATTTTGAAGACGGCTCTCAAAATCTCTTTTCGACCGTTATCTGGGCAACCTAACTCAGATCTCGGAGGGCTAACCTTCGTATTGGGGAAATCTAACCCTGATTATGGAGATAGTCCTAAATCTTCATCATCTATCAACAGACATTGGGGAAATCTAACCCCGATTCTGATCTTATCTCAAGTGGTATTTGGACCATTGTCTTTGCAATCTAACTTAGACTTCAGAGAATCATGCTTCATTTTGAGGATGGTTCTGCTTCTCAATATGATCGGTGTCTTGGCAACCTAACCTAGACTCCTAAAATCTTCATCTGTCACATAAGACTATTCTTTGAATCAACGTGCTGCTCACACATTAATTCAAAAAGGGGAAAAATGTAACACCCCAAAATTGGCACCTTACAATTCTAATCAATTTTGGTGGATTTTCTCATCATCAAAGTCCTATTGTACTAGGCAAATTTCTCTTCCTAATTTTCTTTAATTGACCTAGTCTCAAATGTAGAAAACCTGAATTTGCATAAATCTTACACTATATTTAATTCCTAAATTTTCAAGATGTATTAGCTAAAAATCCCTATGATTAATTAATTTAATTCTAAAGTCCTAAGTTTTTTTAAATTAAATTAATTCCACCCCCTTTAGCTAATACACATCAAAAGGAATTGAATAGTTATTTAATTATTTGAATAGATTATCCTAAAAAATAATTCCATAATTTCATATAAAAAGCCACTCATGTGGCAATAATTCATTTCTTTAATTAAATAATTCCTCATTTTGTCTCACCTTCCTCCATGGAGATGAAGAGTCAGTCGTTGCTTTCCAAGAAACTCTTCATCCTCTTTCCAGGTTCTTCTATATTATTGACTTCATTTTCTTCATTTGAGAGGAGCAATTTGAGAGTATCTAAACTATAGCAAAATCTTGTCTCAATTCTTTCATGTTTTCAATCATTTGTTGCATAATTTATCTTAATTTCATTTAGATTAATAGCATTTTGCATCTTAAATTAGTTTTCTTATACATCAAATAGCTTAATTCTATCATCTTTCCAAGTTCTTAGATTAAAATATGCACTTTCATTCTTAGATTGTAATGGCATTTCTCATATAGAATAGTTTCAATTTCAGTTTTTATAATGCTTTAAATTCCTCCATTTAAGCAATGGTCATGGTTGTTGGCTCTCGTTCTGAGAGTAATTGAAAAACCCCAAATAAATAGGAGGCAATAGGTCGATCCAATTAAATTTGTGGAATGGACAATTCATGGTCATTTTCACAAATTCAATGATTGAGCAATGGCCATGTTGTGTTTGTGCCTGATTTAGAGGTCACTTTCAAGCACACACAACACCTACACCAAAAGATAGACTTTCAGTACAAATCGAAAGTACATATAACAAAGGTCACTAAAAGTGTTAAGTTCAAGAGAAACCTGACAAGACACATCACAAGAGAAACTCGACACAGTTTGCATAGTTCAACCCAAAAATGTTGAAGTGTAAACCGACATAGCAGAAAACAAAGGAACCTGACAGAGCAAGGGAACCCGATGAATAGTTCATAGAAGGAACACCAATAGACAAATGACAGAGCTACCCGAGCATCAGTCACTGAAAGTCAGTTATATCCTGAGAAATGTGGATCTGATTTCCACGTCAGATAAAACACTTATGTTTTATATTTAGTGTTTTGATTTGATTTAAAACCATTTCTTTAGGGACAAGCAATGTAATTGTAATTGTTTTAAGCAGTCTAACTGATTAAAAACATGCAAACTAGGAGATCAAGGTCAAGTTGTAAACCTTTGATCATAGAGTTATATTTGTAATACATGAAACTTAATTAGGTTAATATATTATATAAATAGATGTGAAATCATTCATTTCATACATGTGTGAGGATGATAGTAGCCAAGGAGCACATTTATGGATAAGATTGATAGTTTCAAGAAAGACCATCAAAACATGAAATAGGTTATCAAGAACCAAGAATCAAGGATACCGAGCAATATAGGTATTAATCAATCACATTAGGTGATACATTGTACATGTGAAGTTAATGGATCTGTAATCAGCAGTTGTAGATTGCATACACTCAGGTCACTAAATATTTTTTACTAAATTCTAACAAGTGTAGCAAATAGAAGAAACCCTTTCAAGAAAGGTGGATTTAATAATCCTTTATAAATCTCTTAACCGAGTGCACACTAAACAGTGTTGCTAAAGCTCTTAAGAGAGTATACCTTAACCAGTCTCTACATAATACTCTTAACAACGTAGATCATCAGAAGTGATCAAAATTGTAAGCCTTAACCGGCCCCTTCCATTCTACAAATAGTGAAGCTTTGTGTCTTTCATCCCCACCATAGTTTTGACCTTCTAACATGGGTTTTCTGTATTACCAAATCTTGTGTCATGTGTTTATACATTTCATAAATGTTTCTATGAATGGTTTACATACTTATTGAGTTAATGAATTGATATAACATACACAAAGATAAGATAACACAAATGTTTTATAATACAATTGATTACAAAAGGATAAAGGTTAATTGATAAAAGTTTTGAGGGCACTGATTCACCCCTCCCCTCTCAGTACACCATTCCATTATTTCCAAAGATTGGTATCAGAGCTAGATCTCTTATTTGAAAAGTTTAAAGACTTAAGATAAAAGATCATACAATGGAAAGGTACAAGATAGACAAGAGTATTGAGAATCAGAAGTTAGAGATACAGATCTTCTATGAGAAATATAATGAAGCTAGAATCAAGATGAGATAGTTGTTGGATGAAAGAAATATTATGGCATCTCACTGTAATGAAACATACTATCATGAAGAGGAGATACCTGATCTATTTGAGTCATCACAATCTGCATCTAGCAAAGCATCAGACACATCTAAAGAAAGCATCACAACCTTGAATGAAATCAATCAACATCTGGCTAGACAAGTGAAATCTTTGAAAATCGGTCAAGAGACACAGATGGTAAGAATGATTGATGTCATGAATAATGGTAGACAAGTTGAGCAAGAAAGAACACTAGCTATTGATGAAAGAAGGAAGATTACTGAAAAGATACAAGAGAAAGAGTCAAAAATATAAAGACTTATAGAACATCATCATGAGATCACCAATCAGATTATTCTTATGAGTCAGGAGGCAAAAAGAATGAACATAGAACTCATTGAAAGGATAGAAGCTATTGGTGAGCTAAGAGAAGAAAATGAAAAATGAAAACATGAAGTGAGAATTCAGCAACAACATAATGAAATTATCAAGAGAGATGAAGAAAGCACAAAAAGGATGGATGATTTTCTAGATGGAAAAAGAAGAGTCAACAACAATACTAGACTAGGGTATACCAAGAATGAAGAATCACCATACCAAGCTGATCCAAAGAATGTATACACAAATCTGAGACCAAGAAGGCAGTCATGCAATCACTATGGAAAACTAGGCGACACATCAAATGCCTATAGGAGAAAAATAAAAAGTATTCCCAAATCCACACCTTCATTCATAGGAATTTATTATAAATGTAACAAGAAAGGACATAAAGCATATGAATGTAAATCTGAGGTGAAACCACCAAAGAAGGAAACCTACATGGACAAATATTTTCCTACTTGCAAAATTCATGGGAACACATCTCTTGAATGTAGGAAGAAGAAAAGGAAAGCATGGAAGCCTAAATAAAATGATTCTTATCAACTGAAAAGAGTTGGTAACTCATATGTTTGGGATTACAACACATGGGCAAACTGCATAGCATGTGGAAGATTTCAACACATAGGTGCAAACTACATGAGACAATGGATGAGAAAGTTTAAGAGTTGGACTAACCCCAGAATGACATGTTTACACTTTCATAAAGTTGGCCATCTAATAAAGGATTGCAAAGACCGAGTGACAGAGACAAACACTTTTTACAATGGAAACACCCTTGAAGACATTAGGAAGATGAGAAACAAAATGTGGAGGAAAGCTACAAACACAGATGATGCTGGACCAAGCAATACAAATGGTGACACCTTATCCAATGGATCTGGTGACATCACCACCCCCACCTAAGAAAAACAAGTAAGTATGGAACTACATTATACCAAGTTATATTTTGCATCAGTTCCATTATACATTGATGAAATGCCAAAGTAGCATGATTAAAGATACAATATGGTATTACTTGCTATGATTCTGTAAGATCAATCTCATCGGTCAATGCTTACCAAAAATCATCAGTGTACATACAAATTTAAGTTGTCTATACGTACCGAGGATCATTGGTTAGCACATAAAAATCTAAGTCACTAGTGTAAACCGAGCTCCGTCAGTAATCATGTAAAAAGACAATTTTGTATTCGCCATATACCGAGATCCATTGGTAAATAGTCAAATGAGTTGATACTTGGCTCAAGAATCATGTTCTCACTGATAATGAAGTGTGTATGCTACCCAAAGACTTCATCTTCAAACATCGAGAAGTGGATAAGCATTTATGACACAACTTAGGCCAAAAACTCTATAAATAGTTGATGAAAGAACTCATTATTAACAAAGAAATTTGAGCAAAGAAGCAAAGAAAAACCAGAGCACAAAGTGAATAGATTGCAGAGAGAATTCAACCCTATTCACAACACTAAGAAAGATTCCCATCAGTCACAGAAGGTTGAATTAAGTAACAACATCACCAATAACTCTATTTTCTTCAAAGAGAAAAATACAATGTCAAAAATGGATATCAAAGATTAGTCAAAGAGAAAAATCTACAAGTTCTAGATATCCCCTTGAATTTATGTTGGAACAAAGTTTTTCTCCCAAAAGTAGGTATGTTTCTTTGGGCAGCACTACAAAAATGAATACTGACCGCAGATAGATTTAAGAAACTTGGCTTTGAGGGACCTTCAAGATTCTCGTTATGCAAACACCAGGAAGAGACCACATACCATCTCTTATTAAACTATACATATGCCCAGGAATGATGGAACTGGCTAAGAGGATATCTAGGATGGAACACAGATATGCATAAGGATATTGTTGACTTTCTTAAAACTTGGCCCGTGCTTTATAAAGGTAGTCTATATAAAGATATATGGACCATTTCCCCATCAATAGTGGTATGGGAACTATGGAAGGAGTGCAACAAAAGAATATTTGACAATCAGAAGTTGGAAATTAGATCCCTAACCAACAAAATTAAAATTAGTATAACAGAAATCATCAATAATAGACTCCGCAATCTGATTTGTGAAGAGAACTGATTTTCAAATTGGGACAATAAAATGAGATTGAAGTGGAAAACCCTAGCTATACCCCCCTATATGGAAAAGGAGGCCATTCAATCAAAAAAGACAAAAAAGAATGCAAATGGCAACAACCTCCTAATGATCGGTGCAAGTTAAACTTTGATGGAGCTTCCAGAGGAAACCCTGGCGCGGCCAGAATTGGATGCATAATATGAGATTGGAATGGAGTCACCCTAGCTAAGCTTGCCAAAAATATACCACCCTCAACAAACAATATGGCAGAATGTACGACATTGTTAGAAGGAATTAAATTATGTAAGAAATTAGGCATAAGAAGACTAGAGATAGAAGGGGATTCTCAAT
Organism: Thuja plicata; assembly: GCA_018584345.1. NCBI lineage: Eukaryota > Viridiplantae > Streptophyta > Pinopsida > Cupressales > Cupressaceae > Thuja > Thuja plicata. The sequence continues at coordinate 2,298,611 of MU225764.1, forward strand.
TAATCATTAATGCCATCTGAACCAAATCCACACCCAATTGGAAGATCAATGTGAAATTGGAAGAAATCCTAGAAATTTTGAAAGAGATCCCCCTCCACATTTGCAAACATATTTATAGAGAAGGGAACCAAGAAGCTGATGTCCTAGCCAATAAAGGTGCTAATGGGGATAACATTTTGGAAATATATAAAGGTACTTCCTCTTAAATATACTAAAAAATAAAGATACATTCAACCTTTATTCGCTAAACATAAAACTTACTCATAAAAATAACCTTAAGCTTGTATCGGCTAGGGTGTTAAGCAATTTTTAGAAATGCACTCAACCCTCCACAAGATCTATACAAACTAGAAAAGTTAGGCCCTCTATTGATCCTTCCCAAATCTCCATCCTAACACCCTCTGAACTTAGACTGCTCACATTTTTCTCCGTCAGATTAGTCATAGAATTCTACTCCCCCTGCCCCATGTATATCCTTGGTCAATTCGCTCCCTCTACCCCTTAGTGTCTCCATTCTTTAGATTCTTCTTTAAGCCCTCACCCTAGGCCTTCTATCCCTCCCCCCCAAGGCTTTAACTATCCTTGTCTTCTGAATTTTCTTTTCCCTCCTAAGCCTTTTTTAGGGGTAGCAATCAGCCCCTGTTCCATCTTTGATCCTTATTCTTTCCTCATTTCATCTTCCCTTCCCTATTGCCCCTCTGCTTATCGTTAATTTTGACTATGTTTCTTTTACCACCGGTTAGGAGTCTCCAAAGCTACCCTCTTATTTTGATGCTCAAGATATAGACATCCTTAGCCAGTACTCTGCTTGACTAGTTCTAAGCTTTGGGCTGAGTCATTTCAGTAGGTATAATCTCTAGCCTCTCTCCTCCTAGCATCCTAGTATTCTTATCTCAACCAGAGCCTATAGACTTATCTTTGTTGTCTCTATACAAACTAGCTTCCCTTCTATCCTCCTTACCTAGCTTAGGTTCATTATCTCTCTTTATCTTAGCCTATGTACTCTGCATATCTTTTCAAACCTTTTAAAATATGAGGTTGAACACCTATAGGAAAGATAGTATTGATAGCAATTAATCTTTAATTTTCATATTTCTATTCATGTTATGAAGTGGGTAATGTAGTTTTGGGTTTAATGGTCTTATTGTATCACAATAATATTGACAACTCCTTTTATCCAGACTCCTAATTGCTTACAAAGTTGAGTCATATTTACCCTTTGAGGAGAAAGACTCATCTTGTTGTAGGGACAAAAATATATGTATATATAATTACATACATATTTATCTATATGCATAAGTAGATACCTAGAAATGTATACGATCGACATATATCTTCATAGGTAAGGAGCTTTATGCATATACATAACTATGTAAATAAGCATATATACACACATAGTTGGAACTTTTCTCCTTTCAGATAAAGAAGTCTTGCCATTGCTTTTTAAATTATTAGTAGCATTATGCAATATTATTAAAGAAATTAGGAAGATTTCAAGATATCTTTGCAGATAGACAGACAACAATACAGGGTGATATCAGTTCAGGGATAAGAGCGCATAACACTAAGGGCTATGCAGGAGCGGCAAGGAAGGGAAACATGCGATCATATTCATGCGAAAAATAGAAAAAATAGAAAAATAATGGCATTATTTAAGAAGATATCTTATGTTGAATTATTGTAAAGTAAACTAAAAGTAGGGGGAATGCCCCCGTAGATTCTTTTTGTATCTGTATCCAGACTTCGGTCCCAGGCAAGGCTAGAGTTTTTCTCGACCCCGCTCTTTCCTACTAGCACCTGCACTGAGCGGGGGTATTGTAATCTATTATTTTATGAATAAAATTATTGGCTTCAGCCTTTTATCGACCATAGAAAAAAACTCTATTTTCTTTTACGAGAAAAAGCCCTAATTTCTGAAATGATGGAAACTACTTCACAAACCTCCAAAATCAAGAATGTAAAGGAGAAAAAGGTTAATATAATCAATAATTCTACTTGTGAAGAACCTCATTACAAGATCTGTCTTGAGGTTTCTTCACAACTTGACAACGCTGGTGCATTCTCATGTATACCAGCTAGGGTTTTTCTCATTGAGGATGTTTGAGCGTATATTCACTGCAAGATTATAGAAATAGGAGATATTAAGGTTGAGCAAGATTACAAAAATCTTTGCAAAGATGATGGAACAATCAAAGAAGAACATAAGCACATTGAAGTGAAAGGGCTCACAAATTCCCTATTATTCTCGAAGGAATTCAAGATAGAATGGATTTGGTTAGTTCTAAGTAGAGTGAATGACCGAAAGATGTGGCTGGATGAGCCAAAACTGATAACCAGGGATGTTATACATGTTGTTACCGGTTATCATATAACTGATAAACCAAAGGCACTATAGCACCCCCCTTGCGCTGACATTGAAAAGACCATAGGAGCAGGATGGGATGGAAGAGAATTAAAGGTATCCACCATCACTGATGATGAAATGAAATTTGGAGCATGTGTCTTAGGATACAAAATCATTTAGGCTAGCAGGATGAATAGTATTGCATCTGTAGCAATGGATACAACACACAAAATTGTTAAGAAGGGACTGCAATTAGATATATCAGAACTTCTACTAAGGCAATTAGATGAGAACATGAGGATAATAAGGACTCCAAAGTCTAACTCATGTAAGTTTGGTTCACTCATTATGTGCATTTTTTCTATTTTCAAGAATCCTTCCCATCTATCAGCAATGTCAAATGGGACACTACCTGACCAGTGACCACACAAATTAGTGAGTTCATCAAATCACTAGGACATAATTTTGAATCAGTCATGGATGAATACTTCAGTGGATTCAAAGACAAAATGCAGAAGAGGATGAGGATACAAGAACAACTGGTAGAAAAGTACAAGACTAACATTTTCTTTATGGTGGACACTGATAACACCTTTATCAAACCAGCTATACCAAGGACAACATGGTTAGCTCCACTTGAATATGAAATCAACATAGATCAATCAACAAAAGCTATTGAGGCATTGTTGAATGAACCATTAGACAAGTCACAACCTAGGTTTGGAACTTATGAGGAAGCCAAAGAAAGGATAAAAGTTGTCTTAGTTGTGAATAAAATTGATAGGAAGAAAGAGAAAAAGGTTAAGACTTTGAAAAAAAGTTGTCGCTAAATGAAGAGGAAACAGAACAGACAGAAGAAATTGAGGGTCAGTCACCCATCGGTGATGCTGAGAAGGTGAGTGACTCAGACTCCATAGAGTCCGATGCACCACCCATAAATAATCCTAGAACAAATTTTTCACGGAGGACAAGGAGTCAAACTGCTAACGTAGACTCACCACCTATCAATAAAGGTCAAGTAAGGACCTATAAAAGAAAGCCTCAAAATGGGAAAAAGGCCCCGACTAAAAGAAGAAGGCTAATCAGAACTAAGGAAGACACAGAGGACACCAAAAAAAGATGAACAATATGTCAATAACACACTTCCTTCTACAATTGATGAAGTATGTGCAGCTACCATCAATTCAGGATCAATCATAGACCCTAATGTTGGGTGATGCAACACGCTCCCCTGCCCACAGGTGGTTAATTATGTCATGTTCCATGTTCACTAACAGTCATGGCTTTTGGTGCAACGGCAAATGGGCCCTACAATTGGTATCAGAGCCTAGTTTTGGGCTGGTCATGGGTTCAAATCTCCCCGGTGCCTTCCCGACCCGCGTAATCACCTGGTATGCACGTCGAGGGGGAGATTTTTGGGTGATGCGACGCACTCCCCTACCCACAGGTGGTTAATTATGTGGTGTTCCATGTTCACTAACAGTCATGGCTTTTGGTGCAACGGCAAATGGGCCCTACAATTGGTATCAGAGCAACAGGAACATAACAGGAACTAACCGCTTGTAAACCAGCTCACTTAGTAGATTAACTGTTGTTCTTTTTCTGAACAATACTTTTTCTTTTTCTTCCATATGATGAACTTGCCATCTCAATCTGTAAATAAGATTAAGAATGCTCTGTAAAAAACTCCCACTCAAACTTGAGATCAGCTCAAAAAACCCTACCCAACAACTAGGATCAAAAGTTGATCAAGCTCTGATACCACTTGTAAGGAAAATCAGGTGCGGAAACAGCTTCCTACGCTAAT
>MU225764.1:2309230-2370702 GCA_018584345.1 Thuja plicata
TTACAGTTACAATACACTTGCAATGCAAGTTCTTTCAGAAGATTTCAAAACCCTTGAAGACAAATCACGGTAGCATAAACCGTTCCAACAATACACTCACATCGCTCATCTTCGCAACCCTAAAAAATGCTTATATCATGCGCTTCACTTTTTAGGGCTACTCTTAACGATAACCGTATTAGGGTTTTTACCATTCTCCAAGAAAATAGGAAACCCAAAAATTTTTCGGGGTGAAGTTGCCACATGTCTTCACCTGTCATTGAATCTTCCTAACATAGCTCTTACGTGTCATAGGAATTCGTCATAACCATTTTAGCCATGATCTCCTTACACACAATTCAAGATGTCGACACATCAACATTATTTGCAAGAAATACATTTTACAAAACAAATAATAAGAATAGGAATTATCCAAGGTTGAGACACCTTATTCCTAACACCTGAGATTAGGAAATGGCTAACATTGGATCTCGAGGATCAAAATAAGATAGAGGAGGCAATTATCACAATTATGAGCATATTCAAATATGTTCCAATACAATTTGAAGATAAAATTCCTAAAGAAATTCTAGAGAGACTCTCCTCTAGGTGGACATATTCTCTAAAGAAAGAGAAAAAAATAAGGGAAAGAGCCCTAGTTTCAATTATGCCACCTGAATCTAAGATGGAAGAGATTGAAGAAATGATGAAGAAACATTCCAACAAATTCTCACCAAAGTTAAGAGCCTACAAAGTGCTACATGGACATCTAATTAAGCTTGATAGAAAAAGTGAGGATGAATGGAGAAAGATACTTGATGTACCAAAAAGGGATTCAAGCCCCGAGCCACAAGAAACTCTTACCAACAAGCCACACAATGAAGAAGATAAGGCTAAATCAATCCCCAGACATATTCTTATAACTGATGAGGATGTTAATGAAGAAGCATTAAACACAAAAGATAACAAGGATATGGACACTCTAAATGAAAGATGGCCCAATAATACTATTATTGATATTATAGGAGGAGATCCTGTAGATGAGGTATAGAAAGATGAAGATGTCACTGTTGTCCCAGCCCAAACTGAAAAATAGGACACAACTATAGAATGTTACACATGTGAATATATCAAGCCAAATACCACTGTTAATACAAGCTATTAACATAATCTCACAAAAGGAAAACTCACCCAAGCCTGATGCAAGCATACCAAAGGATAAGCATAATGATGAACAGAAAGATACAACTAATGAACAGAATGTAGTAGGTGGAGAACCAAAAGAAATAGATGGAGAGAACAAAGACAAAGGTGAAGAAGAGAAGAAAGATGATTCTACTCCTAAGGATATCGAAAGAGATGTTGCAGATAAACCGAAGGTTGATGTGGAGATGTCCAATCCCAACCGACAGGCAGATGCTGAGCAGCAAGAAAAAGACACAACACCACAAAAGCCTTCATCAAGCACATCTGACCAAGAAAATGATCTTGCTTTGGTGCTACATTCAAGTGCTTCCCACCCAGCATCCAAGAAGAAGAAGAAGAAGACAAAGAAGACCAAGATGTAGGTAACACTAGATGAAATCATTGAGATACCAAAGTGTGACCCTTCGACATTGGATTTTGAATCTTCCAATAGTATGGAGAAATATGTCAAAGGAAAGCTATGCAAGAAAAGATAAGGAAGGAGCACAAAGAATACCTAGTGTTAGAAACTACAAGGGATATATTTACACAAATAGTTCCTGACATAGATGTTGATCAAGGTGCCCCTATCCTTGATCAACTTGTCATTCTAACTGGGGCCATCACATCTCAGAATGTGGATGCAAAAAAAGCAATTGAAGAATGAGCAGAACAAAAATATCAATACAAATTGACAGAAAAGATCAGCCAAGAAGTGGTAGAGAACAAGGTAAAGCTCTCAGAACTTGCAAATGAATTAGATCCAATAATTTCTGAAGCTATTGCCTTAATACAAAAGTTATGCACTTTAGAGAAATTCACTAACGAAAATAGTGATAAAATTACAAAAATAGATTCTGATCTAAATACAAGTGCACACGGTCTAACCAGAAATGACAATGCAATCAAGATGCATTTGGAAAAGATTATGAAATCTAGAAGGTTGAGATAGGAAATTCTAGAGGCAGAAACCAAGTTTAGAGATGAGGTTACCGAGCTTTAGGCTCTAATGCTACCAAATCTTACACTTCTACAACAACACATGACTTCGGCAAGACAGTTAATTGCCACCCCAAAGATGTCTGTAGCAGACAACATCTATGATATGCATGCCCGAATAACACTGGAGAAAATGGCTCTTGAACACCTACAGGAGAAATGGGAGAAACTATTGGAAGACATGAAGAATTCCCATTCCCATATTTTTTATAACTTGTAAGTATACACCTTTCCCCTTACTATCAAAAAAGGGGGAAAATGATATGTACAGTAGTAAAAAGGGAGAGAATGATATGATACAAAGGGGAAAATGATATGAAGATAAGGTGAAAATGGAATATAGTATAAATGCAAGTGTACATGTATATACATATACTATACCGGCATACACATAGGGGGATTTATAATGACAAGGTGAACACATGGTGTGCATACTACACATTTTAGTATTTTTTACATATCAGTTTTTTATACTAATGTCAAAGGGGGAGATTAATGACACATTTTTCCATTAGTATGCAAAGGGAAAATAGTTTTTGAACCATTGGTAACACCTACACTGAAAGGAAGGATTTTAGTACAAATTAAAATTATAGATAACAAAGGTCACCGAAATTGTTAAGTTCAAGAGAAACCCGACAAGACAGATCATAAGAGAAACCCGACACAGTTTGGATAGTTCAACCCAAAAATGTTGAAGTATAAACCAATAGAGCAGAAAATAGAGGAACCTAACAGAGCAAGGGAACCTGACGGACAGTTCACAGAAGGAACACCGACAGACAGACGACATATCTACCCAAGCATCAGTCACCAAAAGTTAGTTATATCCCGAGAAATATGGATCTGACTTCCACGTTAGATAAAAAACTTATGTTTTATATTCAGCATTTTGATTTGATCTAAAACCATTTCTTTAGGGACAAGCAATGTAATTTTAATTGTTTTAATCAGTCTAACTGATTAAAAATGTGCAAACTAGGAGATCAAGGTCAAGTTATAAACCTTTGATAATAGAGTTATATTTATAATACGTGAAACATAATTAGGTCAATCTATTGTATAAATAGATGTGTAATCATTCATTTCATACGTGTGTGAGGATGATAGTAGCCAAGGAGCACATTTATGGATCAAACTAAGAGTTTCAAGCAAGAACAACAAAAGATGAAATAGGTTATCAAGAACCAAGAATCAAGGCTACCGAGCAACAAAGGTATTAATCAATCACATTAGGTGATACATTGTACATGTGAATTTAATGGATTTGTAATCAGTAGTTATACTTGCATACACTCAGGTCACTGAATATTTTTTACTACATTCTAACTAGTGTAGCAAATAGAAGAAACCCTTTCAAGAAAGATGGATTTAACAGTCCTTTGTAAATCTCTTAACCAAGTGCACACTAAATAGTGTTGCTAAATCTCTTAATAGAGTAGACCTTAACCAGTCCCTGCATAATACTCATAACAAGGTAGATCATCAGAAGTGATCAAAATTGTAAGCCTTAACCAGCCCCTTCCATTCTGCAGATAGTGAAGCTTTGTGGGTTACATCCCCACTGCAATTTTTAGCTTGTAACAAGGATTTTCTATGTTACCAAATATTGTGTCATGTGTCTATACATTTCATGAATGTTTTACATGCTTATTGAGTTAATGAATTGGTATAATATACACAAAGATAAGATAGCACAAATGGTTGGTAATACAATTGATTACAAAAGGATAAAGGTTAATTGATAAAAATTTTGAGGGTACTAATTCACCCCTCCCCTCTCAGTACACCATTCCATTATTTCCAACAAAACATAGAGTATGGGAGTTACATGCAAATTCCTCCACCCATCTCTACTTAAGAGATGGTTCTCACACACTTCTTAGGGTTCTCATAGGAGTTCTAAGTTGGATTTCTTCTCTCTTCTCTCATTCTCATTCGTGCAATATTGTAATGAGCTTATTGCTCTCATTCTTTAGGATTTGATCCATATTCATATTATTCACAAGGGGTTTTTATTGCTTTTTCCCCTCTCAAATCCTTTTGTTCTTGCCTTGGTTCTTGGATCATTTTGTTGAACTTGTGTTTGATCTATTGAAGTAAAAAACCTCTCTCTCTCTCTCTCTCTCTCTCTCTCTCTCTCTCTCTCACAGTATTTCATAAATCTATTCAATTGCATACTCTCTTGGATTCTTCCTTATCTTTTTCATTTTACTTTATATTTCTAACAAGATCAAAAGAGACAAACTTCAGTTTATATGTGACAAAATTAAGACAGAAGGTGATAGAAGAATTTGTTGAAGTGACCCCCTTTTGATTGATAGAGATTAATTTTGGTGCAAAGGAGACATTATTTTATGTACAATCATTATAATATTTGTGGTAAAGGAGACAAAATTTTGTGCAAAGGTAATGTTCTTCCTATCAAAAGCAACTTTATGTGTTTTTCCCAAACCTGTAAATACAAAAATCTACAAAAAGGAAGTTCAAAAAAATATCAAGATTAGTGAGGCATGTACCCCAGGGTGGGTTCCATTTGTGTGTAAGTAAATTAAATTATACAAACCTATTGTAACCACCTGAATTTGGTCTATTGCAACTATGGACCCTATTTTCCCTAAGTGTGATCATACCCCCAATTATTTCCAAATGACCCTGTTACTGCTTGGCATAATTATTTTGAAATCAATTTAATCTCCTAAAGTGATCAAATCACTAAATTATTTACTTTTAGCCAAAATCAAAATCAATCAAACACATGGCTAAAAATGATTAATTTGCTAGGAATTAAATAAATCCCTAAATCAATTATCCACTTGCAATGAACCCATTCCCCTAGCCTATTTAATTTAATTAAAATGGCTAGTCCCCTTAATTATTAAAAAGAAATAAAATGCTTAAATAATTCATTCCTATATTTTAAATGAATTAAATAAGTTTAATTCATTTCAATTATATTCCCTTAAACCCCAACCTAACCTATCTCAACCACTTCTACCCTGGGTTCTAACCCATCTCAACCCATTCCACCCTTGCTAATATAATCCTAATTCTAATTCTAACCCTAACCCACCTCCTAATGTTGTCACGTTCCATTAAGGAATTATTAACAACTCCACCCACTTGAGAAAGTCAAGGAATCTCAACATTCCTTCCTCAAGTCCACCTTCTCAAGCCACCCTCTTACACCCTTCCCATGCTTCTTTAAGGCTTTCATTAATGCCTCATTAATGAAGATGTCTTAAGCCCATGTATCCTCCATGCCTCATTAATTCTCAAGGCATTAATGGCTCTTACACCACTATTAATGAGTCCCTCAACTCATTAATGAACCTTGTCTCCCCTCTCTCTCTCTCTCATTCTTCTATAAATAGTATGCATTTTGGAGCACAAAGGAGCCTTCATCTCATATTAGAAAATACATTGTTATGCTGCTAAGATTTAGATAGCTTCATTTTCATCTCATAGTTCCATTACCATGCATTGTTATAATGTCCATTTTTAGACTAATATGCATTGCTCGTTGAATAATAGTTTATTTTAAATCAAATCTTTCATGCTAGGTTGTTTATGTTACTGGTATTTAGCATAAATATGAGGGCTTTTATGTTATTTTCTACACTCATCCTAGTTAGAAAGAAATAAGTCAAAGTTATGGTTTATATGCTCATTAACACTTGTTTTTTACTAACAGAATGACTTATTGAAGTGTTGTGCTGCAGATAACAGGTGCACAAATATATACACACATTTTTGGTGCCCACCATGGGGCACGATTTCCAACTTGGCCTCATTTTCTATCACTTTTTCACTAATTTGCATGCCAAGAATTCTATTACAGGCTCATTTTTTACCATTCTTGATTGCATCCGGGATATGCCATCACGCCGTAGAAAATGAGGCTCGTATCTGGGATTTCCTGGATCATTTTCAGTTCAGGCTCAAATCTGGGGAGCATACTATCACATTTGGTATACTGTATCGCATACAATATATTGTATTGCATTCAGTAATTTTTTAGGCTCGCATCTAGTTAGAAAGTTTGTACACTTCATTTTCCTAACTCTAACATTTTGACAAGTTGTGTTTTTGGTATCTTGTAGCCTAACAAGTGTTTGCAGGTTGTTCTTGAAGGTTTTCGTGGGAATTGAAATAAACTGATGCTAACTTGGTTTTTCAGGTTTCCCAACCCCCATCTCAACCTCTAATTACTTGCTTTCAAAATTAAGATACATATTCCAATCTATCACTAAACTGACTAGGGGATTATGCTCTTTTCCTTTTAAGGAAAATCAGAAAATCACACATCAATTTATGGGTTGAACGGAATTTGGAGGTAAATGAACAAGCAATCTCATAGTTTAATTTCATTTGGGATCAGTAAATGAACAACACAAATCACTAAAATCTTGTGGTTCAATGAACAACTACATCGTATAATTTCTTTTGGAACCAAAAATTGGACAATCAAAGCATTAAATCTATGGGATCAAAGAACAAGTTCAAATGTTTAATTCAATTTGGATCAGTAATTGGACAAGCAAATCACTAAATCTTGTGGCTAATTGAACAAGGCAAAATTTCTCTTTCAAGCAATCCTATTTTTCTTAAATAGAAACAGACTAAATCAAGCTCAACATAGCTTGAGGAAATGAACATTGCTTTACGTGTTTTGGGAGAAAATGGTTTAGATTAGGAGAGTATGCTCTTCTTCTTCGGAAGAATCAGAAATCCAAACATCCAAAGCTCACCAATCCTTGGTACATATACTTAAACAGTAGAGGGCATGTCAGTTGAGGAAAAAATATCCTAGGAATGAACCAAGTGAGGACAGGTTTTATGCCAACCCTTCCAACTCACTATAAATAGTTGCTTCCTCATAGACTAAAGCCTCGAAAGATGGAGCCAATTTTTTTCATGGAATTTCGACATCATTCCTTGAACATATCTGGGTATATGTAGAGTGGAATCGCTTGAATCTTGCTTGCAAGACTACATATATTCAGGTACTCATAGGGCTATACACCTGAATTTTTCCTTGTGCAATTCTATGGGGGACGGTTTTGAACAGATTTCCCAATAATCTACAACAACTTCAACTGAAAGAATTCTTGATTCATCCCCGAAAGGGTGATAATATTTGTGCAAGGAAAAAAGTAATTTCCCCAAGACACTTGTCATATTGTGCCCTCACTTGCATTTGGAGATGGCTAATACGGCATCATGACTGGAGCCATTGCATGTTTTGTGATGGTTGTATTATGATTAGCATTTAAGTGTGTACCTGAGTCAATGATCAAATATTTTCATCCTCCACCTAGAGAATAGGAACAAGATGAGTGTTTGTTTCGCCCTCCTAAAAATGAAAAACTATTTGACATATTCAAAAGATCATTAAAAAGGTAAGTTCCTCAAAACAATCAACAATTTTCAAACCTTGGAGTTCAAGTGTTTTTCACACATTATGACACCTCCTAATGCAATCTGGAAACAAGAAACTTCATGCACTTCAAAAACAAACTTTTCAGAACTGACCAAAATTGACAAAGACATGATAAGATCGCATCCTAAATTTCCCAAATCACATGCAGTATTTAGGATCGCATTTGGTATTTTGACTCACATTTGGTCAGCACATAGTCGCATCTAGATTCTAGGCTCGCATCTGGTATCATCAAAGGCTCGCATTTAGGAGCTCATATTTAGGATAGTGGGCATTTGCAAGATAAATTATTATAAAGTCTCAGTTGATTAGGATACCCTTTTGGCTCTTTAGCTGGTTCCTATTGTCTTTTCTGGTCTCCCTGTTGTAATTTCAAAACTCTTTTGAAACGCCTACCTTGCATGCTTAGTCAGTCTTTCACGATCAATTCAATACGTGTGGTCTACCCACTTTCTACCAACAACTTAGTTCCCAGCTCACTATCAGCGTATTCTAACCCTCTGACACTGGAATTATTTACATCCACCAACAACAAACAATTACTTTTACCTAGACACGCCCACTTGAACAATCTGAAACTCTCACTTGCACTATTGGGAAATGTTGACAAAGTTGAGAAACAACTTCATGGTTAACACAAGATGCAACAAGTACATGTCTAAAGGATCGAAAGTGTCTCCTAAAACACCACACTTTCAAGGAGAAACTTCTCATAGTTCCCTTCTCGATCTAGATTTCCCTCAAATGGATAGCAATACTCGTAGATGGAGTGAGGCCTTTGAGGAATATAACAATGGAAAACACCAAAAACCCGAAGATACTGATGAAGAAGAAGAACCCAAGTTCAAACATCTTTTATTTGAATCTAGTAGTGAGAATGAGATCACTAAAGAAGAATATGAAAAGCTCAAACAAAGCAAGAGGTTCCACCAGATAATGGAAAGGATGATTGACAAAGATAAAGAAAAGTACTTCCTCCATCTAGCATCCACCAGTGTCGAATTACCCAAAGATTACGATGTGGAAAAACTTAAAGAAAAGGAGGTACCAAACCCTATATCTATTCTCACCAAACAACTCAATTTGATGCAAACGAAGCTCACAAACCTCAAATAGGAGAAGGAGAAAGCTAAAACAAAATACTCTTTGGACGCCATTTGTCCATTTCCTTTTGACAAGAGTATCACTATGGTCTCGTTTCCCCCCAACGTGGCAAGGCCAAAGTATGACAAGTACATGGGAGAAACTGACCCGCATGACCATCTGAGGGAATTCTGTGCTCTAAGCATAGAATACATGCATGAACCCACATACCTCATAAGATTGTTTCTAGGAAGTCTAGGAGGTAATACCATGGAGTGGTTCTCAAAACTAAACCCTAAGGTCAAGACATTTGAGGAGTTGATCCAACGATTCATCCAACATTACTCCTACAACATCCAACATGATGTAACTATGATGAACCTATGTAATACCAAACAAAGAACTAGAGAATCATTTACACACTTCCTACAAACATGGAGGAAGATTTTTGCATGATATTCAAGGGCCATTCCCGAAACAGAAAAGATGGAGATATTTTTTAATAATCTAGTGCCTGAATTGAACTAAGCTTTACAAATGTAGGACTCTCCAAGCTTCGACAGAATGATTAAAAATTCCCTCCGTATTGAGGAAGTCATGGTCAAAAGGGGAGAGATCACCCTTCAAAACAAAAACAAGATCAACAACTCCAACTCCAAGCCTAAATGGTGGAAAAAAAAAAAATATTGTTAATGATGGAGTGGTTGACGCCTCTAACATTAATCCTAAACCTGAGGTATTCAATCTAACCAATGGCATGCAAGCAAGAAAGGATGCTAAGGTAAAAACTCCCAAACCCAAAGCAAACAATGATAATATCAAGGGACGTACATGGATGTCAAAACCTCAGAGAACATTCACTCCTTTGGGAGAGCCTCTTGAGACTATTCTAAAAAAACTATTGGATAACAAAGTTCTTACAATCCTAGATTCCAAACCGTGGGAACCAATGGTCAAACCAAGGTGGTGGGATGATAATTCCTATTGTGTCTTCCACAAAAACAAGGGACATAAGACTAATAATTTCCTCAATCTTAAACATGTCATCTAAGACCTCATTGAAGGAGGTAAGATCAAAGTAGATGGACACACTACCAATGAGGATCATACAGCTTTCAACAAACCATTTCCTAATTATGATCAAGGAGAAACATCTAAAGGGAAGAGTAATGAGGTAAACTACACCTATTCCAAAAATGGAAATGTGATCAATATGCTTGACATTAAAACCGAATCCATCAATGTGGTCATGATCAAAGGTGTCTCATTCCACTCGAATGTCGTAACACGGAGCCAAGCATAGGTTACAATCAAAGGACCTCCAAAACTGACATCAACGTCCAAGGTTCCTATTGTAACTATTCCTAAACTAGCCTCAAAACACTTGGTTACTATTCCTGGAGAAAAATATGACTTGGTAGACCAATTGCAACGAACCTCTACCAAAATTTCCATTTTTGAGTTGCTCAAGATATCCATAGTACATAGGGAAATCCTAGAACAAGCTCTACATGATGCTAACATCCCAAAAGATATTGATATAGACAAGTTCCAAGTTATGGTCAATCACATCTCAGCGCCCCATTACCTCTCCTTTTCTAAAGAAGATGACAAATCAATGACACGTCCACATAATCAACCCCTCCATATTGAAGTCCTTATTCATAAATCCCATGTTAGACGCGTGTTGATAGATGGAGGCACAGGATTGAATATCTGTGCGATAGATCTAATCAAGAGACTAGGTCTCTCAGAAAAAACAATTGACTCTAGAAGTAAGATAACCATCAAAGCTTATGATGAGGAAGAAAGATCCTCCAGAGGCCTTATTGTTCTACCTATCAGAGTTAGAATGATTGACAGGAATGTCTTATGTCAAGTTCTAGATCTACCATTGGCCTACAATATCCTACTAGAGAGACCATGGATTTACGAGATGCAAGTTGTACCATCCACTTACCACCAATGCATAAAATTCCCACATAATGGGGTGGAAGTGACGATTCCTGCAGATGCTAACTACACTTGCAAAAATATCAAAGCAAGTAGCATGATCCCACATAACAAAGAGGCTATGGATGTAGTTTCTCCTACAACTACCAAGGATGTGGTTATGAAGGGTTTTAGCAAAACCTTGAAACTTGAAGAAATAGGTATGGGAGAGTACAAGCTGGACCTGACTCCCTCACTAACAGAATTTTTGGTGTCACCAAGATCCTACAAAAAACCTTCATCGACATTCACACCTATAGCATCCAAGGAGCCAAAAGTACACAAAGAAACTAGCATGGTAAAGACATCCACATCTTCTTTAGATAACACAGAAGAACAGGCAGTCTTAGACTGGCTTTACAAAGGAGAACCGGTGGAATCTGAGCTCAAAAATGTGAAGATATCCCCATAAAAGTATGGAAAGGGATATGATTTCCTCACACAAATGGGTTACAAAGGAAATGGACCTCTAAATGACATAGGGAAAGGGCCTATTGAACCTATACCCATGGAGTTTTGGAATACCAGAGATAAAAGAGGACTTGGTTTTAATGCTAAAACTGATAAACCCGCTACAAAAGAGAGTCCACACTCGGATAAAGGGAGTGATGAAATAGATGAACTAGAGTAGTGGTCCTATGAGAAATTGTTACATGTTGGTGCACAGGACCCCAACTACCAAGGAGAACACTATGTACCTAGCTTTGAGGTACCATAAGATCTTCACACCCCTTTACTAGCACAACCTCCCATTCAAGAGGTAGGAGACACCATAGAAAAAATTACTCAAGAGACACACCAAAAACAGGATTTACATCCTAACTGGGGGCAATTGGTCATAATTTCACATGTCCTAGATCTACCACACTTTGATCTATAGATGGCTAACCGGGTACACCAGATAACCATTGTTGAATACTTAAATAGATCTGATGATGAAATAATGGACTCTCATGACTATAAATGGGAAGAGCTATCTGTTGCCACTAAAGTTATTGGAATAGATACAATTCACATGTTTGTAGCACCCTTAGCTCCTCGTAAATAGTTTGACACTCCTCTCAATGACACTGATAATCCTAAAGTAGAAGAAGAGCTCCTTCCCCTGATCATTGATGGAGAAACTGGTGAATACATAAGTCTAGAAGAATTTCACACACTACAAGCAAGAAGCCTCCTTTTATGGAGAGATGATGATGAGATTTCTACTAACAAGTCACTAGAGTTTGGTTTGCATATGAGTAACAATGACCCTTTTAAATATAATCTCACTCTTATTAATCTAAATATCAAATAAATTAACTTAACTGATCATGTCATGTCGGTTAATGGTCTTGATGCTAACACGATGTTGTCCTTCCTAGAATTTGATTCCCTAACATTGGTACTTCCCGACCTAATTGATTGGACTAAAATAGATCCTACTCCTATCCTCAACTTTTCTAATGACCACACCCTATCTTTTTATCTCAATGCTTGTGAACCTTACCCTTCTTCCACCAATGCAAGGAGTGAGAGCATGTTATAGGAGGATATCAAGTTTCTTAGTCAAAAACTAAAAAATAAAAAGAAAAAGCAGACTGATGGTGAAAACCACTTTGTGGCAGTATCAGATCCCAAAATAGTAAAGAAAAAATATGTATCCAATGGTGAAAACCTCTCAGAGGCACCAAAGGATGAGACTCTTGATATCCTCCCTGAACACTTTTAGGAAAGATCTTCAGTACTGATTGAACCAACACAGCTGGTAAATTTGGGCACTATTGAAAATCCTCAAATAGTCCACCTTGCACAATCTTTATCAGACAAAGAGAAGACACAGTTCACAGAATTCCTAAAAGAGAAGAAGATTAAATTTGCATGGTCTCATACTGATATGCCAGGGCTAGATCCTAATCTAATTATGCACCACTTATCTATAGCTCCTAGGATCAAGCCCGTAAATAAAAAACTTAGAAAGATGCATCCTCATATTGCATTATTGGTAAAAGTAGAGCTAGAGAAGTTGTTGAAAGCTGGGTTTATCTGATTCATTACCTATGCAGGATGGATCTCTAATGTGGTCCCTGTGTCTAAATCTGATAAATCTATCAGGATCTGTACAAACTTTAGAGACTTGAACAAAGCATGTCTGAAAGATGACTTCCCTCTACCTAATATAGACATTATCATAGATCTTACAACGGGCTTCCATATGTATTCATTAATGGATGGATTCTCGGGCTGTAATCAAATCAAGATCACCCATGAGGATCAAGAGAAAATGGCATTTACATGCGCATGGGGCACCTTTTGCTAGAACGTCATGCCTTTCAGGTTAAATAATTTTGGTGCAACATATCAAAGAGGCATGACAATAATATTCCATGACATGATGCAAAAAAATATGGAGGACTACATGGATGACACATTGGCTAAATCCAAATAAACAGGTACTCACATTGTTGACTTAAGAAAAATATTAGATTGAATGGAGCAGTTTCAACTCGGGCTCAACCCAAAGAAATGTGCCTTTGGGGTCCAATCAGGGAAGCTCCAAGGGTTCATTGTTTCAGCGAAAGGAATTGAAGTAGACCTTGCTAAAGTTAAATCTATACTAGAGATGGCTCCTCCACGTAACATCGGTCAAATAAGGATGCTACAAGGAAGACTTCAGTCCATCAGGAGATTCATGTCCCAACTTGCAAATAGGGCCCAAACCTTTACTAAGTTACTACATAAAGGGGTTACCTTCAAATAGGATGAACATTGTTGCAAAGCAAACTTCAGAGAATTGAAGGGATACCTAGCTGCTCCTCATATTCTTATGGTGCATATTCATGGAAAGCCTCTACTCATATACATTTTAGCTATAGTTACATCCCTAGGAGTATTACTGGCACAAGAGGATGAAACCAAAAAAGAAAGAGCTATCTACTATATTAGTAGAACATTGGTCGCTTATGAGCTCAATTATAGCATTATTGAAAAATCATGCTTAGCAGTCATCTTCGCATCAAAAAAATTAAGGCACTATATGCTCTCTCATACAGTGAAGCTCATTTCTAAGATTGATCCTCTAAAGTACCTCTTGAATAGAACAACATTAACAAGATGTTTGGCAAAATGGGTCCTGATTCAAAGTGAGTTTGACATTGAATATGTAGAACGAAGAGCTATCAAAGGACAGGTCCTTGCAGATCAATTGGCTGATTCACCACTCCAAGATGATGAACCTTTACTCATTGAATTCCCTGATGAAATAATCATGCATATAACTAAATATCCATGGAAGATGTACTTTGACGGTTCATTCACTCAACAAGGATCTGGAGCAGGGGTTCTATTCATAACTCCTCAAGGTTACAAGATTCCCAAATCTTACAAATTGATGTTTCCATGCACCAACAATATTTTAGAATACGAAGCATTGGTAAACTACCTTAAGCTAGCTATGGAGTGGAAGATCATAGAGTTACACATATATGGTGACTCCCAACTAATTATCAATCAAGTCAATGGGGAGTATCAAATGAAAGATGAGAAGTTGATGTCCTACAAGAAACTAGTTGATGACCTTAAGAAATACTTTGTCTTCGTCACCTTCTAGCAGATACCAAGATCAGAGAACAAAGTTGCAGATGCTATGGCTACCTTGGCATCCATGTTACAACTAGAAGAACATTAATTCCGCTATGACTTCTTTGTGGAAGAACTATCCTATCCTGCATTTGATACCCCTGAATACTAGGTAATATGTGCTTTGAGTACCCCAGACCAATCTTGGTATGCCAGTATCATTGCTTACCTTTCCGACCAAACTATCCCTAATAATCTATCCAGAAATGAGAAAAGATCCCTGATTAGGACAACATTGTGTTACGTCCTCATAACTAACAACCTATATTGATGTGGTCTTGATGGTACACTTCTTAGGTGTTTAGAACTCGAAGAGTCTGATCTAGCATTAAAAGAAGTCCATGAAGGCATATGTGGATCACACTCGAACAAATTTTCATTAGCCAAGAAACTACTCCGAGTAGGCTATTATTGGCCTACCATGGAGAAAGATTCTATCTAGTTTTCAAAAGCATGTCTAAAATGCCAGACACATGGAAATCTTATCCATGCTCCTGTCAAAGAACTTATACCTTTCATAACACATTGGCCATTTCAGCAATGGGCCTTTGACTTGGTTGGAAAAATATATCCCAACTCTTCAAATGGACACAAGTTCATCATTACAGCCACTAAGTATTTCACAAAGTGGGTCGAGGTCATGTCGCTAATCAAAGCCATTGGAAAATAGGTGGCTATGTTCATTCTGAACTACATTATTTTTAGATATGAGATACCCTCTTCAATTGTAACAGACAATGGGGGCCAATTTAAAAATCAAGACATTAATGACCTTTGTGAATAGTTCCATATCACTCAACATTGCTCCTCAATCTATTATCCTCAAGGTAATGGATAGGCTGAGGCATCCAACAAGAATATTCTCAAGATCCTACACCAAACTGTAAGTAAGTCTAGCAGAGATTGGCATCTACAACTAAATCTGGCACTATGGGCCTATAGAACAAGCATCAGAACACCAACTGGAGCCATGCCATTTACTCTAGTCTATGGCGCTAAAGCAGTACTACCCATTGAGGTTGAGATCCCATCTTTGCGAATATCTTTACAAGGTCTGGTTACTGATGAGTAGTACCACATAGATAGGGTAAATTCTCCAGACCTACTAGATGAGTGCAGACAATAGAGGTTCAACCACCTCAAAGTGTACCAAGCACGTATGTCCAAAGGCTACAACAAGAAGGTCAAAACACACAAATTTGAAGTGGGAGTTCTCGTCCTAAAGGAGAGTCCTAAGAACCAGCCAAATAGGGAGCAGAAAGGAAACTTTGAACCTAACTGGCTGGGACCTTATGTTATCACTGCTACTTTTAGGACTGGAGCTTATTAACTGGCTATACCTGAAGGGGACGTTCTTCCAGATCCTATCATCACTCTACATTTGAAGCAATTCTATGCTTGATGTTTGGCTAGCAGAGCCTATACAGTGAAAAGTTCTTACAAAATATCAAAAACATTCAGAAAATTGATCCTGAAGAAATCCAAAAATAGTGGAAAAGATCCTACAGAAAGGGTATCCTTGGTGAAAACCTGGCAAATAGGCACCTTGATACTATAAAAACATTCAAAAAAGAAAAAATAGCAAAAAAAAAATTGAAAAAGAGAAAAGTGCAAGCACCTAGTAAAACATGCATCTTGGTAGCAAAAAGAAAGAAAAGAATCTTGCCAAGTGGTGAAAACCTGGCAATCAGGCGTCACTTGTGTTCTGCGCTCCATCTATCAAAGCACTACTGATACTAGGCCTTCATAATTTTACCTATGCTCATATGCTGACTTCTTTTTTCCTACATGACTATCTTATCCTCGCTTGGGATTTGTCTACATTTACGTCTTAGGAATAAGTCATTCTGCACTGGGGGCATCTTTGCTAGTATGGTATCTTATAGTTGCTAGGTTGCTCTAGGATGGTTTTCCTCACAGACACAATGTTTCTTGATACATGAAAAGTGATGTCACTTTTCAAAACAAGGGTGTCTTTTCAAACATCACATATCCAGACATGATATTGACATTAACGGAGTTCCTACAAAGCTATATTTGATCACAAACATGAACAAATTATCCTATCAATGCATAGACATGGAACACCATATTGCTTGTATTCCAATTTTCTTATTGATGAATCTTTACTATGTTTGGCATATGAATGAACAAGTACTACTTGAACACATAGTTTTCTATTGGTTTGATTATGATTCTTTTATGTCCTGATGATTTTTTCAACTAGGGGCATCTAAGTAATTATGAATTTTATTTGATTGATTCACAATTGATAAATTATTATGTCTTCTTAGTTACTCAATGACGTCTGCGCAAAGACAAAGAGTCACAATGATAGGGGGCATAATGTTTTCTTAAAATTTTGCGTATGGTGATTATTCCAAATGATCCTATAAATTTCATCTAACTTGGATGTTTATGGTAAGAGCTGTTACTATGGGTGGATATCCACATATATCTTGATCTTTGTTATGTGTAAACTACGGTGAGGTTGAAACAATTTCCTTGTCTATTTTCTAATCCAGATTCTCACTAAGTTATACGAATCATAATGTACCCAAGGATATGAATTTTCAAGGTCATTGCGGGTTCAATATCTTGCCTTAATCAGGATCTGGTATATTAAAAGGAAGGTGACTAATTTGTTGTCCTATCTTCTATGCCTTGATGCCTAAGTCTATTTCTGACATTTCAATAAAACATAGTATTCGTATTGTCATAATATCAATGGGTATTAGTGATGGTTATACTATCAGGTGATTTCCATTCCAATAGAGTGCCCGATGATGATAAAGAGCTATACATTTGCATACCAGTGACAAAGTCCTAAGAGTCTACATACCATTACATTTTTTACAAATTGCATGGAACATAAACAAGAAAAGAAATGCATAAAAACTTTTTGTGCTAAAAAATGTTTTCTATCTTCTTCTAAAAAATCAAGTTAATTATATCATCCATATTACTGATATGTCTATCATTGCACATCCATAGCATACATTTTGCATTCATGAAAAGAAGCAACAGGAAAAATACAAAAAAAAATAAAACATCCATGTATTGCATTTTTACTTTTTCATCCTAAAGTGCATCCATACATCTATTTTGCATAAGGGAAAATTAAAAAACATACATTTGCACTTTCACATGCATATCATTTAAAACATATTTATATCAGTAATCAAATCAAATCAAAATGATGTCTAAATCTAACTTATCAAGAGACCAAGATATCATCACATGTGCAAAATACATCTATCAAAGAAAAGGGAACTCATGAAACATGTCAGAATGAGGAAGTTGCATCAGATATATATCATAGCATGGTACAGATCAAAATATGGAATAGTATGCATAAAGAGTATCAGAGTATTAGTGAGACAAAATGGATTAGATATACATGTATAAATATCATATACACAAGCGGATCTCAGAAGCATCCAGATATACAAAAGGGAGATCTCAGCAGGATCCCGATATACAAATGTAATCTCAAGATACACATGTCATAAAGATGGTATACAATATCAACTCTACCCTGCCCCCTCTCCCTGATCAGGAGGAGGAGGAGGAGGTGGTACAAAAGAAGTTGTTGGCAGTGGCATGGCCCCCTCTAACTGTTGAGCCAATCATGAAAAGGAAGGTGCTCTCTGGCCCTCCGACACTGCTACATGATATAGGGAATTGTAATATGTGGCCCTCTGCCTCTGGTGAAATATCATCCAGGCATGTGTGTCTCTCTCCACTCTAAGTATCTCGCCCTATCTATCTCTCTCTGCTCTCAGCCGCTCAAGCTGTGTATCCCTATCGGCTAGTAAGGCATTTGTAGTGGTGACTCGAGCCTCTAATGTAGTAATCCTAGCTCAGAGATTCTCTCTCTCCCACTCACATCTAGAAAGAGGATCTCTGTCTCTACCTGTATCCTAATCATGGGACCTGTCCTATCCTTTATCCAGTGGTCTATCCTATGACCCCTTCCGCCTTTGTCACTACTGCTCTCCTACAAGAAATGGACCAGTATCTCTCTGAGGAGCTACAAATCTAAACCTCTAGCGCCTCCCACTACCAATGGCACTACCTGTATCCACAGCCTCACCACCACCCCTATCATCTCCATCATGACCATCATCAGGAGGAGGATGCCTGCCATCTCTACCATCCCTAACAC
The DNA here is from genome assembly GCA_018584345.1 of Thuja plicata. Classification (NCBI taxonomy): domain Eukaryota; kingdom Viridiplantae; phylum Streptophyta; class Pinopsida; order Cupressales; family Cupressaceae; genus Thuja; species Thuja plicata. Next base: position 2,327,698 of record MU225764.1, read on the forward strand.
CATCATGACCTCCATGTCTTCCAGGAGCCCTGTCTCTCTGTGCTCCTCCCCTATCTCTGATAGGTCAATCATCAGGATCATAGTCTAATGGCTCCTCTATGTGAGCAATGATCTCCTCAGGAACAGTGAAATGGGGAAGGGGTACTGAAGTATCTTAGTAGCATATTCGTCGGACACACCTACATCAACAACATCAAGATGGAGATCCCAGTCTACTCCCACCATATCAAAAATCTCATGGTGTGTTGTCTCATACTATAACTACAAACCCCATAATGGTGTCTCATCTCTGGTCCGGGCATATACAGTGATGTCCTCTATCCTACCATGCCGATGACCATACTATCTTAGCACTCTAGCGATCACAAACTGCTCTACCACATATCTAGTCCTGCCAATGAGATATCAGCTCTGACATAGATACAGTACTATCGTGTGTCCAAGGTCCACTCCTCACAATCTAAATATGGTCACCAAACAATCTTTTTCATATCATCAAAAAGGTGGCGCCAACACTCAACCTTGCCCAGATGGGGCTGCTGAATTAGGCTTGCATACATATAAACATATGGCTGCTCCGATGCCCTCTGTCTATCTACAATTAGCTATGTCATAGGGATGTGCTCCTAGGCCCAGATCTGAAGAATAAGGATCCCAATGGTCATACTCCATGTATAATGGTAAACAATCTTGTGAATCTCTCTATACATGTGAGCTAAAATACTACTTCCCCAGGCAAATCACTATTTGTGGGTAACCATCTGCTCTACCATATCCACCCAGCCAACCATGAATCCATGCTGACCCCTATCTAGCATTAGGATGCCACCTACCAGACCTACTAAGTACACTGATAATCGATCATAATGATCAACCATATAATCCCAAGACAGATATCTTTGGTTGATGGTGTTATCCTGGAAATATCTACGTGTAGCACCAATCGCCATGGCCACCGTCGACTCAAATTGCACCTCATGCCCAATCATCGACACTCAAAGTATCCTCCAGATGTCCTTAGGAGTCACTATGATCTCACCAGTCAGAAAATGAATGGTGTTGTGCTCTAAGTGCCATCTCTCGGCAAGAGCAATCAACAACCCACGGTTTACCCCGATCTCGGGTAAACCCATCAATGAACGCAATCTACATTGGATCACGGTAGTTTACTCATCATCTGAGAGTAGTCTAGACAATGAAAGCACATGACCAAGATAAGTGTCATGGAATGCGACTACCTCAAATTGTGTCTATTTTGACAAAAATGAAAAAACATCAGTATCCTATCTACAACAAAGGGGTAGACTCCTCATTAGCTAAGTAATTCAAAGTTTGCAACACACAAACAGGTCTGAATGATTAAATTTCTAAGTCTCCTAACCATATGTGATTCTGAAATAGAAGAGTGCGATCCAATTTACCAGATACAATCTATGAAATATAGGAGGCGATGGAGTTTACAGGGTGTGATCTCTAAAATACAAGATGCGACCCTAAATACAGGGTATGAGCCTAAGCACACAGGGTATGACACACTGATGAATTTCACCTAAAACAAAGACAAAAACTATGCAACCAAGATCCGATCCAGGGTATCCTGGATGCAATGTAGGAATTTGGAAAAACCAGATGCAATCCAGGAAAAACCAGATGCAAAATGGGATTTATGGGTTGCGATCTAGAATCCTAGATGTGATTCAAAATGGAAAGGGCTATAAAAGCTAAAAAATGCATAAATTTGAAATTTGCAAAATTCACAAGGTAGTTTTTCGAGCACTTACCAACGGTGGGTAGTCGGATGGGTGCTGATGTCATCAGCTCATCTTGAAATGATGCTTCCTCACATGGACTACCATCTTCTTTGTAGAGCTCTCAGAATCACTATGGAGGAAAGTGAAAATGAATAGTGAAATGGTAAATTTTGAGACTTATATTGGTCTTTCGAGCCATTTAGGAGTTCTAAAACTCCTCCTAGGCAACTACAACTACATTTTTGTTCTCTTTTTGATCAATCGGGAACCAAATCAAAGGTACCTACAATGTTTTCAGCAGCACAGTACCATTCTTACGACAATTTCAAAAACTGTAGATTTGCTTAATTTGTTCCAAGAATCTATCCAAATGTACCTTTTATCATAAATATTGGTGTCACATCATTTTTATCTGTCTCACCACTCATATTTTCATGCAATTAACTTGATAATTGTGTGTTTATTTTTAAACACACCTTATTTTCCTGGTTCTTCTATTCCATTCTTTCTTGACCACTTCCTATAAGTTATATATCATTTCAAACTGAGGGATTTTATTCGTTTCCTTCAATTTCATTCCCAAGGGGGCATGTTCACACTATCATCAATTAAATTTTTGCTCGAAACAACATTAAAAATGACTTTGTTATCAAACAAACTAGGGGCATAACAGTTTCCTTGACTAAAGTTGGAACTATTGGATGGAAAGCTTTGGTTCTCATAAGCTAGATATCTTGTGTTTCCTCATTTTAAAATATTCTTATTAAGCTCCTAGTAGCTTCATACTGACTTTTGGATGACAACCAAGTTCAGAATCAGTATTATCAATCTTTGGATGACAACCAAGTTCAGAATTGATATCTTTAGAATATTTTTTTATTGATCTTTGGATGAAAATCAAGTTCAAAATCAATTTCTATCAGTTTGGTTCAATCAAGTGCGAGACTGATCTCAACAACATTTCGTTTGACAACCAAGAATGGAATTCTCAATCTTTCTAAAGTCAAAATCAAAAACTTTCTTTGAATCAATGCTTTGCTCGCACATCAATTCAAAGAGGGGCAAATGTAATCACCTGAATTTGGTATGTTGCAACTATGGACCCTATTTTCCCTAAGTGTGATCATACCCCCAATTATGTCCAAATGAACCTGTTACTGCTTGGCATAATTCTTTTGAAATCAATTGAATCTCCTAAAGTAATCAAATCACTAAATTATTTACTTTTAGCAAAAATCAAAATCAATCAAACACATGGCTAAAAATGATTAATTTTCTAGGAATTAAATAAATCCCTAAATCAATTATCCACTTGCAATGAACCCATTCCCCTAGCCTATTTAATTTAATTAAAATGGCTATAGTCCCCTTAATTATTAAAAAGCAATAAAATGCTTAAATAATTAATTCCTATATTTCAAATGAATTAAATAAGTTTAATTCATTTCATTTATATTCCCTTAAACCCCAACCTAACCTATCTCAACCACTTCTACCCTAGGTTCTAACCCATCTCAACCCATTCCACCCTTTCTAATCCTAATTCTAATTCTAACCCTAACCCACCTCCTAATGTTGTCACATTCCATTAAGGAATGATTAACAACTCCACCCACTTGAGAAAGTCAAGGAACCTCAACATTCCTTCCTCAAGTCCATCTTCTCAAGCCACCCTCTTACACCCTTCCCATGCTTCTTTAAGTCTTTCATTAATGCCTCATTAATGAAGATTCCTTAAGCCCATGTATCCTCCATGCCTCATTAATGCTCAAGGCATTAATGGCTCATACACCACCATTAATGAGTCCCTCAACTCATTAATGAACCTTGTCTCCCCTCTCTCTCTCTCGTTCTTCTATAAATAGTATGCATTTTGGAGCACAAAGGAGCCTTCATCTCATATTAGAAAATACATTGTTATGCTGCTAAGATTTAGATAGCTTCATTTTCATCTCATAGTTCCATTACCATGCATTGTTATAATGTCCATTTTTAGACTAATATGCATTGCTCATTGAATAATAGTTTGTTTTAAATCAAATCTTTCATGCTAGGTTGTTTATGTCATTGGTATTTAGCATAAATATGAGGGCTTTTATTTTATTTGCTACACTCATCCTAGTTAGAAAGCAATAAGTCAAAGTTATGGTTTATATTCTCATTAACCCTTGTTTTTCACTAACAGAATGACTTATTAAAGTGTTGTGTTGCAGATAATAGGTGCACAAATATACACACACCTATAATGAAACATTTAAACAATCCTTTAAAAAAAATGATACAACTAGCTAAAGTAAGGAAATGAAAGATCATGAACGTTCCATTGCTCTCTAATTCTAAGGATTTGACTTATGCTCTCAGCTACACTTACGATCGTCAAATGACAACCTAGAATATGAGATAATGAAGATGCAAGATAGATATTATGATGAAATGAATGCAAAATTATAGCTAAATGATCAATAACACTAAATTATGATGCAAATCCTCCATTATGCTATGATTCGAAATGCTTCTAATCTAAAATTGCTAGAGTAACAATGCTCTTAATGATGAAAATGCTATAATGCCCTTGCTTTAAAATGATGATGGGTATTTAACTCTAATTATGCGTCTTGTTTATAGGATTTCCAAAGGTGTAGGGGGTGAGTTTAGGTAACCATACTCAAGGTATGATTAGGATTAGGGGTTGATGATGTGTCCCTTTGGATGGACAAGATTGATTCTAAAGATTGAATGACTGAGATTTAAAAAAAAATCCTATTTGTGATCAATGTGCTCTTTTTCCTCTTCTCCCATTGGTTTATTTGGTTTTTTTCATGTAGTGGTAGGTGAGAGATTTTAGGAGGAATTAATTCAAAATAATTAATTTAATTATCCATGTATGATTTATTGGATAAGTCTTAATTAATTAATAAACTATATAATGAAATGATTAATTCAATTACATAGATAATTGATTTTTTTATTTTAATTAATCTGAATGACTTGAATTTAATTAATTTGATTACTTTGACCATTTTTAGGTGTATACACTCCTCATCAAAAATTTAGGAAGAATAGACAAAAGTAAAGAAGAAGAAGCACAAACAATCATAAGTCGAGTATCAGAAGACTTTAAGATCATCAATAAAAGAGAAAATATGGAAGGAAAGAGTAAAATATATGTAACTGCTAATCTGGATGTTGAGGGCTATAACCTCTATGTAAACAAAATTTTAGTTAGCTCTAGGAGGTACAAAATGTTTGAAATATTCTATACCTAGGAATAGAACATTTGGAATGTTTTGTTCCCTAGATTTTTGACTCAAACTTCTAGAGATGCTATGACAATTCTTGATCTGCCTAAAAAAGTTATTGTAGATCTATAACTTGTTCTTGCATACAGAAAATAGGGAAGAAGGTTGAATAAAGGGGTTTACCTTAGTCAAACCACTGCTTAGGAATCAACCTTGTAATAAAATGAAATAAATAAAAGTGTTTTTTCATGTAGTAGAGGATAGATCTAAAAAATGAAGTATATCATAACTTGGCAATGTGAATGCTTTTTTGAACATGATCAAGTATGTTGATGCAATAGCTTTGACTTAACATAAAAACACAAAAGGAAATTATGAAAGATAGAATCTCATGTGATGGATGTTGTAGTTCACCACAATGTTTGATTGAGGGATAAATGAGAATACTTGGATGAATGTAGATGAACATATATCTCCTTACTGATAGAAAACTCCTTTGCTTGGTATTAAATGAGGGAAAGAAGCTAGATCTATGGAGAAGAACACTTGAATAGAGGATCACACTTAAAAATAAGGGCTTACCTTGATTTTAACCAAGCTTAAAATGAAAGAAGACCCATATTTGAATTTAGGTGTCCATTAAGTGCCATATGAGGTCCTTCCATAGAAAATACACTAAGGTGGGTGAAAATAGTCCTTAAATTATACATTAATTAGGTGCTTATAGTTTATGATGGTAGATTTAGCCCCCGGTTTAGTGGGAGTATGAGACAACCTCATTCTCATGGTAAAGGAAGTGTGTGTGTGTGTGTGTGTGTGTGTGAGAGAGAGAGAGAGAGAGAGAGAGATGATCGTGGTCAAATTGCAAAGAGATGAAAAATCAGTAAATTCAAGGACAAAAGCCCCCAAACAAAGGATCTCAAATCTAACATCCATGCACAAAGGTAGAAAAATAAAAAATAAAAACAAAAAGAAAATAACAAAAGACAAATACATAAACAAAAGGGTTTAGCACAAAAAACAAAATTTTGAATCAACTAGTAGAAGAGACCATGATCGAGAAAACATCTCAACCACTAATAGCATTTAAGGAAAGCTATTATAAAAGAGTAATTGATTGAATGGAAAGGGAAACAACATTTACAAGGATGATACAAAACTCTATGATCGAACCCACTAGCATAGCTGAGAGGGAAACAACATTTACAAGGATGAGACAAAAATCTATGATCAAACCCACTAGCATAGAGAGAGAGAGAGAGTCCAACACTCTAGCAAGTTGTATTATGTTAGGTGATTCATAGGAGAAGAAAAGGAGGAAAAGGAAAGGATAGTAAGTTGTGTTATGATAATTCCACTCATCCTAAAGAAAAAGGGAAGGAGAATTTATGGTCTAGCAAGTTGTGTTATGCTAGTCAATTCTACATTGAAAAGTTTTGCGCACAAGGGCCCGACCTGTAAAATTTAGCACCTAGGGGCATTGAAAAAATTTATGCTCAAGTGTGTCTTGAAACAATTTGTGCTTAAAATTTGTGTTGGTTGTATTTCCAGTTTTGAAGTCTTGCTCTTAAAATTTTTGATTTCCCAATCAGATTCTTGCATAAATTTCAAAATCTTGTCCAATGCTATCAAAATTTCTTTGTAAATGATGATCCCTGAGTGTAAATTCCAATGAATTATGTAAAACCCTAAGTCCTAGGTCAATTTTCATCCATATTCAGAGAAAAACCCTAGTTCTTCTAAATCACTTCTATTTTGCGGTTACCTTTTTCAAAAAATCTGAGTCACTTAAGTCATGTGTCTTTTTCATTATTGTGATGTCTCTTCAAGCTTTAATAATATTCTATATTACTTAGAGACTTGGCGAAATGCTTTGGTCGCGTTATCTCCATAAGAAAATAATATGCTTTGAAATATTGTGAGATCTCACACGAGTCATTGGTTCAGATTGAGATCCTGTGGTTCATGCAAAATCTCATTAGAAACCCCAGAGTTAAAGAATCCTTTGGCAACTTCAAGTTCATTCAGTTTTGCAGTCTCATAATCAGATCAGAGTTGAAGTTGGGTTGAGTTTTCATGCAGTCGCGTGATTGCGAAAGGAAATAAGAGTTAAGTCAAAACTTATGAGATTCAATGATAGCCATTGATTTAAGAGATGATCCAGCTATGAGCGTGAAGTCTTGATACAAAGTCCTCAGTTAAGAATTCATAAAGCGACTTTGAGTTTCTTCAGTCGCGGTGTCTCACAAGTTTACAAAGGTTAAGAGATGAGTTAAATGCATTCAGTCGCGATATCTCTAATGAAAACAAGGGTTAAGTTAAAAGATATGAGATCTAGTGACCACCGTCAGATGAAAAGTTGATCATGTGGCCATCGCTTAGTCATGAGATAAAAGTTCATATGAATAAAATTTTAAGAGATCTAGCGACTACCGTCACATTAGAGGAAGATCTAAAGGCTGATGTTCAATCTCAAAGTAAACCTTAAGTAAGATAATGAGATTCAGTTAGTCGTGGGGTCTAAATAAGGAGTATGGTTGATAATGGTTAAGTAAAAGCTCAAGTGAAGTTTGCAGCAAAGGAATCTGAACCATAAATAGGAAAAGATCTAATGGATGGCATGAATTCACTGATACAATTCAACAAGTTAGAGAAATATTAGTGATTTAGAGGTAAAAAATCAGTTATGAACATGTGTCTAAGTCATCTCAAATATCAACAATTTGCGTAAAGTATCAATGCAAACCCAAGGTTGAAAAATTTATCCCGCGACTTAGAGATAGCTTTAGTCATGAAGTCTCAAAATGAAATATAGTTAAAGACAAAGCTAAGGATATTTCATGCGAGACATTGGATTAGAAGTGATCAAAGGGTAGTCACGAAGTCTCAGATCAAAAATAGAAAGTACAAGGTGGATGTGAGATTTCACGTGAACCGTCTGATTGAAATAAGATCTGACAATGGTCACGTAATCTCAAAAGAAACTCAAGGTCGGTAAAATATTTCAGCAACTTTGAATTTATGCAGTCGCAAAGTCTCTAAAGAAACCAAAGGTTAAACAAGAGTTATTTTAAGTCTTAGTCGTGGAGTCTCAAAAAGAAACATGAGTTGAGTGAATTCATTCAGCGACTAAGAGATAGCTGTTGATCAAAGTCTTGATCGAATGGTGAGAGTTGAAATCTCATAACAAAACTAGAGTTAAAGTAAACTCTCAGTGACAAAGAGATCAAACAGTCGCATAGTCGCTAAGAAGAACCATGTTATGAGAAAGGTAAAGTATAGACTTTTCTCCCATGCCATGTTGTACAATCATCAGCCAATCGAAACATAAAGATTGTGACAACTTTTTGAAAGATTTTTTGAGTTGTGATAAAATAGCCAATCATATCAGATCTTGAGCCTGTTTTGAATATAATAAGGTTTTAAATGAAAAAGCACTCATTCAAAATTGATCACTTCTTAGTTTCAAATGCCATGGCTAGGAGGAGAAATTGATATCACAGCACGTAGAAGTAATGACAGAAGTGACTAAATTGAAAATTCATGATTTCAAAATAAGATTTGTGCATTGATTTATCTGAATAAATAGGCATTATCATTGTTCATTCCAATTTACTAGAGTTTTAGTTTTCAGAGCTAAGAATTTGCATAAGTGATCAGTGCTTTCAAGAGAATAGAGTTTTCCATATTTCTAGAGTGAGGAAAGATATTTGATTAGTAGTGTTCCAATTCAGTACAGATAAGATGAGCAGAGCAGTGAGCATTGCTTCAACCAGTGGGAAGAGCAGAGATGTTGATGATGAACAAAAGGGGAAAAGGAACCACTCAGAAGAATTCATATCTCTCCTTCGAGGATCAAATAAAGGAAAGAAGGTAAATGATGAATACCTTGGTGACAATTGTTAGAAACACTGAGAGGGGGGGTGAATCGGTGTTTGTCTATCAATTACTTTTCAGCACCTTAAACATAAACCAAACATACATTGAATGAAGCTTAACATAAGAACTCATAACACAAGATATGATTACGGGGAAACCTTGATCAGAGAAAAACCCCGATGGGAATTAGCACCCACAAATATTGTACTAAGTATAATGAACTTGTTAAAGTTCCTTTGCCCTGTTAGAAGCAGTATTTACAATATGAGTACAATGACCTGGTCAAAGCTCTGACCCTATTAGGATTCTTTGAAAAAACCTTTTTAAAGGTATATGGCTCACTACCTAGGCTCACTTCCCAATAGGATGAAGGCTACAACCTTCTGAAAGATGATATACACTATATCAAAATGAACTGTTGTGATGACACTGTTGTCTGATCAGTTTTGTGTATGCGTGAATGCTCTTAATCTCTTAAAGAGATATATCATATACTAACTTCATCATACTACTCTTCTATGTCTTCCTCTTCCATAATAATCAACACTTGTAACATAACTTTACATTACATACTTATATGTTCATATCCGAATAGGCATGACCCAAAACAAGACTCTAGTCGGCCCTAAAAAAAAATACACAATGCTTCTGATCAAGTTGGCTCAATCATGTTTACAAAAATGCTAATTACATTATTAAAAACATATAATCAAAGGTGCTTAGTTATTACATAACAAAATAATTCACGCTGATCAAAACACTAGTCGGCTTCTATGCTATGTCTTCTGGACTGCTGGTCTATTGATCTGCCTATAAATTCACCGTACTATTGTTTCATACTATGTGTGTCTGGATGTAGCATGTACATGTGTCATAAAACATATATCTAAATGCGCATAATCTGACTCGATCTCTCGCACGTGTGCTAATGTGTTGATCATTGAATATCTTTGTCTGCCCTGTTTCCATACTTAGTCATTTTTCCTTCTGAACTATCTTTGACAGAAACTTAGTATGACTTTGTTGCCATGATGAAAATACAAAATGAGTCATGCATCCTCAAGAAGTCAACTTTCCAACAATATCCCCCTTTGTCATTTATGGCAACAAAGGAATGTGGCCAAGTTTCTCAAAATGACTTAACACAAAAAATGACTGTATATCATAACATCTTATTGATATATATATATACTTCTCTGCATATACACATTCTATATTACTTTCCCTTTGACATTAGTGACAAAGGTGTACAAGAAATTTTAATTCTTCTACATACTTACTCCATGTAAACTTCAAGGTACACAATCTGAAGAGATTGGATCTCTTTCTGCCAGAATACTTTCAATATGGATTGCCCAATTTTTAAGGAGTTCAAGTCTAAGGTAAAGTTCTTTACCAATTCATTCAGTCTCTCCTTTTTGTATTCATCTTCTGCCATCTTAGTAGCAGAGTCTACTAAACTTGTAAAGTGTGATTTAAAGTTTGTTAAGATGTTGTCCACATCTTCAATAGATTGAACTTTGGCTACTTTCTTGTCAGCAGGCACTAAGTCATTCAATATGTTTACTGATTCCAAAAAGTGAGGGTTCCTCATCACTTGTTTCTCCTTTTCTTTTTCCATAGCAAGAACATTTATCTTGATTAGGTATTCTTCTCCCCATGCATCCAGACTTGTTGAATCGGGAGTTAACCTTGACAACAATGAGGTAGATGGTTGAGTGGATGGTGAGAATATAGTATTCTAACTAGTATCCATACATTCAATCTTTACTGGTATCTATTTTATTGGTGTCTCATCACCTTGAGTATCTTTTTCTTCATTTATGTCAATTGGATCATTGGTGGGAACTTCATCTTGTTATGTAGATGTATCATCAGTGCATATTTCTTTAGTGCTTACAAATGCTTTATCAACTTTGTCCATGTCTTTTTCAGATGCTGTCATGGATATCTTGATATTGTCAACTACTATAGTATCTTCTGAGTCTTTATATGTATCAGAAGTTATTGTTAGTGTGGGTTTTGAAACCTATGGACTTGTCATAGGTGCTTTCTGTATCACTGGTTCTATAACCTGTTTGGGAGGAGCTGGAGTTACCTTTATAGTAAGCGTTTTTGATGGATACATGTGTCTATCCATAAACACTTGTGCAAATTCCTTTTCAGTCTCTTTACCTATCTGTTCATACTATATAAGGTCCTTGTCTTGGTTCTAAGATGAGGCTTTACTAGATCCAATAGAATAGCCTTTTCATCATGTGTGTATACAGGGAGAAGAGTATCCAATGTTTCTTCTCTAATCCTCATGTCTTCCTCTATTGCATGTCTTTTCATGATCTCCAATATGTTCCATAACTTATCTGGTATCACTATTTTGAGTTCAAGAATAGACTTCTTAAACTTGATCATATGAGATATGATCATAGAATGTATCTCAGTCTTATCTATCTCTTGATACTTTTCATAGACTTTAGAAAGTGTATCTAATCTCCCTTCATTTACAATCTTGTTCTTCAAAACATTTAGACTTGGTCTAAATCCTACCTCAGGAGGAGCTTGAGTATTCCTTGCTTTTCTCTAAGTGTTCCTTGAGGATGGGTGATTTGTGGGCGCATATTTTCTTCCTCTAGTCTTCTTTCTTGGTATGGAAGGTGGAGATGAGTCTAGATAAATAGTGGTAGAGGGAGCAAAGGTGCTCTCTACTTTCTTCTTCTTTTGGATCTCTTCAGTCTTCTCAAGTTCTTTTGCTATCTTGGCTTCTCTAGCTTTGTCAAGATCTTCTTGAGTGACTCCATGAACTTTTAGAAAGCTGGATGTGATCTTTGATGCCTTTCTTTTATTATCAGCACTGTGTAAGATAGTATCCACTTCATTGGTCTTCTCTCTATAAGTGCCCCACCTTGGCTCATTAGGATCTTTGGGCATAGACAATAGAACTTGTGCATATCCCTCTAACACATGTTCTTCTACTTCATAACCAAGAGGATGAATCCATTTGGTTCTAGGTTCAACTGCCTCCATGCAAGTGAAATATATTTCTACCATGAAACATATGGTATCCTTATATTTGTCAACTATCTTCTCAGATAATCTAAACCTATTCTACATCTTGATCCTAAATGTCTTGATATCCATATCCATGGCATCTCTTACACTGCTCTCTAAAGTGGCCTTAAGAGAAATCTGAGACATTGTGGGTTTGCTCATGTCTAGGTAAAGGTTTGCAACCTTTCCAATAATATGGAAATACAAGTAGATGATCAATGATCCAAACCTGAATGTGTTTCTCCTGCCATGCTTGATGATTCAAATTTTGTCAATCAGTTGAGTGCACAAGATCTCACATAGGTTGTATTGAGTGTTATCCTTCACCATTCTGATAGCTGCTAGGACTGTTGTTGCAGAGACACTGTTCAACCTTCCTGCTTGCTGAAACTTATACCCAAGTATCATTGTTAGAAGTTTTATGTCATCCTCCTTGATGGGGTCAACTATCATCCCATGCTTGTCACTTCTAGATAGGCAAACTTGTTCAATTTTCTTCTTGATATTCTTTCCAGTAGGAAAAATTGGTCCAGTCTTAGGGAGTCTAGTTAATTCATGGATTAGGTCTGTAGTGATGCAAACAGGAACCTCACCAATCCAGTAAAGGTCATCATGTATTCTTCTTAGCAAAATCTTCACCCATTCTGGCTCATCAAACTCATGCGCATTAGAGTATTTGAAAATAGGGTTATCAATCAAGTGCATGAACTCATCCTTGAATGTGTAATCAGGTTTCATCATAGATCCCATATGAGTGGCTATGTTGATATCTCCTACTGTTTCCTTCTTACAGTAAATATATGCGCAGATATCTTCTACGTGAACAATAGCTAGCGGGGTTTTGGAGAAAGCTCCTTCCACATCATCCAGTATGGATTTGAATGGATGCTTCATGAATACAAATCTATTCCTCTCTACAATATCAAATACAACTAGAGTCACCATACTTACTTGGAACTTGATTAAGTAGGGTATCACAAAATTCTAAAATGGCATGACTGCTAGGGTTCCGTTTCAACTTCTTATCCATTTGCTTAGCTGCCAAATCTATTATGCTTCTGTGACTTGATGCCTAGTGCTCTAGTGCTCTCCAAATTCTGTGATCTTGAATCTATAAAATCTACCGCATATAATGTTTGCAACCGTACACAAATTACCCAGAGAATTTGCAACTTTGATCCTGATGCATTTGAGACAATGCATGTATGCATACTATAATATTATGTGCTTGTAATCATGAATCCACAGGTGCATACTCAGAGGTGAGTATACCAACTGCGTAGGGGTCCTGAGCTAGAATAGCTCCCCCTAAGACCAAGAAGGTCTATTCAAGTAGAAGTAGAGGGTGCATCCACTGTGGATGCATCAACTACTTTGTCAACATCATTGTCTTTCTTTACTTCAACCCAAATTTTTCTTGAATCTTCTTTTTCTTGAACAAACTTGAATTCTCCTTCTTCTTCAAATAGTGATTTCTTAGGATCCTCTTGCTTTTGAGTTTTGGATCTACAAAACCTTGAGATGTGTCCAGCCTTTCCACATACATGACAAATGATAGGAGGTCTGATGTTCTTGTTCATCATGTTGCATTGCTTTGTTGTGTGTCCATTGTAGTTACATATCTGACATGTAGTGTTCTGCAAATTTCTTTGAGGTTGATTTCTTTGGTTGTTTTGATTCATTCTTCTTTGATTTGTTCTGCAATGTATAGCCCTGTGACCAAACTTATTACAGGAGAAACAATAACCATTGAAAGGTCTTACCTCTTTGTAATCTCTTGCCAAATGACCATGTTTGTTACATGCATAACAAGTTCTATTAAATTGCTTGATTTCCCCTTTAGGTGGATCTATTTTAATCTCTGCAAAATTTTCAACTTTCTTTGCTTCTGAAGATGCTTCATGTGCTTTCTTTCTTTCTTGCAATGAGTTGATTTAAATTTTTGCTACACTGTATCCAAGACCAGTAGTGTCACCTTTTTTCTTTTGTGCATTAAGCTAAGATTGAAGTGAATTATAACTTGTGTGGAGTTTATCAATATTATCCTTTTCTTCTGTTAATTCAGATTCCAACTTCTTCTTTATGTTTTCCAATTCCAGGACTTTCATGTTTGCTTTCAAGAGTTCATCATCTAGTTGTTTTCTTTCTTTGATCTTTTCTTCAATAGCAATTTGGCTGTCTGTGAGCTGTTCATCCAGATTTTCAATTTTATCTTTTAGAGACATATTCTCTTCATTCAGCTTTTTGATCATTTTCCCTAAATCACTTGTAGAACAATCTTTCAAATCTTTTCTTAATTTCTTGATAAGCATTTGTGAGCCATCAACTTTTAGTCTAAGTTCTTCATTTTTTTTTTAGATCTATCAAGATCTTCAAGAGTTGCTTCAAGATTCTTTTTCAAATGTTTTGCTTCTATTGAGTCCATGATCTCCTCATGTGGTTAAACTTTCTTTTAGAGGACTAGAGCTCTGATACTAATTGTTAGAAACACTGAGAGGGGGGGGGTGAATCAGTGTTTGTCTATTAATTACTTTTCAGCAACTTAAACATAAATCAAACATACATTGAATGAAGCTTAACATAAGAACTCATAACACAAGATATGATTAAGGGGAAACCTTGATCAGAGTAAAACCCCAGTGGGAATTAGCACCCACAAATATTGTACTAAGTATAATGAACCTGTTAAAGTTCCTTTGCCCTGTTAGAAGCAGTCTTTACAATATGAGTACAATGACCTGGTCAAAGGTCTGACCCTGTTAGGAGTCTTTTACAAAACCCTATTAAAGGTATATGGCTCACTACCCAATAGGATGAAGGCTACAACCTTCTAAAAGATGATATACACTATATCAAAAAGAACTGTTGTGATGGCACTGTTGTCTGATCAGTTCCATGTATGCGCGAATGCTCTTACTATCTTAAAGAGATATATCATATAATGACTTCATCATAGTTCTCTTCTATGTCTTCCTCTTCCATAATAATTGACACTTGTAACATAACTTTACATTACATACTTATATGTTCATATCCGAATAGGCGCGACCCAAAACAAGACTCTAGTCGGCCCTAAAACAAAATACACAGCGCTTCTGATCAAGTCAAATCAAGCATGTTTACAACAATGCTAATTACATTATTACAAAAATAAAATCAAAGGCGCTTAGCCATTACATAAAAAAATAATTCACGCTGATCAAAACACTAGTCGGCTTCTATGCTCTATCTTCTGTACTACTGGTCTACTGATCTACCTGTAACTTTGTCATACTATTGTTTTGTACTATGCATGTCTAGATGTAGCATGTACATGTGTCATAAAACATATATCTAAATGCACATAATCTGAATTGATCTCTCACATGTGTGCTGATGTGCTGATCGCTGAATATCTTTGTCTACCCTGTTTCCATACTTAGTCATTTTTCCTTCTGAGTTATCTTTGACAGAAACTTAGTATGAATTTGTTTCCACGATGACAACACAAAATGACTCATGCATCCTCAGGAATTCAACTTGCCAACAACAATATGGCTTATATTAGAGATACTAAGACTCCTGACGATTCATGATATCATTTATTTAATTATTTCTATAAGAATAGTGAGGGTCTTGTTCATGTGTCAAACCCTTGGACGTCAGGGTTAGCAAACTTAATAGTTCCTGATGTGTTTGTGGATGTGGATTTGTTATTGGAACTAGCTAGGAGGTACAATACCATTTCAAAGACCATAAAAAGGATGATGGTACAACCCTAGTAACTTTAGATAGGGCATCATTCATGAAAGCATTCAATATATATAACCCCTGCACAATAGAGATAAATCTGAAAGCCTTAGCGGCTAGGTATACTAGGGAGGTTTGTGTTGTCGCCAAATTAATTCAAGCCCATGTGCCAAAAGAAACCAGAAACTACATAGAACCTATTCCTAATGATAATTCGCCCTATTTCTACAAGGACCTATCCTTTTATATGAAGTACATTTCCTATGCCCTGTGTAGAGTAATAGGGGTTGATAGTGGAAGAGAAAGGATATCATTTGATATGCTAATGATAGTTTTGGACTTGAAAATTCCCTATGTCAACATAGATTATGATTACATCCAGTATGTAATTGATAAGAAGCATCAAGGGTTTGTGGATATCTAGAAGAAGGAAGGAAGCCCTAAAATCCTTCAGTATTCCTTGCTAATGCATTTAATTTTATTCTATAATTTCAATATCATGGACTAGCCCAATATGAGACCTAAAAGATTCTATCATGGTCAAGCCAACCCTGTACAACTCTGGTTGAGGATGTGGAACTATACATTCAGGGAGAATGAGTTTTGTGCTTTCCAGAACTGGATGGTATATCCATTATTGAGCAGTTTGGGATTCAATATGACCAGACTACCAATTAAAGTATTGTGGCTTCTGAGACCCTGCAAATTTTTTGATAAATGGAATGGAGATCATAATTGGGGACAATTTTATTACCATACTAATTTCACTTTGATTAGAGTTAATGGTTTCTCCCAACCACCACACATTTTACCATACAGAGTACCGCTGAGAATTGTTGTCATGGAATTCATATGGCAACTCATGTTGACTAACAAGGAGCATTTGGCTCCACACAGAAAAGGAACTTTGATGCCTCAACAACTTATTGTCTCTGAATTCATAATTGATAAAAGGGCCTATGATTCAGTAAGTAGATGGTTAAGCCACTTTAGGATGAATGTAGCCTTATATAGGTATGTGGATACAAAAGGGTTCATTTTTAGTGCAAAAAGGCTCCTGCCACCCACTTTCCCTAATATAAAAGTGCATGAGTAGTGTGAAGAGCATCAGGAACATCCTAGAAGAGGATGAAATTACAAGTAGGACAACAAAGTACCAAGAATTGATATATTTAGAGAAACATCTTAAGAAGAAAGGGATCTCATTTGGGGTTATTTCCTTAGTATGTCTTATCTACAAAGACTAGATAAGATGATTGAATCCTATGGAACACTGTGTAGCCAGTTAGAGGAACAAATAGAGGATAAGGATAGAGGTCCTAAAAAACATTCATCCTTAGAATATAGTGATAGCAGTTACTCAGTACACAACCCTCCCCCAATGGATCAGCCACCTCAGATAGAGGAAAACATAATAGATTTGACACAAGGACAAGAGGCTAAGGTATTTGTCGAACATCCAAAGAAAAATCAAAAGGTGGAAACAGGGGAGCCTTCTGATGTCAAGACACAAAAGAGGAAAAATGATAAATTGAGTGCATTATTCACTGGAACAAGAGCCTATGATCGTCAATTAAGGAAATGCATCAGGAAAGGAAAGAAGAAAAGAGAGGACACTGATGAAAATTTTGAAATGCCTCACTTGTTATGTCAAGATGAAAGGGAGCTACAACAAGAAGAATTCTTGAAAGATGATGAGTTCATAAAAACTAAAGAATTCAAGGATTTTCTTATTTGGGCTAAACAAAAGAAAGTGGGGTCACAAATGAAATTGGTAGGAGGAGAAGAAATAACAAGAGAAGCCTTGCAGGCTCTTCAACAATATGATCCAAAATTAGAGAATATGACCCCAAATGAAGCTAGACAATTAGTTAATTCTAGTGGAATGTTGTTAGTAGAGGGATGGGACCTAGATTTAGCCTTCATCATAAATCAAATAAGGAGGTAGACAGATATCAAATTTTCCTCAAAGAAATAGGTAGGGGGTATGATTAAAGGATGTGGTTATAATGCACAGTCTCAAACCCTAGCCATGTGGGCTCTAGCTCCCAAAACCCAAAAGCCATCACTGATAAATGTACAAGAAAATATGGATGGGGACAAAATAATCTGGTCCATTCATAATACAGGTGATTTCTCATGTAAATGAAGCAAAATCTGTACAAATGTCAAATAGATATCAAAAGTTATTTGATGAGGCAAGTCTTGTTGTGAAAGATAGAGAATTAGGCTTGATAAAGATTAATCTAGTAGAAGAGCTCAATGAGAAGCTACAAGAGATCCCTAAAGCTAACCCTACTGAGCCTAAACAAGTTGTAGATGCATTGGTCCAAACAAAGGAGGCAAGGGACATTAAGAAAGATACAGAGCAAAATAATGTGGCTTTAGAAGCCTTTTTGAATATTTTGCAACACAGGATCAACATTTTAAAATATAAAGATGATCTTGTACATGGAGCTTACAACAAGTTGACTAGCCTAAAAATAGAGGTGACTAATTTTGTTTCAACAATGAACCCTTATTTTGGGACTTGGTTAGTTAGGACCAATTTATTTGAGAGATTAGTAGCCCTGCAACCACTTAGGGAAGACCTACCAGAAATTGTGACACAAGTACGTGAAGAGATAGAGAAAATTGGGGTAACCTTATCTTTCTTTAAGGGAAAGGAAAATCAAATTGAGGCAAGACGTAACATGTTTGGATCTGATTATAACAATTTTATTCCTTCAATAAGGACAAAATCTGATCAAATCAAGGTAGTGGAGATATGGAGAAATGAATTTGATTCATTACTACCTAGTAAAGAGGCATTTATTTCTGACAATAATGAATTGAATATGGAAATGTTCAATAGAACCTTAGATGAGGCATTTAAGGCTGAGACAGTTTTCAGTAAGTTTGTGACAGATGTCAAGAGCATAATAGATGCAAGGTGGGAAAGGCAAAAGGCACAATTAGAAAGAATTCAGAGCTTTAATTGGCCCGCAGAAGAAGATATTGCAACATGGGATGTTCTCACAAAGCCCAAGAAAAAGAAACCTATGACAACTAACCTAGACATATTGGATGAAGAGTAGAAGAACACCTGGAACCTAATCATTGAGCATAGGGATGTTATCCTATAATGGCGGTCACTAAATCTCACAATAACAACTGGAGGCTATCAAGAATATCTTCAAACAAATATACCAGCTATCAAGAGATTTCAAGATCAAATTTGATTGTATTAATATTTTGTCCGTCCACCACTTGGAGTCTTATTGTATTTTGTCTTCTTCTATCTTTTAGGTTTAGGTCTAAAACCATCTAAATCT
Organism: Thuja plicata; assembly: GCA_018584345.1. Lineage (NCBI taxonomy): Eukaryota > Viridiplantae > Streptophyta > Pinopsida > Cupressales > Cupressaceae > Thuja > Thuja plicata. Next base: position 2,346,655 of record MU225764.1, read on the forward strand.
TGTTGCATCCTTAGTATTTAAGGATTCCAAGATGGTTTAGACTCTATATATAGAAAATTGTATCATTTTTGTAAGGAGGATGAGAGGTGAAATATAATTGCAAGGCAGACGACTCAATTTTATCTAAAATTTGTGCTTATTGTCCATTGAATGTATTTGAAATAGTAATAATATTAATAAAATACATTGCATTTTTGTTCTATATCTGGTGTTGTCTCTTTATATTTCTGTTATGGCTCTTGTATGTTTAATTTGCAAGGCATTTTAGATATACCAATTACAAGGTGATTGTGCAGTTAGTTGTGAGATTTTTCAAGGAAGGATTAATTCTTACAGGTGATCCTAGAGAGCTAAGCATTATTGTTAGGATTTGATAACAATGGTGTGGGAGTGAAAGGATAGTTTGTAAGGCATTCTATCTAAATTGCATGTATTTTCATTAATCAGTTTATTATGGATTTAAATTTGATATTGACACTTTTCCCAAGGATTAGGCACTGGTTTGGAGTTTGGAAAGCAGTTAATCATCATCCAATTATTAAATAAAATCAATCATTTATACTTCAATTACAAAGAAAATATATATGTTTAAGTAATTGTATTAGAGAATGCATTTTAGTTTGTTGATTAGTTAAAGAGAGAATCACTAGGTTAACCCTCCTAAGTTCAAATAACTACAAAAGGAAGTAGGATGAGAATCCTAATTTCATAGATTTTTTCTATGGTCATGTTCATAGTTTGGTTTATTAAGCTCTGTGTCAAATTGGTCATAATTATATTATCCTATTAATTGATGCAATAAGAGGAAATAGATAAATTAGTGAAAGCCCTAATCCACTATCACAGATATTGAAAATCAGTAATCATTTGAAGGTACACCCACCTGAGCTTGTGGATCTCAAAGTAGGAGGAACTATTCCTCATCAACTAGGCTTTATCTTGAATGTACTAGAAATTGGAAATATAAGATTTAAGCATTCATAATGTTTTCAGTCCTGCAAGAAAAATCCCTAATAGATGGCTTGAAAAAAATTGTGCTCAGGGGCATCTTATGGGATCAATATTATGGAAAATATTGTCTCCATAGGGGTCCAAAAAGGTGATCAGTCCTAAGGAAAGCATTATCTTCTTAGGGATCAATAAACGGCCAGTCTAAGGACCAAACAAAAGTTGCACAATACACAAGGAGGTCATATTTATGCCCCCTCTGTATGATGATGATGTAGGACTATGGTGGCATCATAACTAAAAGAGAAAAATGACACCTACTTCCAACAACTAGGAGATGTCCTTAAAACAATAATGTGTGCATGTTCCCTTAGCAAAGAGTAGAAACTCTTTGTAGTCAAGGAAATAGATCATTGTGAAAGGATATTCACAAGTGAGAAGAGACCCTTGAAAGGAAGAGATCTTGGTTACAACACATCTACCTTCAAGAGGAGTTCTTGAAAAAAGATAATATCTTCAAGACAAAGAGGGGAGGAGAACAAGAATACACCCCTTTATCCCCTATTACTAAGGGAAAAGGGATTCTTGATAAAGGATAACATACCTTGAGCCCCAAAGTAAGAAATTGTTTTTAGGATGAACATACTTTTATAAACAAGGAAGATGTTGTGATAAAGGATTCACGCCTCTTTCACAAGAGAGAATCCCTAGTCAAACAAAATAATTCCTTATAAGAAAAGAATAACACATGATGAATAAATGCCTCTATAATAAGGAAAGTAGATCCTTAGAAAGAAAAGAAAAAGTGACAAATGAAAGCTTTCCCCGCAAGTGTGAAGGCAAGAGAAAACATAATACATTGTATACCCTAAGTGATAGATATTTTATAATAGACATGCACTTTCAAGAAAAGATAAGGTGTAAACAAGGATGTAAATCTCCTAAAAAATAGAATATCCTAATGTAAGAGAAAGAAAATTATGCAAGAAAGAACATCGAACTATAAAAGTGACATGTTAAAAAATAGATAATGAATGCATTGTAAAGGAACCATATGCATTCCCTAAATTGAAGATCCTTTTATGATAGACATGCCCTTTGAGGCAGGAAATAGATTGCCAACAATGTCATATTAGAAAGGATTTATTTTCATGAAACAATACAAACCCAAAAAGAGACAATGAAGAGAAAAGGAAGAATGACACATTATGAAAACTTTGTGGAAAAATCAATTATACAAGATATATGCCTTAAAGAAAGGAAGAGATTGTAAAGAAGGATATCAATCCTCTTAGAGGGAAATATCTTTAACAACAAGTCCATGTATAAAAGGATATCTTAGTATAACAAATTTAACCAACAAAGAGATAATGGATCCTTTAAAAGGAGAAATATATGTGATAGAGAGACCTTTCCCCCCAAGCAGAAAGAAAAGGGAAACAACATATTATGTCACTCACAATGCACATTATGAAAAAAAAGAGCCCCTAATGGTATAAGCTACTAAATTTACATAATGGAGAGAAATGTAGGAAAAAGAGATACTAAGTTATGTCCTTGATATCAAGAAAAATCATTCTAGATCATTTGTTAAGGAAAGAAGAGATCTATCTACCTAATCCTGAGAAAATTGTCTAAATTTAATACCATTAGCAAGAGAGTGTTTATTACCATGATTAAAAAGACACAAAATCACCATTAATAATTCTTTGATTCTTTGGAAAATATCTATAAGGAAAATTAATTTTAGGATCATATTTATCTCCAAAAGATTATTGTAGCTAAAGCCAAACAATCATCAAAAGGAGGTGTGAAAACTGAGTGTTGGTAAAACAATTTCAAGAGGAGGTTTTTGTTGTGATGAAGAAGGATTGGGATAAGGAAAAGTGGTAGCTTGAGGTACAAAACCTAAACCACACCTAGTGACTTGTGTAGGAGGATCTATAGGAACCTTAATACCTTGTTGATTAATGCAAATACTTAATCCATTATAACCATGTTGAGTAGTAATGTTCCCACATTAAAATTAGATTTTAATGTAGAGGGTGAAGGAGATTCATCTTGAGGTTTATGGAAATGTGTGGTATAAAGAGAAATAGGAGGAGGAATATTCTTTTAGGGAGATTAAGATTCTTATCTTCTTTAGGTGAAGAAGAAGAGGAAGGTTTATCAAGATCTTCATGTTTACTTATATAGGTATAAAAAGTTATCACCCATTAATTTGGAAGATCTAGGACCTATTTGGGCCCCATTTAGTGATATCCTTGATTTTGATAGCATTTATGCTTGATTTCCCCACTTTTTCTCTCTATTTTTTCCCGCTCCCCTTAATACTTATTGGACCCTGCAAAATCTACCTCAAAATTTACCCTTCTGGGTATAGGTCAAACCTGGTTCAACCTATATCAGGTATAGGTCGAACCACCTTCATCCTATACCTTGGGGTTTAAATTTGGTGTTTTTTGGGCCTGGTGTACAATATTTTCATTTTCCCGCCCAGTGAGGTTGGCCTCCACAAAATTGAACCCCAAAATCTCTATAAAAGGAGGTCTCTTCCCTTAATTTTTACATCTATCTCTTATATGCATCTAGATCCCTTATATACATTACAATTATATGCTATATACATGCAATAAATCAAGTCCAAGGTGCATTCAAGAGCTCTTTTTTGGTGATTTCAAGCTAGCAAGCAATGGCTTGGCTCCAAGATTTGAAGGCTATCTTCCATCCATTCTTCATTCTTCTCCTTCTCCATTCAAGCATATCAAGCATACATGCATCCATGATCCATGATTTGGAAAGTGTAGATATATTGCATTGGTGAAGACATCCTACAATCTACAATTCAACTTTCAATCAAGCAAGCATACATCTTTCTGGGTATAGTAGATTTGTATCCATCATCAAGGGTTTGGAAATCAAGGTGAATACTTAAATTTGACTTGTTTTACATGCTTTACTTATTTCATTTCAAGGTTAATTCCTAAATGGGGGCTTGACCAAGGCAAGCCCCTTTCTCCCAACAATTTGTCATTCTCTCTTGTGTGTAGGCGCATGTCCAAAATGCAAATTTGGCTACAAATATGGGAACCCAATTTGAAGAACTTTCCAGATCCATTTTCTATTCTAGACTCCAACAATGTCATTCCTAGGTTGAAACTTCAACCTATACCCTAGTATTTAAAGTGCAGATCCTTGTTATAGAGCCAGAATGACAATCAGAAGACTTTCCCAAATAATCTTTTTTCTGATTTCGGTCATCTCAGGTATAGGTCAAACCTTTGAATTATACTTTAGTATAGGTCAAACCAATTTCAACTTGTTCCCAAAATAGAACAGAGAGTTGCATGTTTTAGAGTTGCAGGTCACAAACTGCTAGATTCAGGTATCAAGACATTCTAAGACTCTATCTGATAGAAAATCACATTTGAACACCTTCATCCTCTCTCATTCTTAGGTATATACATTCTTACATATACATCTTTCATATATTTTAATACATTAGATCAGATCTATTATTGTACCTTATTGTTACATCTTCTTTTAACCATAAACATAAGATCTCTTATCATTTTCTTACATACCTAACAAAGAATGCCCTAAATTCTCCCCTTAGCTAGATCTTGCATTTGTATCATTTCATCCTTTGGGTTTTACAAATCAGATTTGACTTGAGGATAAGGTTTTGGGTCATTCAATGCATATGTGTGATTTGGTAGTCTACCATTGATCACCATTTCACCATATACATTTTGGTGAACTCGACTCTTTCATGATTACTACTTTCTGATTGGATAGTTAGATTTTTTTTGTGTGATGTCCTTTGCATCATATATTTACATTATATATATCATAGATTATCTCTTGCATGCTTTGGCTAGATAGATTTTTCATTCACATATTTAGATCTTTTGTTTTTCTTACATGGTATGCATTTAAATATAAGTTCATTTGGTGTTAAATCTTCTTTCATATCTAGATTTACCATGTATGAATTGTGATAATCTCTATTTCCATTACATTTTTACATTGCATTTTCCACTCCTTTTATTCCTTTGTGTATGAGCTTTATCACTTTGAGTGAAAGCTATAGTATTCTGCTTAGAATAAGTCATAGACTTATGGGTTCCTTTGATATTGAACCTCCCTTATTTCATATTAATCTTGATGAAACCACCATGCATCCTAATGATACCAATCTTATCATGGATAATAAATCTTATCATTCTTATCGTGATGAACATGAAGCATTAAGAATTCCTCCTACCCAAGTGCAAAATCTTACTCATGAATTTAAAAAGTTGGAACATTGGTTAGCTCAAGAGAATCACAATTCTGAAGCTCTTTATGTTGTATAAGGCTTAAGGAAACTCATTCATAATGATGAAAATGGTCTTAACCATTTGCGTGGCATTTCACATCTTATTAATTCCAACATTAAACCTCTTACGAAATGTGCTCAAGAATTAGGCTATGTTCTCTCTACTACAAGTGTTGAAACTTCTTTGCCTATCTCCACTTCTATTCCTAGTATTCCCACTTATGCTCCACCTCTTATCACAAATTCAGTCCAAACTTCTAACCCCACACATGTGAGTCTCCCTAATCCTATTCTTCCTTCTCTTCATATTAGTGTTCCATGTGTTTCATTGCCTTCATCTATGCCTTCTTATCATAGTGTTCCTTTTTCATATCCCAATCCTACTTCCAACAATGCTCCTACAATGCTTCAATATTGTACCAACATTCCCTCCATTTCAAACAATATTGTTAACATTTCTCCTCTTATCATTTCTTATACTGATTCTACTATTAATAGCTTAGTTCAAACGATGTCCTCTATGCAACAAAAACTTGCTTCTTTGACTCAATCCAAATTCAATATTCCCATGTGTTACTGCTAGTCCTTTGTTCATAGATATTATCTGAGTTGTTATTCCACAAAGTATTGAGATTCCTCATCTTGAGACTAATAATGATCATGAAACTCGTGTTAAAACTTTTCAAACCTTTTCTATTGATTTCTCTCACGAATATAGGTTCATGACAAAGTTGTTTACTAGAAAAATCCTTGCAATGGTACTATTCTTTGCCTCCTTATTCAATTGATTCCTTCCACAAGCTTGCTAATGTTTTTATTCAATAGTTCCAAAATAAAATTGGTCCTCAAATTTCTTTGACTGATTTGATGCATTGTAAACAAGGTGTTAAAGAAAAATTTAGCAACTTTATTAGTAGATTTAAGAATTTTCATGCTTAGATTTCTTATCTTGTGCCTCATGTTGATATACAACACATTTTAATTACTAATTTACAAAAGGACATTAGAGATAAGATGCTCCTTACTAAGTTTTATTCATTTTCACAATTGTGTGCAGTGCTTCATCATTATCAACTTCAAGTGAGTCAATTTGAGAGCAACACTCCAATGGCTCCTATCCCCATTGATAAGAGTGATGTAGCATTCAATTTCAACAAATTTTAGAAGAATGATAACTACATAAAAATAAAAAAATTCATCCAACACAGTTGATGAACAAGTGGTAGCAGCATCCAAAGGTGTGGCTCCTTTGTCCTCTATGTTTAAACCTTCTCGTACTTTTAATCCACTTTCAGGATCTTTACATAATTTAATGTTGAATTTAATGAATGCATACATGGTTAAAATTCCTCCTATCAAACCAATTGACCCATCCCAATCGTCTTCTAGATTATTTGATCCTAAAGCTTTTTGTCAATTTCACCGTCAACCTGGTCATGATACTGAAAAATCTTATTCCTTGAAGAATGTGGTTCAAGAACTTAATCATTCTAATGCTATATCTATAGATTTTGATATCAACCAAGGAAATAAATTAGTTGCACCTTCTAATCAGAATTTGCAAATATACAGTTATCATTTGCCATTTCATTCAACCAATACTATTGAGAAACCTTCTTCTCTCATTGATTATGATGAGAAAGTTGTTGAAGCCACTCATATTGCCAACCAAATTGAACATGTCCAACCTAAACCTCAACCTTCTCCACCTCCACCTTGCATTACCTTTGATTTTTTAGAAATAATTAAGTCATTTGATGGTCCTCTTTACATTTTCACTAGGGTTGATGGTATTATTTCCCGTAGTACCCTTGTTGATCCCAGTTGCATGATGAATATGATAATTGAAGAGAATATTTTTAGTAAAAACTTGCATAAACATTTTTATGATAAATATGATGTCTTGATTCAAACTTGCAATGGTTTCCTTTATCCTTCTCATGGTTCCATTTCTTTTCCTGTAGAAGTTGGTGGGAAACATTTGGACACTACTTTCACTTTTATTCCTACTTCTGATTAATTTCAAGTCAAAATTGGTCTTCCTTGGCTTATTTCCATGAATGGTGTGGCTTCTCCTATTCATAAATGTGTTTAATTTCCTCATAATGGAGAGATAGTGACTATTAACCATAGTATTTATTAGCCTTTTGTTCCTCGGGACTCGGTTGACCTTGATTTCTTCTAGCCTTACATTCCTCAACCAACTAAAGTTCATCCTAATTATCTTTTCTTATCATACCAAGCCTTTAAGATTCAAAATATTTGTGAACTTAGAAAACCTAAGGATGATCCTAGTCACAGGCTTCTTCCTAAACCACCTTTTCCTCCTTATTCACACCCTCTTCATGTTATCTCTCAACCTAGTGTGGTTCCTCTAGTTCTTCCTCCTAAAGAAGAAAAGGACCCAATGTTGATTGATCCTATTCTAGCCCAAATATCTAGTAAAACCAAACGTAACTATCATGCTCATAATCATCATCATAAACATCATGCTAGAGCCTGTGAACATGTTTCCCAAAATATTTCTTCACCCCATACCCCTCCTCATACTTCACATCGCTTTGAACGACCCATGCTTGAGCTTATGGAGGAAGTGAAAAAATTCAAAATGAACAAACATGACAATGTTATTCGTATCTTGTATTCTATTATAATTAATCTTTATGAAGAAGATAATCTTGATGATTATGTTAATGATATTAAGAATGATATGCATTCTAGTGATTGTGATAATGTGTATGGTATTATTGATCTTGATAATTATTTACCAGCTATGATTTCACAACAGTTACCTATAATCTCTAATGCCAAACATAGTGACCTCTCTTCATAGCAGGGTCCTTGTTTGGATATTGTTTCATCTTTTGTGCTTGATGTTGCTCCTCTTGCGAGTTTCCAACCTTCTGTAAACACTATGGATCAAGATGGGGGGAAAGTGATACACTTGACTAGCTCCTCTTGCACAATGGATCCTTTCTTTTATTTTCTTTATTTGCTTGTTTGTCATGATGTGTTTCCCCTGTGATGTGTTTCTTGTTATATGTCTTGTTTAGATTTCTTTAAATGACCCTTGTTTCTCTGTCGGTGCAAGGTGATAAAGGAACCATTCTTCTATTTGTATCTTACTTCTTATATATGTTATTACATGTTATGGTGTGCATGTTTCAATGTTCATAAATGTGCATTTATGTTGACTTCTTGGGATGATACAAAGTGGTAGGACCTATTATTTTTTGTCTCTCTGATGTCGGCCAAAAAGACTCTTCTTTGTAACTCTTACATGCCTTTCTTCCATTATTTTTTAGTTTTACTTTCTTTGGGGGATGATGACAATTCATTTTGACATAATTTTGATATCCATGAAATATCATATGACCTACTAACCCCATAGTTGGTAGATCTCTTTTTTTCTCTCTTATCATGTGCTCATTTCCCTTGATTTTTCCTTTCTTGGGGTAATTTCACAATGGAAAAATTTCTAGTGGATGCATTTATATTCAATTAAAGTCATCTCTCCCCTTAAAGTGCTTTCGATAGCTTTAATGTGGGGGCATACACTCTGCTCACATTTTTGCACACACGCACTATTTCTCGATGATTCTTTAGACTTTGGATCCCTTGTGGATATACAATCCTTAAGGACTGATCCCTCCTTTTTTCTTTTGATCCCTTATGGACATACAATGCTTAAGGACATATCACTCTTTTTCAGATACCTTATTAACATATAATCTTCCTAGATGGGTTGACTAGCATGAAATCTAAACCCTATTAGAATTTTCAACGTCATCTTTTGCGGCACTTTTGTGTGGTCCATGGTAAGACATACAATCTTACTGGGCATGGTGGTTACACTTTTATTTCTTTGTGTTGTTCACAATAAGACATACACTTCTCTCTCTCTCTCTCTCTCTCTCTCTCTCTCTCTCAGAAGTGTCTCTATTATCTTGGTTTTGGATTTGATGAGGACTTAAGTCACTTGGGGGCTTGATGTTTCCTTGTCTCCTTAACTTTGGTAAGATAATCTTATGCATTTGATCTAATTTACCATATGCATAAGCTTGAATCATACTCCCACTAAAGTGGAGCATAAATTTATAGGTCTAAAAAGTTAGCACCCATTAATTTGGAAGCTCTAGGACATATTTGGGCCCTATTTTAGTGATCTCCTCTATTTTGGATGCATTTATGCTTGATTTTCCTACTTTTCTCTCTATTTTTCCCCAAGCCCCTTAATACTTCTTGGACCCCACAAAATATGCCTCAAAATTTACCCTTCTGAGTATAGGTCAAACCACCTTTGACCTATACCTTTGGGGTTTAAATTTGGTGGGTTTCGGGCCCGATGCACAATATTTTTATTTTCCCACCTAGGGAGGTCAAGCTCCGCAAAATTGAACCCTAAAATATCTATAAAAGGAGGCCTCTTGCCTTCATTTTTCCGTCTATCTCTTATATAAATATAGATCACTTATATACATTACACATCTATGTTATCTACATGCAAGGAATCATGTCCAAGGTGCATTCAAGAGCTATTTTATGGTGATTTCAAGCTAGCAATAAAGGGTTTGGTGAATACTTACATTTGTCTTCTTTTACATGCTTTACTTATTTCATTTTAGTGTTAATTCCTAAATGGGTGCTTGACCAAGGTAGGCCCCTTTCCCTCAACAATTTACCCTTCTCTCTTGTGTGCAAGTGCATGTCTGAAGTGCAGATTTGGCTACTAATTTGGGAACCCATTTGGAAGAACTTTCTAGATCCATTTTTTATTTTGGACTCCAACAATATTAGGTATAGGTTGAACCTTTGACCTATACCCTAGTATTCAAAGTGCAAATTCTTGTTACAGAGATAGAATGATAATTAGAAGACTTGCCCAGATAAACTTTTTGTTTCTTATTTTGGTCACCTCATGTACAGATCAAACCTTAAACCTATACCTGGGTATAGGTCGAACCACTTTAGGCTCGTTCCCATAACAAAATAGAGAGTTGCAGGTTTTAGAGTTGCACGTCACAGACTGCTGGATTTGAGTATTAGGACATTCTGGGACTCTGTCAGAAAAAAAATCAGCGTTTGAACACCTTCATCCTCTCTCATTTTCAGGTACATACATTCTTATTTCTACATCTTTGATCTACTGTGATAAAATAGATAATATTTTTTTTTGTACCTTGTTGTTACATCTTTTACTTGCAAACATAAGGTCTCTTATCATTTTCTTCCATACCTAACAAAGAATACCCTAAATTCTCCCCTTAGCTAGATCTTGTGTTTGTACCTTTTCATCATTTGGGTTGTATAAATCAGATTTGGCTTGGGGATGGGATTTTGGGTCATTGAATGCATACGTGTGATTTAGTAGATACCATTGATCACTATTTCACCATGTACACTAATTAATTTTATTATTTGAGAGAAGTCACCAAGAAAATCCTTAGCATCAGGATTACGAATAATGTTTTGATAAAAGCAAGATTGTTTAAGGTCATCTAAAGAAGTGGATAAACTAGCTTCTTTAAGGTTATCCATTAAGGTGGGTTGAGAAAGAGAGGATCTAGGTCTAACTATGATGGGATCATTAGGAGAATAATATCTATCATAATGATCAATAGGAATCATAGGAGTAGGATTAAGAAGGTTTGTACTATTGTTATCTTTAGGTTCATCCACAAAGACCCTTATGTAATCAATATATTCCATGCATTTTGTTAAAATTTTAATGAGAAAACCACATGAAATATTGATAAAAGACTTAAAACATGCCTTATAATGAAGAAATATATTTGAAAGTCTCATAATGATACATGCAATAACACCATGAAGGAGTACAAACATCATGAAATGCAAGAAAGTATGATTCACTCCATGTGATTAATAAAGAGAAGTAAGGATAAATGTAACAACATAGGTTATCACACACCAATATAACTTAGTAAAATCCATGATTCCAAGAAGCACACAAAGGATATATAACACCAAAATTAGAATGGATATTTCATGCATCGGGTTCACCAAAATGTACAATAGGAAAAGGGAAGCAATGCAAAGAGGTAGATCGCTTCTTTTAAAATTTGCACATTTAGAAGGAAGATGTCCCAATAGGCTAAGGAAGGTCCCAAGTGCTGAATGGGTCAAAGATCCTTTGCTAAATATGTAAAATTGAAATGGGGAGAGATAATGAGATAAGAAATGCATGTTATGGAGGATTTAAATGTACCTAAAATTTATATAAGAGGTATACTGCTTCATATTTGAATTTTTGACAGATAGAATCTCAAAAATACTTGTAACTGTTGATCTGGACCCGGGAGACTATAACCTATTCGTAAACTAAATTTCATCTAGTTCTGGGAGGTATAGAATGTTTGAAATATTTTGTACCCAACAAAAAAATGTTTGAAACATTTTGTTCCCTAGGTTTCTGACTCAAACTTCCAGGGATGCTCAAACTTTTCTTGATCTGTCTAGAAAAAGTCCCGATAGCTCCATAACTTGTTCCTGCACACAGAAAAATAGGGAAGAAGGTTGAATAAAAGAGTTTTCCTCATTCAAACCCATTCTTAGGAGTCAAACTCTAAATGAAATGAAATAAAGGAAAGTGTGTTGTCATGTAGAAAAGGATAGAACTAAGAAATGAAGTATATCATACCTTGGCAACATGAATACTTCTTTGAATGTGATTAATTATGTTGATGAAATGTCTTTGAATTAACACAAAAATCCATAAGGAAAACATGAAAAAGAAAACCTCATGTAATGGATGTTGTAATTCACCACAATGTTTTATTAAGGGAGAAAGAAGAAGACTTGGATAAATGTAGATGAATGTACATCTCCTTCCTTGATAGAAAACTACTTTTATTGGCCTTTAATGAGGGAAAGAAGCTAGATCTATGGAGAAGAACACCTTGAATACTTGAGAAGAATGCTAGATATTGAATGCTTAGACTTAATAGCTTAACAAATCTTGAACTTTATTTGCTTCCTTGTGTGAGTGTGAATGTTGAACCTGCAAACCTATACACATCACTTCAATAGATCATTTCCTTAGTGGGTTAGCATCATGAATTCATCAAAATAGCAAAGAAAACCCATTATAAATTGATCTATTGCTTCCTAATTAAGGTGTGTTTGATATATTAAGAATGCTCTTAGATTAAACATGTTAGATCAGTGACTAGACATCCTTAAGATGGAAGATTTGAGTGAGAATGATGTAATAAATATATACTTTACTCAAGATCTTGTTAAGAACCATGCAAATTAAGCTATGAATGCTAAATCTAAGCTACAAATGCATCTAAGAGTTAAGCTCCATGATTATAAGAGATGAAATTGATCTAAAAAGAAACTATGATGAACTACAAGCTATTTAAGATGCACAATTAAACACTAGATGGAATTTGACATTATAATTTCTATGAAAATTAACTCTCTTCTTGAGCGTAGGATGAGCTTAGTTTTATAGGAATTCCATGAGAATGGGTGGTTAGGATTCAAACTTGGTGAAGGGATGAGATTCTCCATGTCTTGATCCATGTGAGTCAATCCATGTTATTTGTTTTAATTGGCTCAATTTGTGCTTTCTTGTTTGTTAGAGGATGAGACAATTTAGTTGATTTATTTAATTCTATTTAATTAGAAATTCTAGCAAATGTGTTTATTTAATTAAAAGTACTAGGACCTTTAATTAAATGAATTAATTTAATGATTAACTAGCCTTGATAATTGATTAAGAATTAATTGATGATTGATTTAATTATGCAAGCCTATCGATCAAATCACTCGCATAATTAGGTCTAGTAAAAGGTTTAATACCTTTGATTAGGACTTTACCCTATTTGATTAAGCTTTAGGGTCGATTATTCGAGATTAGAGGCTATTAGTTTGCTAGACCAATTTTAGGTGATTACATTTGCCCCTCTTTGAATCGATGTGTGATCAACACATTGATTCAAAGAACATCTAATGGTGAAGCAGCAAACAAATTAATATTAAGAGATGAAACTATTCCTGATTAGAAACTGATTCTAAACTTGATTGAACGAAGATCTGAAGATACCGGTCCTAAACTTGATTGAACAAAGACCGATAATACCGAATCCAAACTTGATTGAAAAAAGATCGATAGAGAAATACCAGAATGTTCGTCTTGATATGAAGAAATGAAACTAAAAAAATGTTCGATGATGATGAAAACTAACCAATTTGATGTGAAGTGATGAAATTGATCAATGTTATAAAGACTCTTAAACTAAGAGGTTGGTTTGAATGAATAACCAGCTTGATGAAGTGCAATGAGAATGACTACCATTAAGATACTGATCAAGGTAATCAACTTGATATGGGTCCTAATGAAGATAATTACTTGATTAGGAAGATGCTACTAGATTGATGTGATTTGATGAAACTAATATTCCCCTAGAGATTCAACTAATTTAAAATGGATTAGATGTTTGTTCAAGTAATTTGATGTGAAGCAATGAAATCACTCGTGCAGAAATATCAAAGAACCTTAACTTGACAGATTCAAATGAAGTTGAGATGCCCCTAGTGATGAGTTCATGATTGATTTGATAGTTAAATTCCATTATTAGCTTGATCATTGAAGAATATTTGATTTTATATTTGATGATGCATTTATCATGCCCCCTCGGGAGCGAAATCAAAATATGGCGAGACACTGCATTGATTTTGGCTTAATCGATTAATGAAAATCATTGGTTATGATTGGGAATAATGTTGAATTGATTTGATTTTATGTTGATTAGGTTGTAGATTATTGAGAACATAATTTGGCTTTGATTTAGATAATCCTAACCAAGTTTGACTAGCTTTGACTCGATGTGACCATGGCAGTGTTTTGGAACTGATTTGAATAGATCCACAACTAATTTTGTGTTGAAAGGATTGATTGTGCTAGTGGTAAACTATGTTTGACCAAGGTTTGATTGAGCATTGATTTGAAATTGGAGGTTGGAATCTAATTTTGATCCTAAAAATGGACTCAAGATACTCAAATTAGGTTATATTGGTGATTTTGAGTTGATATGATGATTTTGAAAATTATGACAAAATGGGTATAAACTGACCTTGAGGGGTTTCTTTCATTTATTTTTGACACTTTCACTTATTTTCAAACTTTCAAACCTTCCTCTAAGCCAAAATGGTGATCCCCATCTAGAAGCATCAATTCAAGCTGCAGAGATGTCATAATAGACCCTGAAACTATGATGCACTAGTAAGTGATCAAATCCATCTTGTGTTATACATATTAAAATATATATATACATATATACATATATATACACACACACACACACCAGTTATATTTAGCAACCCCATCTAGGCAAGATCGAGTACTAGAGGTGACAGCCGGATGATTTGGCAGTTATTGACTTGCGGCCCTATGTTGATGATGAGTGGTGGTCAAATGCATGAAGAGAGCTATCCTACATGTTCTATAGTCAGCCCCTAATTGGCAGAGCTCCTCCCATGGTGGAGAGATTCACCGTTAAATGCATGTGGCGACAGTTTGGGAGCAACAGGATGTCTCCAAGAAGTATCCTACCTACGCTAGATATGCTAATGAGGAGAGCCAGGGGTGGGGCCAATGATTATCCTATATTTTATTCATATATGAAGTACATGGAATACATCCAATGAGATGGGAGTACCTTCCTGGTATTACTGATGCTAGAGTTACTCCTTCATATAGATAACATTTGATTGCACATCCATTCTCTAGGTTTAATGATCCTCTAGAGAGATCTCCTCGCCTTGAGGAAGATTACGTACCAGGGAAAGGATAGGGTAGAGGATAGAGAGATGATTCCCATAGGGTTGGAGACCGTGTTAGGGTAGCTAGCACTAGTAGGTCTACTAGTGTTGGGAAACAGTGCTAGTGTGGAGAGGGTAGTACACTGGGTGTTATTGGTGGTACTGTGAAGGGTGATATGAAGATGAGGGAGGATGCGCTAGAGGATGTGAAGGAGGAGGGAGATTGATAGGTACAACTATGGGCAGAGGACAAAGGCCATTTATTATGTAGGGGTAGACAGGGCAAGCCCGCAGATACTAATGAGGAGGAGCCTGATAGAGAGAGTCCTATAGCAGAGGCACCTACACATGATCTAGTGAGGACATTGAGAGGTCATGTTAGGAAGTTACAAACACAGTTAGCGGTAGCATAGTCACAATTTACCGAGTGAGATAGGAAGATTTAGGACCTGAGTGCTGAGAGAGACACTACATAGCGTGCGATGACATATCAAGCCAATTGTGAAACATATTATTACAGACTTTACAGTGGTGTTGTTCCTCTAGATCGTCAAGCATCATCATATTTGAGATTTGTTGTGCAGTCCGAGGGTGGTGTTCCTTCCCCAGTTCCTAGTCATGAGGATGCTCCACCTCCTCCCCCCCGTGTTGATCCTAAGGGAGGGAGTGATTCTTGATCTTGCTTCCCTTTTTTGTTTCTCTTTTATTAATGTATAGCTAACATTTTGATATAGTGAGATACATGATGTAGACACATGATGATGTTTTTTACTATACTTGATGAAACTGATATTATTGATATGATATATGTGTAATAATTTTCTTGTGCAAAAAACAATTGCCACAAATTTTATTTTTGCCAAATATAGGCAATTTTATAGTCATTTTTTACTGAAACAACCTCCCAGACGCAATGGTGAGGTCAGATTTGACCCAAAATGTTGGTCCTCAGATCTAAGATATTGACCTCCAAAAGTTGAATCAAAAATATCTCTAATGGCTATGCAATGACACTCATGTGGCTCTGATAACATGTAAGAATTTACCTAAGGAAAAGAATAAAAAAGCCAAGATCTGGAAGCTCAATAGATAGCACAATAGAGACAAATATGATATGATCATTTGATTGATTCAATAATGATCAAATAATAATGGATACAAAATAAATTAAGTACAAAGTAGATGTGCCTGAATATATATGCAATACATGATAACTAGAAGATGTGCAAATGATAACCTATCAACCACACAAGGTGGAATCACATGTCCACCAAAGGTGGATCATCCTCCATTGTACAATGAAGTATGTGCAAACACATGCAACAATGAGATGATGATAATGTGATAAGAGCACTAAAGGTGGATCTCACACATGAGATAACAACTATCACCACCTAAAGTAGAATTCTCCTACACCATGTGCTAAAATAAAATGCAAACTCCTATGTCAATTAAAAAATACTATGCAATGCATTATCCTTAGTAAGCTCAAGTAGAGTGTAATTAGGAATATTTATTTACACCAACACCCCCCCCCCCCCCCCCCCCCCCCCCCGCAAGTGAAATTTAGGGGAATGCACTTAAACTCACAATGCTAGATGACAATACAAGATGAGTCCCGACTACTAGGCCATGTTAGGTACCCATGTACAATATGAAAATGCAACAGATATGCAATTAAATCTCTCATAAATAAGATAATTAGGGAAAAATTGTCCCCCAAAAAGAGAGATGAATATATAAAAAAAAAATCAAAGAAGTATAAAAAGGACAAAGCCCCATGTGAGGAAAAAGTCCCCCCNAAGCCCCATGTGAGGAAAAAGCCCCCCCCCCCCATAATATAGAAGAAGTGGAAGAGAGACCAATTAGCCCCCCCTCAATGTAGAATGTACACCAATGGTAGATGCTCCAGACTTGATGTAGAAACTACTACGTGAGTGTAGAACAATGTTCCTCCCTTAAGATGAAACAAAACCAAAGGTGCATGTATGAAACCCCCCTAATTTGTAGGAAGAAACCTCAAAGTATATGGAATCTATGAAACCTTCTCAAGTGACCCCATGTCAATGCTGAAAGGTGCCCCTACAAAATTAGGTGTACTAGGACACGCTATTGAAAAAGAAAAGTTAGGATCAACTAAGGATGAATGTAGAACATGTACCAAAGACTCAAGTCTCTCCTCTAAAGATAAAGAGACCTCCTCCAACTATTGTATCAAAGTATCCACAATCATGTCAACCTCAAAAGAATGATCAAGTAGAGAATGAAGATAAGAGTTAGAGTGTTCCCTCACAATAACTGAAGAAGGATCATTCTCATCAAAGAGAAGATGAATTTCATAAATAATGTCTCCCAAATATGAAATGAAGGAATTCACAAACAAACTTGTAATGTCTATCAAGAAGGCACCCCATGAAGCTCTATCTGAAAGACAATGAATATCCTGCTACACTGAATCACATGAACTCATGCAAGCATTATAAAGAGCAACAGTAGAAGTAGTCTCAATAGGAAGAGAAGGAATAGGTGACTCAAGAACTTGCTCATGTGTGAGAATACCCAAGTTCAAGTAGCCATAGCTCTCCTCAAAATCTGAATCATCACTATAAGTGTGATCATATACTGAAGAATCACTATCATCAAGAGGAACACAATCTACAAAGGAGTACAATCGAGATGAGTGATTCACCATCCCAGTAGAAATAAACGCTCTAATCTCCAAGTCCTTGATATAAACCGAATCATGTATAAATTTCACAGTCTTCTTTGTAGCATCATTTGTGATTTAATAGATAGAAAGAAGGTTATTGGTCAAGTGTGGAACACACAACACGTCATTGAAGTGTCCCTCTCCAACATCAATACTTCCTTTCCAAATCACATTTATGTAAGTGTGATTTCCCATCAAAATAGGTGGACATTTGCAAGGCTCAAATGATGAAAACATGGACTAAGAAGAAGCCATATGATCAAAAGCCCTAAATCTAGAAGTCATCTCCCTGAATCATGACTTGAAGAAGCATATAAAGCTTGTCCTTTTTGTGTGACAAATGCATGACCCTTTCCTTTATCTTTTTTTGAATTTTATGAATAAGTTGAGGTAGACATCCTAGAATGCAAATTGATCTTGTTATTTACAAGAAGATTCTTTAATTCATCATTTTTCTTCTTATAACATTAGTGTTCTTCATATCCATTCTTTTTGTAATATGCACAAAACCGCTTCTCCTTCTTTGAAAATCCCCTCCTTTGAGATGATGTAGAATTGTCTTGTTGTGTGGAATTTGATTGTGCACTTTCTTGTTGAGACTTAGGCTTCCAATTCTACTTCTTATTTTGACTTTGATAGCCTGATTCCCTTGATTAGCCACCAATTCCATATACTTTGATGACTTGAGAATCCCCATACTTATCACTTTTGATTGTTCCAACATAAACATTTTTGCAAATGACTCAAATGAAGGTTGAGTGAAGGCACTTCCCATGGTCAACTTGTGAGTATTGTAACTTGAAACAAAAGTTGCATATTCTAAAGGAAGATTTTCCATCATATGATGAACCATTTATGGTAATACCACAATCCTTAAGTTGTGCTCTCAACTCATTGGCTTTGTTGATGAAATATTGAATTGTATCAAAGTTCTTAGGATCCAAGTTGAGAATATTTGCTTGAATTGGGAATCCGTTATCCTCATCCACTTTTCCATACAAACCTTCAACTTTATCCCAAGATTCCATGGCATTCTCCAATGATGAAATGTGAAACATGAGATCTTGGGTAATATGTGTTCTTATAATTCCTAAAGCCTTAGAGTTTTTAGTTCTCCAATAATTTATTGTATTTTCATCCACATTAGAAGCAATAGGTTTTTTAATTGTTCCATCCACATAATGATTCAAGCCTTCAACCATTAACTTGCTCCATACATTATCTTTCCATGATGCATAAATATGTAGAGTTAAAAGTGGAAATTTGGGAGAACCCATGATGCAAAATGAAAGAGAGCAAGAGAAAAAGAAGCAAAATCACACAAGACACCCCCCCCCAAAAAAAAAATGGTGATTTTGGCACTTTATACATAATGCTTGTACAATTGTCACTTGCCAATATGGTCCAAAGTGGACTTCTTATTTTGATGATTACAATACAGAATATGAAGCTATAACATACTCAACAAAATAAGACACAAGATCACTCAAGGATCCAATCAATTACAAGTGCCACAATAGGCCATAATAGAGAAAATTATTAAAGTACAATGTCCACTCACAATGGCTATAATCTGATAGAAAATTTGTAAATTAGATGAAAAATCATGCACTTTCAAAAAAAAATGCACCTAAAAATGTGTCTATATGAGCCTGAATGAAGCCTCTGAAGTTGCAAAACTGAGGATTGGATAGTTACAGTCACCAAAAACTAAAATTTCTACAAAATCAATACAACAAAACCATAAAATAACACCACCACTGCAAAATTTAGGAAATTCTACCCAAAATAAATAAAAATGCTCTAAAAAAGAAGCCCGTATGACCAAGTTATGGCCTCTCAAAGATGAACTACAAAAGGTGAAGGGGAGAAAATTCAACCTCTGATGACATCATAAAAAATGTGAGTGTAAATTTGACATCCAAACATCTATCACATAGAAACAAAAACAACTAGATATGATGACCAGACCACCATCGAAATTAACATATTAAACTGATTACATAGACAAACGATTAAAATTGATGGTAAAATGGCCATTAGAGAAAAATTAAAAAATAGACCCAATGATAGTCAAATGACCATCAAATTTTCACTTGTAAAAACCTGCATGTGAGAAAAAATCTGACTGGGTTGTCTGTGTGCCACCGGCATGGTTGACTGGGTTGTGTGTTGTTGACATGGCAATGCTTATGTGGATTGACCGTACAAGTAATGTGGCATTTGTTGTGCATTTCTCACCATGTGGTGCTGGTTGTGTCAAGGACCACTAAGCAAGCTGGCACTGGCAGGGTTGAGCTATGCAGTGGCTCTGCTTTAAAGTGGGCCGCCACTTTTTGTAAAGGTCAGAGAGTTTAGTCCCACATTCAAATTGTGGGTGAAACACCCTACTTTAAATGGAAAATCCCCCCACTTCAAAATAAAACCACAAATTATGGTCGGTAATGCCAAAGTTGGGCCGCAAGGATTATGACTTGGATCTTCTCTTGTCAGATCGAGGACACTAACAATTTCTCTATCTTTGTTGTAGAACATAGAATATATAGGGTACAAAAACCCAAGTTTTGCCAGAAATATTATATAAAATTTGAGAAAATGAATTAAAAAAACTTGAAGATTTTTTAAATAAATAAAATTGTACCATGCTTGCATAGGTAGGTCATATGGCTTGCCTGTGCAAAAAAAAATTGCACAGATTTGACTTTCACCAAATATAGGTGATTTTATAGTTGATTTTCACCGAAACAGCCTCCTGGACACAATGGTAAGGTAAGATTTGACCCAAAATTCTGGTCCTCATATATGAGATATTGACCTCCAAAATTTGAAGCAAAAATCTCTCTAATGGCTATGCAATGACAATCTTGTGGCTTTGATAACATGTAAGAATTTGCCTAAGGCAAAGAATAAAAAAGCCAAGATTTAGAAGCTCAATAGATAGCACAATAGAGACAAATATGATATGATCAATTAATTGATTCAATAATGATCAAATAATAATAAATACAAAATTAATTAAGTACAAAGTAGATGTGCCTGAATATATAGGCAATGCATGATAACTAGGAGATGTGCAAATGATATCCCATCAACCACATAAGGTGGAATCACATGTCCACCAAAGGTGGATCATCCTTCATTGTACAATGAAGTATGTGCAAACATGTGCAACAATGAGAGGATGATAATGTGATAAGAGCACTAAAGGTGGATCTCACACATGAGATAACAACTATCACCACCTAAAGTGGAATTCCCCTACACCGTGTGCTAAAATTAAATGTGTTTTATGTATCTTAATGAAAAACTTCTATGCAATGCAGTATCCTAATTAAACTTAAGTAAAATATAATTAGGAATATTTAATTACACCAACAATATGAATTATTTTTGCGTTCTTATTGTACTCAAACATTGACATATCTTGATGATATATGAGATATCCCCAGTTTGGTGTCTATGTATTCTCATGTGATGCTTGTTAATGATGTACTTCATTACTTTTCTCATGTTATGGATGACTGCATTTTACTTATGATATGTTGATGAATATGCATGCTTCATTTCTTGTTTATGATTCTAGGTGTCTTTACTTTCCATGTTTGTTACAATGGATGTACTTTCTCGTCAGTAGGATACCATGTATGTAAATGAATGTACTACTGTTCTTGTAATTTTCTCATTGATATGACAAATGACAAGACGATTAGCTTTTCTTTTATTGTTTGAATGTTTATGTTATGAGTTCACTTATATGAAAGCTTAACATTGTATGCATTGTGAATCCCCAAGATATTATTACTCATGAAACTAAATTTGTTAGAAGTTTGTCGAAATTTTATTGGGAATATGAGTCTTTGACAATCGAATATTAGACAAAATGACCTGTATTCACTAGTTATGCTATGAAATCAGTTAACAAATCATAAAAACATCCAAGATTTGCGTTAGTACCCAAAAAATCAAGTCAGACAAACCTTGAAAATAGCTCTTTTTTGGGATACGATAAACCACAATAAATTTATTTCACCAAAAAATCATATGATGCAATTTTCCAATTGAAACAACAATTAGTCTAGAGATGATGTATTGTACAATACGATTTACCAGCTAAAATGATACAATGCAAAGTTTGCAATTTAACCATAATATCGTACAACAATGTTTAAAGTCTAAAATGACACAATAACCTTCACCATAATATCATACGATACATAACATTGCATGAAATGAAAATGTTTACTTAAATTATGTTATACGACATGCTTTACCAACTCGTATGATTTGTAGGAAGCAGTGACTTGTAAATCTCAAGGTTGGAGCAAGAAATGAGGATGAATTTTATGTCTGGTCCCATGATGGGCACCAAAAATGTGAGTGTAAATTGTGAACCGGCAAACCTGCACACAAACTTCAATAGATCATTACATTAGTGGGTTAGTATCACAAAATTCATCAAAATATCAAAGAAAACCCATTATAAATTGATCTATTGCTTCCTAATTAAGGTGAGTTTGATCTATTAAGAATGCTCTTAGATTAAACATGTTAGACGAGTGACTAGACTACCTTAAGATGGAATATTCAAGTGAGTATGATGCAATAAATGCATACTTTACTAAAGATCTTGCTAAAAAACATGCAAATTAAGCTAGAAATGCCAAATCTAAGCTACAAATGCATCTAAGAGTTAAGCTCCATGATTATAAGAGATGAAATTGATCTAAAAAGAAAGTATGATGCAATTCAAGATATTTAAGATGCACAATTAAACACTAGATGGAATTTGACATTATAACATTGTTATGAAAATTAACTCTCTTCTTGAGCCTAGGATTAGCTTTGTTTTATAGGAATTCCATGAGATATGGTGGTTAGGATTCAAAATTGGTGAAGGGTTGAGACTATCCCTACCTTGATCCATGTGATTTAATCCTTGTGATTTATTTTAATTGTCTCCATTTGTGCTTTCTTGTTTATTAGAGGATGAGAAAATTTGATTGATTTATTTAATTCTCTTTAATGAGAAAGTCTAGCAAATGTGTTTATTTAATTAAAAGTACTAGGACCTTTAATTAAATGAATTGATTTAATGATTAACTATCCTTGATGCTTAATTAATAATTAATTGATTATTGATTTAACTATGCAATCTTATCAATCAAATCACTCACATAATTAGGTCTATTATAAGATTCAATACCTTTGATTAGGACTTTACCATGTTTGATTAAACTTTAGGGTTGATTATTTGAGATTAGGGATTATTAGTTTGTTGGAAATCATTGGGAAGATTGTTTGAAATCATTGGCATTATGATAAGTTTTGTCATTGATGTCAAATAACTATCGAAATACCTATCGAACAGATGGAAGAGTTATCGAAATAAGGAGGTCAATTATCGGAAGCCAACAACTATCCTTCGTAAGGAAATTCACACAGTAGTCGACAAGAGGAAGAAAAAGAAAATAGTTTATGGATTGATCAAGATTAATATTTTGATTAACCTTAATATTAAAGGTCAGGAATGAAGGATGAGAGAAGGAGATTCAATTATAAGAATCTTAAGGAATAGATCATAGAGAGACTTGTTGAGAAGAAGTTATGGAGAGGGAATTAAGCAGAGAAGCAAATTGAAAGCAAAGCAGAGAAGAGAATGGAGATTTAGAGCATAAGGGATCTAAAAAGATTTGGAAGGAATAAAATACATGCCATTAATATCTTGTGAAGAATCCTAACAATTTCTACAAGGTATTGTAAATCCATTAACTAGATAGCCTCTAACAGGACTGATAAGTTCATTCTTATGTGAGCTTTTTGTAAATCCTTTAACAGGGGGAACGCTACACACGTGGGATTAAATCTCTTAATAAAGTAGTCTTAGTAGGATTGTAGATACACTTAACAATGCATCTGTCACTCCTAATTGGGTCAGTCACTTGAAAGGTGACATATTGTAAACCCTAACCAACAAAAAAAATTTCTACAGTGAAGAGTTTTTGTCATCATCCTCACCGTAATTTTTCCCTCTAACCAAGGGTTTATGCGTAACCAAAATCTATGTTTTATGGATGTGTGAATCTGATTATGAGTTACCGTTATTTAATTTATGTTTAAGTTACATTATATTGGTTATATTGTGAACACTATCGGTGAATGTTTAATGGTTTAAAGTTCAACAAGAAGCAAAAGTTTTTGAAGTTTGTTAATACTAATTCACCCCCCCCCCCCTCAGTACCTAATATTTCCAATTAACAATTGGTATCTGAGCTTAGTTCTC
>MU225764.1:2373629-2386674 GCA_018584345.1 Thuja plicata
TATATATATATATATATATATATATAATGTACATGCTCGACTTTGTGATGCAGGTTTGCAGGTACCAGGCATCGACTTCCTTGAATTGTTAGGATGAGCGTGCCCTATCGCAATATCTCAATGGTAAGAGAGGGGAGATAACAAACATGTCTCAATCCCAAGTTAAGCCATTATTTTCCTCAAACAGTGGACAAGTATCTTATTTTCAACCTTCCAAATTTGTCAAGGTGACATCATTCGTAAACCCTTTCTTTGTGTTTGATTGTGGTATTTTGGGTTTAGTCAGTTTTGTCGTCATGTTGTCTAGTCATGTGGTTTGATGTGATTTTGGTGTTATTGGTTAAGTTATTTATAGATTAATTATGTAATTAAATAATTAAATCTTATTAAATGTGGAAATATTAAATATGATGTTATTTAATTAATGAAAATTAATTAAATACATGTGTTAATTAAAAAGACTTAATTCTAATTTTGGAGATAGAGGATTTAATTAATTATTAAATCAAAAATTGAGATTTAAAGCATAATTAATCAATTGATATGTTATTATCAATTTACATGTTATTAATATTGTAAAAATATTAATTGTTGATTAAATAATAGTATGCAATTAAAGTTGCACATTCTTTTACTAAAATTAAAATATAAATTTAAAGTAAAAAGTTGAGTTAAGTGGCTAAATTGGAAAGTGCATGTAATTATCAATTATTAAATAAATTAATTCTTTTTACTCAATTTTAAGTTGAGTTCTTATTTCTATGATTTGAGTTATCAGTTGAGTTCTCTTTTAGGAATTGCATGAGTTTTGGAAACCCTAGGTTGAGTAGGTTTTCTTTATCAACATTCTTTTGGTCACTTTTCCACACACAGGTTTTTATAGGTTTTCAGCTCTCGGTTGGATTGGAGGAATTATTGAAAGCTTAGGATTTCCAGGGTTTTGGATTGTTCTTCATGGCTTCTGTCAAATGGTGGATTGAGGTAGGTTTGAATCCTTGAAGTTTTAGTACTTAGATCCTTGTTTTCTATGCATCTAAAATACTAAAATCCCCTTGTGTGTACTTCCTTATCTGTTGTGTGTTTGTTAAAATTTTAGACTATGGTTATTGTATGATTCTGTGGTTTTTCCTTTCCTATCAGTTCTACATTCTAGGTATTAGGGGTTTCTTTACAAATTTGTGGTATCAAATTGGATAATGGGGTTTTTAGATCTGTGATCAAAACAATCCTGAATTGCGTTTGGCTATGTTAGAAAACTTGAATTTTAATCTATTAGGGTTTCAGATGGAAATCTCTTAGCATTCAATAGATTCTTTATCTTCCTCATCAAGATGAAATTTATGCCTTTATGACCTGATATGAATAGGGGACTAGGAAATAGGGATTAATGCATTCCTTAGGAGGAATTAAATTATAAAATATTTACCTAGTTTGCATGTTTCATTATTTAGCTTTATGTGTGTGTGTGTGACCATAGTGTAATTAATTTGCATATGATCATAATCAGTGTATAGATTTGAAAGAAAACATTATTTGAATATTTGATTAAAATTTATGTTCTATAAAAATAAATGAATTTGTTTATGGAATTAACTTACTAGAGTTTTGATTATTCTTTTAATAGAAAATTTATTAGAATAAATATATATCTTATTAAAGAAATTAAAATAAAAATTACTAAAAAGAAAAAGAAAATAAATATGGTTGAGCTAGCCTCTGAAAAGGAAGGGATTTTGCCTTTTTGATGGACAGTTGGAGAGCGAGAAGAATGGTACTATATGCACAATAAATTAGGCCTTTTTTATCCCAATGCTAACCATCGTTGGCAGAGTGGGGTCTGACATGTCATCACCCATACTGCCAGATTTCTTTGCATTTATGGCTACTATTTAGCTCTGTATAGGAAACATTCTTATGAAGATAACACAAAAGCTCTTTAGATTGCTTCTAATGCTCTCGCTTTGAATCCCTTTGATTCTGAGCTTCAGCTTAAGCTTGCGCAGCTCCGCCATGAGAAGCAAATTGCTGACAACTATGCTACTTGGGGAGCTCAAATCAAAGCTTGCCTCCACTGGCTAGAGGTGGGCGATAAAGCTTCTAAAGAGTTTTTTAATGCTCTTAGAGCCTGACATACCAAATTTGGGATCAAAAAAATCAAGCATGATCATGAAACTCTCTCAGAACTTCCTGATATTCTTAAATTTTTGTTCAACACTATGAAAAAGTGTTTGCTTCACAAGGAAACTCAGTTCCCCAGGAGTGCATCATTGTTACTCCAAACTACCTGGCGGTCAAGAAATATGCCTTCTGTGAGAAACTTATCACCATCAGTGACCTAAAAGAGGTTGTCTTTTCTATGCTAAATGACAAGTCCCCTGGGTGTGATGGCTTCCCCTATGAATTCTACAGGCATTTATGGGATGATATAGGTCCTGATCTACATATAGTGTATCTCAAAGCCTATCATAATAAAATTTTGGGTGCTATTATTAATAAAGGAAATATTAAATTCATACCTAAAGCTGGTGATCCCGAAGATATCTGTAACTAGAGGCCCATCACCTTGCTGAATGTTTCATACAAGATCATTGCTAAGGCTTTAGCTCTTAAGATCAAACATCTCCTCCCTCTGATTGTCCATCAGAGCAAACTAGTTTTATTAAGTCCAGATATATCCTTGACAACATTATCGTTGTCTGGGAGGGAATGGAATGGGCTCATCAGTCCAAGCAACACACATTGTTTCTCAAAATTGATTTTGCAAAAGCTTATGATCACATTGAATGGCCTTTCATTCTTTCCATGCTGCAAGCTATTAGTTTTGGTCCCATTTTTTTGCAGTCTGTAGAAATTTTTTTTGGTGATGCCTTTGCTTGCATATCTATCAATGGCTCCCAGTTTGACACCTTTGGTATTTTTAGGTCCATTTGTTAGGATTGTCCATTGGCTCCTGCATCATATGTGCTTGTTGCTGAAGGCTTTGGTTACCTGCTTGCCATGTATGTTTCCTCTAGGTTAGTGTGAGGCATCTCTCTTCTAGATTTTTCTTCCCAGCTTGTCAATGGGCACTTTGTTGATGATTCCTTCCTCACTCTCCTCGAGGATGATGAAAATGTCTCTAACACCTTGCAATTCTTAGATACCTTTTGTCAGGCCTCTGGGTCTTCTATTCAATGGCATAAGACCCTCTACTACATACAATATTTTCTTCCAGCCCCTACTTCACTGGCTAAATTTGATTGTAAGTGGGTTTAGCATGGGGAAGTTTTCCGCTTCCTGGGCATTCCCTTTTCTTTTCAAGGCTCTTCTATGGATTTAAGGAATTCTATGGTTGCTAAAATTGAAAAGAATCTACAATATTGGATTTCTAAACCTCTCTCTCTCTTGCGGGGAAATTTCAGATTTGTTCTAAGGTTTTGGCTGCTACTCATGTTTATTATTCTTCATGCTCGGATCCTTCTAAAGCCTCTTACCTTAAGCTAGAGTGCCTTCTTAGAGATTTTCTCCAGGCTTTGGGAGCTAATGGTCATGGGTTCCACAGAGTTGCTTGGGATTTTTGCTATCTTCCTAGAGAGTCTGGTGGTCTCGTCCTGCTCTCCACTCAGAAACAAGGGCTCACTCTGTGTGCTAAATGGATTATCCATTCTCTCACGGGTGATGAAGCTTGGAAAATACTTGTCAGGAATTGTATTTCTTCAGGCTATCCTATTCACAGGCTAGCCTAGAAAGGAATTTGTCTTCAAACTCTTCTCATTATGTGGAACCTGTGTATATTCAAGGCACCTTTATGATTAAGAGAATATGGAAGGCCTGGGAAGCTATCAAACCTTGGCTTTATTGGGATGGGGATGGCTTTCGTAGTGGGATTTATTTGAATCAACAAAACCTTTGGTGTTCTCCGTTATTATCCATTCAGGGTATTCCTCTAGCTAAGACTCAAGGCGCCAGTGCTCTACATTTTTTCAAACATGGCATCAGAACACTTAAGGACCTCTTTTCCAGGGCCACTATGAGCCTTCGCTATTGGGAAGATATGCAGGTCCAGTTCCCTCTAGCTCGTCCAGATCATCAGACTTTTGATCTATTGGTTTCTGCCATTCCAGATCATTTACTTCATAAGTTGGGTATTCAGTCTATTCGCCCCTAGTGGAAAGACTAGAAATGGTACCCTGCCACTCCCTTCAGCAACTACAAGATGAATATGGGTTATATATGGCTGTCTCCGCATCTACCCATGGTGGACATTCTCAACTAGAGATAGAATTTGAACTCTTCTCCTCACCACTGGAGCTCTCATTTCCAAATCATTTGGTCTACTATTACTGAGCCCAATATGGTTCTCTTTTCTTGGTATTTTCTCTTCCAAGGTCTTCCTTTGGGCCCTCGGCTCAAACACCTAGGTGTTCCTGACCCTCGGTGTCCCTTTTGTGGGAACCTTGAGTCATTTTTGCACATTTTTTGGTTCTGTAGGAGAGCTCAACAATATTGGTAGTGGATTCATGATTTTTTTAAACCATTCCAGCCTGAGCCCTTCTCTTGGCATATGATTGTCCTGGGAGACTCTCTGAGACTTCCTTCCAAGTTTACCCAGATTTGGCATACTTTTAGGATGGAGATTTTGTTTACTTTATGGAAAGATAGTAATGTTGTTCTTTTCACTCATAGCTTTCTTGATATAAATGTTGCTTTGTATAATAAATCTTGTATATGTAACAATGTGATGATGCAGATTCAAGTGCAAGATAATAAAGTGGCTCTGGAGGTGGCCCACCTTCAAGAGCTGCTCAATCATTGGGGCAATGCTCCTTGAATGGTTTCCCAAGTACCTCCTGATTTGGTTTCTACAAATTGTACTCCACCTAGGGGTCACCATCATGGCTGCAGCTCTTTGGCTTGCTGCTCCCGCACTCCGTGGTTGTAGGTTCCCTGCCACCACTCTTCTAGGGGTGGCGATGATGGGGGGCAGTGCCACTCAGTTTCTCTACCTCGCCACGCCTCTGGCTAGTCTCTAGCTTTGATTTTGTTTTCCCCTCTTGATGCTCTTGATGTTCGTGGTGGCCCTTCCTCCAAGTGGTCCTTCCCCCGCCTGGCTCTGGATATTTCTCTACCTTAGGCAGAGGAGAAAGAAAAAGAAAAAAGATGATTTTTTTGATGGCTGGTCTGTTCCTAACCCTCTAGTCAATCCCAAGGATGCGTGAGGTTCTGATGATAGAGATCCTCCTTCAGCTGGCACTGCCACTAGTAGAATTGGCACCTATTTTTGACAAACAATTGGTCGAATGTTCTACCAATATTGGTGGAATGATCGAAAAATGGTCTTGTCACTATTTTATAGGCAAGATTTTGACACAACGTTGTTAAGGTTGAATGTTCTATGCCAATCTTGGTCAAAATTGACTTTTGAAATTGCCAAGTTTATGCGTCAAACTTTCAACCAATGTTTGGCCCATCCAACCAGGATGCCAAACCCACGATGCTAAATTTTGACACAGAATGGTCGATATGTAGAGCAGTCTTGGTGAGGGTTTCGACCAAAGTGCATCGAAATTGCAACCAATATGAAATGTTAAAAAAAACCTGAAGATAAATATCCAGAGTAATCACCAATGACATCCTAGTTGGTGATTAGTTTAGATATTTATCTTCAGGTGTTACTTTGCATTAATATATATATGGCTGTGTATTTTTTTATCTATTTAGATATTTATTTCTTATTCGAATTGGTTGAAATTCTTTTTCTCTTCTTATTAAATATTGATCCTTATGGATTAAAATAAGAGATAAGTCTCCAATCCCACTCCATATTTATCATTGTTCCATTAATCCTTCCTTAATTCCTATGCTCCCTTTATGTAGATCACAACTATCTTATATCTTTGAACAAAACTTACTATGGTTACCTTCCTTATGATGATCCCTTCTTCCATGCCTTCAACAAATGACTCTCCCTCCTATTTATATCTTTGTGATAGGAGTCACAACATTTCATTATTACAACCTTTCAAGAGAGTCACAACCCTTAATCCTTGAGAAACTAACTACAAGGCACCTTTATAAAGCAGAATTGTAAACATGTATAGAATTTAGATGATCAAAGATAATTTGAATTGCATATGATGATACCATGCATTAGATATTGACAAATATTCAGTGATCATGAACCATTTCATGGGTTATGGAGAATATTTTTTAAAAATGTTTTTGCCTTAGAAACCTTTCTGTAAGACAGACATTTTCAGAAAAAAAAATTGCCATGAATTTGTCCAAGTCAAATCTGATTTGAAAATGTGGTTTGGAAAATCCAAGATAAATCAATTATCGAAGCACCACACCTGATAAAAGAATCTGATAGCATCATTCACAATGATCCACGCATCGCCCTAAGAAAGTTATAATACTGGTACCAATGAATATTTAATGCAAAGATAAAGTTTTCTAGGGTATGCCTCAATCATCTAACCAAATTTTGTCAAACCAGCACACCTAATAGAAAAATTCGCTTGGACCATTCACAATTCACAATTGGTAGCAGAAAATAGTAATGATAGAATTATGATCACACATGAAGGAGGCAT
Source organism: Thuja plicata (assembly GCA_018584345.1). NCBI lineage: Eukaryota > Viridiplantae > Streptophyta > Pinopsida > Cupressales > Cupressaceae > Thuja > Thuja plicata. The sequence continues at coordinate 2,380,205 of MU225764.1, forward strand.
TTTTAGCATGGTGAGAGCACATTGCAAGTATGCTACGTATGTTATGTTAGTGATGCTTCAGTGACATTCTTTCTATGGTTATCCTATTTGCGTGAAGGTTTTTTTAAGTAAGGACAGGTATGGTGAGTTGCAATTGGGTTAGTAGAAGTAAAAGATAAAGGGACAAGGTTCTCAATCAAGTTGGTAGGATTAAAAGAGAATCTTTGATTGGTGATTCTAAGGTGAATTTAGGATATGTGTGAGGTGTTTTGGGAGAGACATGATTAGATTTTAGCAACAAGGGGAGATTTTGTTGCAAATTTATGCCTTTTCTTGCTTAAAAAGGCTATTCATACCTAACCAATTTGAAGACATGAAAATATAAAAGGACACAAAATCAATCTGAGTGACGAAGAGTCTAATGGAAAAGCATGTTGAAAGAGAAGATTCCACACCCTCCCTAATGCAAAAAGAGGAAAAGAACAAGGAGTTTGAAGCTTTGAAGAGAGAAATGGTAGTGTTGAGGCTATATCGTTGTGATATGGGTAAGGTATAACATGCTTATATGCTTCACATGATAATAGGAGACTTTAAGTGAGAAGTGATTACAACATTTTAGTGTTCTATAACGGTTCTATTCACATGACCAAACATTGTAGGGGGTTCAATAATGGAATCAAGCTTCCATCATTAGCAAACTCTGCAAACTACTAGCAAGCGCAATAAGGCTTAAGGGGAGTATTTGGCATTGTACAGGTGTGCAAACCAACAATGGGAATGCTTGCAAATAGAGGGAAAATAAGGGGGTGTGTAGGGTTTAATTTTTATGCATACATTTGATGGCTTATTGTTTGGTGTTCTTGGTTTTTGGAGATATATAGTATTTGGAATTTTTCTACTTACCTTGTTTCCTTAGTAGAAACAGGTAATGAATCAACAACTGGTATTCCAAGAGTAAAGATAATTGCTATTCCAGTCTCAACAACTCAAAGTGGTACAGAGAAAGACTCATGTTCAAACTAATCTTCAAAGCATCCTAAAGACTATAATTTGGACAATTAAATATTGAAACATGGCTTTAATACCAACTAATAATGTGTTGTTGATGAAGGCGGGTTTAGATTCCAAATAGAGATTAAAAATATCATAATCACACCAAAGAATAAATTCATTTTCCTAAGTTTTGGATATTTATTTACTTGAGGATATTTAAATCATTAGATGAATACCACCATATGTAATAGTTTAAAATTACTATGTACAAGTACAAGCCAGAACTATGCTTCAACAACGAATACTACTAAAACAAACTTACAGTTATACTAGATAATTAATTCCACCAAAACAAAATTCACCATGACAAACTACTCATTTACACTAAAAATGTAAGGGGCATTTAAGTTATTCATCAAATGTCAATGTTATGCTCATTTATTTTAAGTTATACTTGAAATGGTATTGGCGTAGTTGATCAAGATGATCGTGATGATGGTACTAGCACTGATCAATAACTAAAAAGTACAAGACCTAAGGGCCAGACCTAATGCCTCGGGGGCTCATCATAGATGGCCTTGCCTATGTAACTCGCAGAGACATCATAGTTTAGGTTTAACTTTAAAACTAGTCTTTTAAAGGATGGTAGAAGTGGTTACGCAACCCCTTTCTAGGGTAGAGTCCCCAAATAGTGTATCCATCGATTTCCATCCACTTAGGTGAACAAGGATGAGATCCTAATTAGATTCTACCTACAAATAAGTTATACGTAGACCTCCTCATAAGGTTACATACCCAATGGTTCGTAACTACGATGGAAAACCAATTCTTGTAATATATTAAGGTCAATCATAATCAAATTTACATAAGTCACATGATAAATATGCTAAAGATTGTATAGTAGGCAATAAACAATTAGAGCTACATACAAATAAATACAACATGACATGGTAGTAATGAATAACCCACCTTTCAAGAGAGAGATATGGTACTTTTTCAATGTAGAAAGTGGAAGATGTTATTGGTCAATCTACATTACAACATTACATGATTTATTATTGTAAGCCCCCTCTGACTCACACATATAGAAAATGAAACTATAAAGCTTATTACGATGTTCAAATAACCAACATGACTTGCAACTGCATACCTGGATTTTTCTTTCTTGCATGTGTATCATATTCTCCTTGCCTCTCTATTTCCTACACCTATATATACAACTACACAACTAGATGCATGATATAAAATTCATAGTTTATTACATACAATATTGTAAGATAAGCTACATCAATAACTTAGCTAAATCAATCATAAGGTATTTAAAACTAGTTTTGTAAAGAGATGCAAACTATGTAAAATATTGGTAAGGGGTGGCAAGATCAAGGAAGAACTCAAAATTACAAGACCTAAGGGCCAGACCTAATGGCTCGGGGGATCATCATAGATGGCCTTGCCTACGTAACTCGTAGAGACATCGTAGTTCAGGTTTAACTTTAAACCAGTCTTTTAAAAGATGGTAGAAGTGGTATCAAGCCTCTTTATCCAAAGGGTATGAATGGCATTTCTCTCTTCACTGGAATCGAGGGTGCAGAAGTTGCTCTACATCATTTGGGTATAACACTCAATTTCTATACCAAATCGATGTAGAGCAACCTTCTACACCCCTTATTCAATTAAAGATAGAGGACATTGATCCCCTTTTGATAAAGAGTCTTCAAGAAAGATAGATTGTATCCTACCATTTCTACCTGAAAAGAATTCCCAAGGGAAAAAGAGACCACAATTGTACCATTGAATTTCTGCCCATCTGGGCCTTCTAACACCATATAGAATGTGCTATGTTTATAGAAGAGATGACTGCCTACAACTGTGTTTAATGATCCCAAACCTACAAGATTTATAATTGTATGAGAGGAGATACATATTACCTAATTCTATGATCGTGAGTAAAGGGCCACACAGAATATTCCTAAAACATCTCAGTGGCCACACTTACATTATTAACCAACATTATATAAGTTATTAACTAGCTATTGTTTACACTAATAATCGATATCCCTTCGATGTTGGCATGTCAAATAGATCACTAATAACCCAAAGTCGCACTTGACTAATGCTAACGATCCCTCCTAGAGTTGATACTTGATGGTATTTTTTACTTAATAGGTAATATCCCTACATTAGTTTGACTTACTATGTAATATCATTGTTTTGGTATTATCGCCGCCACATAACACGGTCACCTTATAATTATCGTTGTTTAAGAAAGGAGATTACTATTAGAAGTCCGCTATTATGGAGATGATTTTTGTCTTCTTTGAATTATTTGTCTTGCACTTATCATTTTTGTTGCGTAATAAGTCATTTCTATTGTTGTGTATAATAGCACACTAACAACAAAAAAATATCAAATCTATTTTTTTGTAAGCGAACTCAAGCTATAGCATCCTTATCATCTACATAGGAAGAAAGAATTCGCACATAGATCTAAAATAAAATGATATTAATTCAACTAGGTTCTTTTAATTCTTTCCAAAAATATGATGGCAATATTCCCTTGCAATTATTATTTTCAGTCTTCCATGCATCTCTTGTTCTTCAGAATATAAACATGACTTAGATTTTTGAAAAGAAAAAAATATTTGGTACTTTCTTGGAAGTCATTAATGACATTTTTTCCTTCCAAGGTTTATTTCATATCTAGCACCTGTAAATTGTAGCTGACAATTTACAGGCGCTCACATGTAAGTAGTAGCTGACAATTTATAGGTGCTCACCTGTAAGTAGTAGCTGACAATTTACAGGTGCTAACTATGAAATAAACCCTGGAAGGAAAAAAAAGTTGTTAAGGACTTCCAAGAAAGTACCGAATATTTTTTTATTTTTGAAAATATAAGTCATGTTAGTCTGAAGAACAAGAGATGCAAGGAAGACTGAAAATAATAATTGCAAGGGAATACTGTCATCATATTTTTGGAAAGAATTAAAAGAGCCTAGTTGAATTAATATCTTTTTATTTTAGATTTGTGTTTGAATTCTTTCTTCCTATGTAGATGATAAGGATGTTATAGCTTGAGTTCGATTGCAAACAAATAGATTTGATATTTTGTTTTTGTTAGTGTGATGTTATACACAACAAAAAAAATGAATTATGGAAGGCATATCGATTATTAGTGTATAAACAGTATCTAGTTAATGACACATAATATTGGTTAATAATGTAAGTGTGGCCACTGAGATTTTTTAGGAATATCTAAATGTCAAAGTAGATTTGGAGCCTTCGTAAGGGGTCATCTTCACCTTCTCAAGTACAGGTATATCATGGATGACATAAAATGTTACCCTTTTTATTTTCCATCTTAAAAAAATGAAGATGGTTAGGTTTTATAGTTTTAAGGGGTATATTTTTTAAATTGCTAAGTATTTTACCAAATTAGATGCTATCTAATTAAGATCAAACAATATACAATAAGAGTATCTAATATCCCACACAAGCCATGGGATTGAATGGCCGAATACTATATGCAATACAAATATACAAATGAATAATAAAAATGTGAGGAGAAGAGCAGTCCATCATTGCCTAGGAGTAGCAACCAGGAATCTTGTTCTTAATGACCATTTCCTCAAGATACCTTGCCTCGCTGCTCCATATGTGCCTTCAAGAAGTGGTTAATTTTTTTGTTAAAGCTCCATATGTTGATCAAATCATAAGAAATCATCAACAAACATTATAGTCTTTCATATGGCATTATAACAGTCAAACTCAAACATTAGATGAGAAAGAAATCAAAGAACTAATCAGAGCATCATTTTTATCTAATATGTTTGTTTTATGTACAAGAATAGGTACACATTCATTCATATTTTAGAATGTAGGATTAAAGTGGGCTCCCAAAAGGGTTGAGCCCAACATGTTTCTATCCTTATTCAAAACTTTGTTAATCATTTCAAGGTGTCCATCCCTGCATCAGACATGTCATCATAGTCCAACCAGGGAGATATAAACATTATTCATAATAGTGAATCTTTATGATTCACTATTACAAAAATTCCTCAATGGGACTATGGTGATATGGGTGATGTAGTCACCTTGACATAATTAGCAAGATTCCAAAGTAAAGACTCACAAAGATAGTGCTACATATAGCTACGAGATCAATAAATAGCGATCTGAGAGGCATAGAGAATCGATAAGTGCATGAAAGAGTTTCAAATTTCAAAGGACAAAAAGTATCCATCAAGGGTGTCCTTTCTTGAAAGTTATATAAATTCATTCAATGATAATTTTGTTTCAGAAATCTCATGTATATTATTTAGGATAGTGGCAATGTTTAGATCAGATGTCAACATTAAGGCACTGTTTTCAACATTTCAATGATAGTAAGGAAGAAGAAAGAAGAATATTCATTTACTAATAAATCACAATCATATGTTTGAGGAAAAATGATTCTTAGGTTAGCTTATAGAGTGATAAATGGTAGTGATGTCAATCTATAGAATGTTGTTGCAATGAACAAAACAAAGTGAAAATGAAGCATCTCTTACTAAACACACTTCTATAATAGAATGAGAAACAAAAAATAAAATGTCATACATATACAGTGAAAAACATGCTACAATTCAAAGGATAGAAACAACACATACTCTCAAATGTATTTAGATAGTATTGTTATGAAGGAACATATACATGACCAAAAAACATGAAAATCTCAATAGCGTATTTAAACAAAGATGCTACTTCATGCTAGATAACAGTCACGTATCGAGAACATAAAAGTTCAAATTATGCATTAAATATGGCTATTTTCACCATGTTTGGATCAGCGTGATAGAAAAAATATTACAACTACAAGAGTGCTAGATAAATGTAATGATGTCCAGTTAGAACAATAGCTTAATTTCAGCATGTAATAGCCACATCAAGTACACAGAGTAATCAAGATCATGTCAAATAAAAGCAATAAAATTTAAATAAAATGATGCCTTACAATAGTACCCTATTACAATATTCAATATATATACAATGCTTCATAGTTTGCAAGATATGGGAACCCTCAAGGCGTCATGATAGATTATCCATATACAAAGGAATCCCTATTTTGTAGATACTTTTGAAGACCAGTTGAGCTCTAGACTATACACTTTTGTTTAATATAATATTCATCAAGAAGAGGTTAGTTGAGCTCTAGGTTGTACACTATTGATTCTTTGTACTCCGGTAAACCATGATTTTATTGCTTAATATTATTTCTTGCGACCTTGAATCTATGTAGTTTAGAAGGATAGGCTCCAATAGACTCAAAAGAACTCTCTCATTCATTGCAATTTTAGTCTATATTCTTCTAAGTCGCTATACTGCCTATGTATGCTACAAACATTTATGAATTTATTAAACAAGCAATACAATACATAACATTATCCAACAAGAAATGGATATTGTTATTAATTTAAAGTGAGAATTAAGTATGGATTAAAAAAATAAAATTGGGAAATCC
>MU225764.1:2416735-2434840 GCA_018584345.1 Thuja plicata
GTTTACCTTGGATAATTGCTATGCATGCTATTGCTTCTCCCATTCATAAATGTCTTAAGTTCATTCATAATGGAGAAGTCAAAATGATTAATCATAGTTTGTTTCAACCTTCTAGGCCTAGAGATTGAGCTACTCTCAATTTTCTTTGGCCTTCATTACCTAACTCATGTCCTTCTCACCTTGATCATCTCTTTCGCTCCTATCAAGCTTACAAAAATCACAAAATTGCTGAGTTAAGTAGGCCTCGAATTGATTCTAACCATGGTCTTTTGCCTACTCTTGAAATACCTCCTTTATCCATTGCTGCTAATAAAATGGATCAAACTCCTACTCTTTCATTACAACCTATTGAGAATCCTCCTATCGAACCTGTGAAGGAACCTATTATTATTCCTCCTAGTTCTCAACATGTGCCAAATAAAGTTAAACGTAACAAATCTGCTAATGAACATCATAAGAAGCGTAGAGCTAATGCTAGAGCCCATGCTTCTATGATTCAAAAATCATTACCTACCTTTGATCAACCTATGCCTGATGCATTGGATGTTAATATTCATGATGTTAAGATGAATGATTATGATGATCCTATTCGCATATTGGATCCCATTTCAATCAACCTTGATGAGGAGGACACTCTCGATGATCCTATTGATCTTAGTGATGAATATGAGACCGTTGATCTTGATAATGATTTACCTCATATGCTTTCAACTCAATTAACAATTACACCTAGTAATGAGGATTGTGATTCTCAAGAGGAGCCTTGTTTGGAACTGGCTATCATTCCTACTATATTGGATATAGTCCCTCTTGCGAGTTGCCCACCTACCCTAAATAACATAAACCAAGATGGGGAGGGTTGACAATATGCTTGATTGGCTCATCCTTTATGATAGCCCTTTTGTGTTATATGTTGTATTGTGCTTCCCACGTAATGTGTTTTTCTAAGTGTTTGTTAGATTCTTTTATACGACCCTTGTTACTCTGTTGGTGCAAAGTGATAAAGGAATCAAAACTATTGTTCAATTCCTCTATATGTATCTACATTCTTTTATATGTTGTTTCATGTTTTGTTATACTTGTACTATTTTTTGTAACTATGTTCCTTGTACAATCTGCTTGGATCTGCGATATGGTAGCACTAATTCTTTTTGGTCTCCATGTTGTGGTTCAAAAATATTACTCTTCGTAAATCTTAAGTTTCTTTCCTCCTTTGTGATTGTACTTCTACTTTCTTTGGGGAATGATGTCAATTCATTTGCAATAATATTATATTTTCTATGTACATGTTATCTTATGATCATACTGACCCCACATTAGGTAGATCCCTCTTATGTCCTTATGTATGCTCATGTTTTATTTCCCTTGATTTGTCTTCCTTTGGGGGCATCTCACAGTGGAAATGTAATTCGTAGAGTTGTTTGTGTTTCCATTAAAACCATTGCTCCTGTTAAAGTGTTAGCAATGAATTTAATGTGGGGGCATACACTCTACTCACTTTTTGCACACATGCATGTTCAAAATAGTTTCCAAGATTTAAAACTGTTCCCTTTATGGATTAAAAGAAACTAATCCTTAAAGCATGGTCATTTTTACTTTTTAGGATCTCTTGATCCCTCCAGTTTAAATTTACATGGATCTCTTGATCCCACCAATTTTCAATTTATAATGATTTGATCCCTTTAAGAATGGATCTCCCTGGTGGGTTGACTAGTGAGTAGCCACATTCACTAGGCAGTTCAACTCCATCTTTCCAGTTGCGCCTTTTGTGTGGTTCACAATGAGACATAAGTTCTCATTGGGTGAGATAATCACACCTTTCTTTCTCTCTCTTTAACTAAGTGATGTTTCTCTTATCATGATCTTAGATTTGATAAAGACTTAAGTCCCTTGGGGGCTTGAGGGTTTCTTTATCCCCTTTTTGGTTTTGATAAAGATTGTCTTTTCTATATATATTCTCCTTTACCAAGAGTTTGTGTTGAGCTCATACTCTTGCTAAAGTGGGGGCTAAATGTATAGTCAAAAAATGGAAGCACTTCCATTGTAGACATGTTTAGCCTTCCAAGTAAGTGGTTTGGGGTCATGAAAAGCACCTTGAATGGGTTCCTGATCTTGGCATGGCCTCCCCCCTGTTCTGTCCCTCTTTCCACTCCTGTTTAGCCTGATTTCTGCATTCTAAACTGTAGACTGGTGATTCTGGGCTTCAGGGTCAGGGTCAAACTTTTAGGTCTATGTTGACCTCAACCCTAACCTAGATCAGGGTTGACCTCAACCCTGACCTAGGTCAAGGTTGACCTCGACCTTGACCCAGGGTTCAGATCCTGGGGTCTCACAGTTTTTGGAGGTCGGCCTTTGCAAAAAGTATTTCCCGCTTCTGGGTCGACTGTTTTGGGTTCCGAAGTGTTGATTCCTAAATTATATTTAATATAGGTCCTCTCCTAGGGTTAAAGGCTTTAATGGGAATTTAATACTCCTATGTAGGACTCCTTAGAAGATTGTGCCCTAATTTCATATAAAAGGGAGCCTTCTCCTCTCATTTCATCTAACAAGGACCATCATTAAGTGATACTAAGTCCCCTATTAAAGCCTAGGCATCCTTGATCAATTGAGAAACATTACCAAGCAAGAAATAAATCAATATTTCAAGCAAGCATTCATCCATTCAAGTATCCATTTTCATGAAGGAGATCCATTGGAGGCCATTGAAGGATTGAAGCTACATAGTGCCCTTTTGGTGATCTCTCCATCCACCTTCTACCAAGCCTATTCCAAATTCAAGAATCCATTCAAGACTTGGTGTTGGAGATCTACAAGAAAGAGATTGAAGACATCCTACCTTTCTACATTCCACATTTTGAATCATACTTGTGGATTCAAGGATTCGAATCTGCCACAAGGACTTTTTCAAGCAAGGTGAATTTATGCAATTTCAATTATATTTATTTGAGGTTAATTCCAAAACTTGGGTTTAACCAAGGAAAACCCCTCCCCCACAATAAAAAAAATCCCCTTTTTCTTGCAGGTACAGGTTCTGAACAGTTGATTTCAGACCAGATCTAGATACCCTTTTCGGCTTTCTTTTAGACGGTGCAAATAGATTTTCTGTCGGACCTGTGCAGGTCAAGGTCGACATTATTGGGTCAGGGTTGACATTTGTGGGTCAAGGTAAACCTTTTTCATAAGAGGACATCAGAACAATAAAATATTTCTGGGTTTTGTTCGTCTCTGCGTTCTGGTTCAGGATCAATTATCAATTTTTCCAAAAACAGTCTATGGAGCTCAGAAAATAACATTCTTTGATTTGTAATATTTCAAGGTTAGTGCATTTCTCCTATTTCTTCAATTACTATCATATATCATTTCTATACATATAATTAACAGAATTTAAGGTATTTCTCTTGTTATTCTCCTTTCCTAATAGTTGATTCATTTTTGCATTAGCCCTTCCTTGGGGTTGATCAATTTGGATCTCTTATTTGTGCATTTGGAAATAAAAGAGAAATATCTTATCTTCTCCCTAATCACAATTGCAACACATAATCAATTAAATACAAGAAAGTATAAAGCAGGGTTAAGGAATCCAACACACTTAATCAAATTAAACAACAATTAATCAAACCACTTTACACCATGATTTCATCCTATACATTTTGGTAACATAACCTCTATTTTATATATTACAATAGTTATCGGTGAATAAGTTTAGTTATCAGATAGAAGGAATGACTATCGGCAAAAAAGTTACTATTGAGAGCATTTATTATCGTAATAGTTGTTTGGACACTTTTCAGTTGATAAATATGTGTCGACGTTATTCATTTGCTACCCTACTTTTCTAAATCAATCATTTGAGCAGTATCTAAGAGCCTATAGAAATCTATTGCAAATAATTATCAGTAAGAATTATTGCAGAAGTGATCTAGAGTATTTTTGTGCCCTAGCTAATAGATTTATAGGAAATCCCTAATGAAAGTCTTAGCGGACATTTTAAGTTTTCAAGGGTAGCTTTCAGAACACAATGGCAAAAAATATTAAGAGTCTAGTAGTCGTCAGTATCAATGACGAGCCATCCCCCAAGTTTAAGTTGTGCCCCTTGAAGGCAATAGAAAAAGACAACACCGGAGCCCTATCATCATTACCATAGAGGATAATGTTGATTTAAGACATCACAACATTTATTCATATAAAATTAGTCAAATTGGGTGATGCAAAAATACAAAAGATTTACTACGATGAGTTGTGTGACAATAAAGTATTGAAGGATGAGCATAAAGCATTTAGAGATGAAATGTTTGACACATATGGTATTCATGCCTAAATTTTTCAATGAGGACAGAATTAGATATGTTTTGAGCAGAGTAAACGATGAATTTTTGTGGTTAGATGGAGACAAGCTAGTTAGAATAACAAAAGACCTAATCCGTATGGTCACTGGCTTACGAGTTGAAGGAAAATAATGTACCCTAGAAGTAAGCAACATGGAAGAGCTGAGGAAAATAATTGAAACATCTAAGGATGGACGAGAAATTGGAGTAGACAAGATAAAGGACTTAGAAACATAGCTTGCAACAATGATCATCAGATATAAAGTTTACCAGTCTAGTCAATCGAGTAGCATACCAAGTAGTGTTGTGTATGCAACCTACAAGATAGACAAATTAGGAAAGAATTGTGATTTATCAGATATGGCATGGAACCAACTATTTTCCAACATGAAACTACTGAAGAAAGATTAGAAACAAGAGGTTAAGTTTGGATCATTACTTGTTTGCTTATACTTTTATGTTAAGAATTTATTTCTGGGAATAGGTGAAGTGAATTGGAGCAAATAGATACCAAGGACACCAGCACCGAGAATCAACATGATACAATAGATATCGGTGATAAGAAACCGGACACAAGTGAAGAGCAAACTGATGAAGAAAAGAAAGATGAAGTAGAACACAATCAAGATGAGAAGAAAGATGGAGGAGATGATGATAAAGATAAAAATGAAAAGGAGAAGAAAGACAAAAAAGGGAAAGGAAGAGAGAATTAGAAGAAGAAGAAGATGATGAATATGCAGATGATGACAACCCTAAGTTTGAGATACTCAAACAGGATCCAAGAAAGTTGAAGAAGAATAAGGAAGAATAGGAGTATGCACGAGTTTTGGACAAGAAATCAAAATTGGACAAGGAAAGAGCGAAGAAACAGAAGAAGAAAATATCAATTAAGATATTAGATCTATTTGAAGATCTTATGCCAGATGTGATTATGGATATAGAAGAGACATAAGTTTACCAGCTGAAAGCCTATTCTAACGAAATCAATCAATTAGGAAAAGATTTGGAGGACACACTTACCAGTAATGCAATGAAGAAACTGGAAGATAATATTGTACAACAATTGTAACAAAGATTATAGTTTTGAAAGTGGAATTATTAGAGATAATAAAAAATATGAAGGAAATTTTGAAGAAAGCAACACCAATGTACACAAGATTGTGTAATTTTGTGGAGTTCACAGGTGATATCGACAATAAGATTAAAGAAATTCAGACTGAGATAGCACAACATATCGGCAATCTCCCATCTATGACAGATTTCATGGACCATTAAGTTAAGCCGAGGGAGATTATTTTAAAGGAGAAAGAATTAATAGCAGAGCGAGCGGGCCTACATATGAGAATATTGGAGTTACAAGGTATAATCACGCCACACATTGATATTATTCAAGCTAATATTATAACATCATATAAAATTGTACAGACACCAGAGTTAAGTGTCATGGATGGTCTTGAAGAACTTGCATCAAACTTAAACACACACATGATAGGATTGAACGCACTACGGGAAGCATGGGATACAATTTTGAAGAACATGGGAGACAAGTACAAATTCATCATGGATACACTATAAGGGCATGCCACATGTAATTATCATTTGGCATTGAGGGCCAAAAGAGGGAAAGTGTATATATAATGAACATAGGGGAAGTATATAGTAAAAGGTGAAGTATATCTAAGGGGAAGTATATCGACATATATAGAGTATACATAAATACACAGTCTATCGACAAATACATGACATATGACAAAGTTTTTTCCATCAATGCCAAAGGGGAAGATTATTGTAAATCATTGGGAATATTGTTAGAAATAATTAGAATTATGATAATTTTTGTCATTGATATCAAATAGCTATAAAAATACCTATCGGACAGATGGAAGAGTTATCAAAATAAGGAGGTCAACTATCGGAAGCCGACAACTATCGATCGTAAGGAAAAACACGCAGCAGCCGACAAGAGGAAGAATACGAAAATAGTTTATGGATAGATCGAGATTAAGTTTTTTATCAACCCCAAGATCAAAGTTCAGGAATGAAGGATGAGAGAAGGAGATTAAATGATAAGAATCTTAAGGAACAAATCATAGAGAGAGTTATTAAGAAGAAGTTACGGAGACAAAATTGAGCAGAGAAGTGAATCAAAAGCATAGCAAAGAAGAGAATATAGATTTAGAACATAAGGGATCTGACAATATTTGAAAGGAAGTGTATGCAAGTCATTACTATCTTGTGAATAATCCTAACAATTTCTACAAGGTATTGTAAATCCCTTAACTGGGTAGTCTCTAACAGGATTGATAAGTTCATTTTTGTGTGAGATTTTTGTAAATCCTTTAACAAGGTGAATGCCGCATAGGCGGGATTAAATCTCTTAGTAGATTAGTCTTAATAGGACTCTAAATACACTTAACAATGTATCAGTCACTTCTAATTGGGTGAGTCACTCGGAAGGTGACATATTGTAAGACCTAATCGAAAAAAAAATTATGCAGTGAAGAGTTGTGGGTGTCATCCCCACTGCATTTTTTCTCTCTGACCAAGGGTTTTTGTGTAACCAAAATCTATGTGTTATGGGTGTGTGAATCTGATTATGAGTTATTGTTATTTACTTTATGTTTAAGTTACAACATATCAGTTATACTGTGAACACTATCGGTGAATGTTTAATGGTTTAAAGTTCAATCAGAAGCAAAAGTGTTTGAATTTTTTTTAATATTGATTCATCCCCCCCTCTCAGTACCTAATATTTCCAATTAACATAGTTTTCTAGACCAATTTCAAGTGATTACACCTTGCACTTGATAGCTTGGTTATGAATGATTGGTAATAACCTTGGATTCTAATAATGGATACCAAAATGAGGAGGGATAGGGTGTTTATATACCTCTCACAACAGTTTAGGGGTTAAAACTCAAGTAGGTCAACCATGAGACCTAAGTTCCCACCAAAAACCCAGTTCAGTTTTAGTCCACTTTGGGTAGGAACATAACATTATGTTGCTCGGTACATAATATTGGAAACATTATGTACGTAGTAATAAGGGCCAAAAACTAGACTGGGTATTGGGAGGATAGGGTAGATGTAGGATTATTAAGTATAGCCAGTTCTGAGGTCAGGACAGAACTCAAAGGGCACAAATAGTGATATAGGGCCTAGGTGATGAAATGAATTATGAGATTCGAGGAAAACTAGAGAACACTTAAAAATGAGGGCTTACCTCTATTTTAAACAATATTGAAATGAAAGAAGAACCATATTTAAATTTAGGTGTCTAGTGGGTGTCCATTAAGTGTCATATGAGGTCCTGTTATAGAAAATATAGTCAGGTGGGGGTAAACTATTCCTTGAATTGTACACTATTAGGTGCTTACAATTCAGGATGGTACACAATTAACTGGCAATAATGTGTGGCGTATTTGTCACGATCATTCTAAATAACATCTAAGTACCTATTATGTTGCTCCTCACTATCTTTGGTAGCTTATATTTTTGGGGCTTATTCTCATTCATGGTGGCATAATTTCAAGTGCAATCATACTCAATGAGCAACATGATAGCCTAATTATTCTTGTCATACACTTTTTTGTTAGATGTAGATGTTGTTTGCATTGTTGTCGTTGATGTCAAAACCTTCATACCAACCACCTAGCAGTATTGGTTGGTTGTTAGTGGTATCAGTCAGATACTTGTAGGTATTGGAATCAGTGGTTTTAGTTATATGCAAATCAAGTGTTGTACGTGCAATTTTGGTACTCTATGACAGGTGTACTTGGTTCTACTAAAGGATTACATGTTTTGGTACACTTGTGTGTTTTTAGTAATAGTGGTGCATGATGTCTTCTGTCAGTTATTGTTGATTGTTATGCCTACAATGTTGTTTTAGATGTCCCTATTATCTAGACTTCATTGTAGTTCATAAGTCAACTTTTGGTATTGTATTTTGAACATATTCTATCTAGTTTCATCTATCGGTGGGTTCATAAGTTTTGATGATCAAGACATGGTCTTGGTTGTGGTGTTTTGACAAGTTTGATAAATTTAATGAGCATTGAAAACATCTCAAGTGTGACCTATATTTGGGTCCTAGTGTAGTGTGTAGTAAAGTTTTCTTAAGTGCATCTTAGATTTAGGGTCGGTGGTAGTGCATTAAATGTAATTGTAATATCTTTTTGATTTGGGATCGACACATTTCTTTAGTCTGGTCGACATGTATATGATCAGATATCTATATAAATAAAGAAAACTAGTTTGTATCTATTGTATGAGAGTGCGTGTGTGGAAGAAGATAAGAGAATTGAAAAAGGAGTCTCTGAGTGAGTTCTTGATGGTGATGTGTGCAAGTTGAAGCAAATTATTGAGAGATCAAGAAGGGTATTTTCATACAGATTTATAGTGGATCAAATAGTGGTATACTAAGATAAGATCAACAATCAAATATATTGGATGTGGTAATTGAGCTTAATTGTTGAATTGTTTCATGCATATTCAGATGAGATCTTATAATTTAATATTTTGTATATAATTTTTTTTATAAGGGTATTTAGCCCAACCGACACTGAGCCAATCACAGTGATCCTTTGTAAAAATTACCTTAACCAGTGCTTCATTTCATGAGAATTAGCTTCTCTGTGGTTTTTCCCAGTTTGGATTTCCACGTAAATTCTTGTGTTCTTGTGTTGGTGGTTTTGTGTCTTCATGTTTGCATTTTTGTGATAGCTTGATGTGGTTACCGATAGAACAAAAGTTAATATTGATATAATAGTCATTATCATTTGTATGGTTTGTAAGTTTAAAGACACACTGAACTTTTTTGAAAGTATTTGTGAATAACTAATTCACCCCCCCCCCTCTCTCAGTTATTCAACCTATTCAACAATTGGTATTAGGGCTTGGTCTCTTATACATAGAGATTAAATTATTGAGGGAGATCTTGGTTGTTTGAATAAATGGAAGGAGTATATTATGCTATTGAGGATTGATAGATCATGATGAGCGATATTGAGAGTACTGAATCAAAAAATGAGGAGTTGATAGAAAACATGAAGGAAGAAAATGCATGTATCGACAAACTAAGGAATCAGATCTGGAAGTTTAAAGAAAGGCATAAGGAATTAAGTCAGGAATTGAAGGTATCAAAAGAAAAAGTAGAAAAACTGGAACAAGAAGTGAACGAATCAAAAGAAAAGGCAACATACTTTGATAAGATGTTGAATGATAAGATACAAATTGAGGAATTCATCAAAGATGGGTTGAAGCATAAAATGAAAGACAATAGGAAGATCGAGGAAGAAATGGAAATTGTAATGGAGGAATGGAAGAAAATTGAAGAGAATCTCAAGAATATCATCAAGATGCAGTCAGACGAAAATGAGAGGCTGGATCAGGAATTAACGAAGCTAAGATTTGAAGCAAAAGTGTGTGAGAGAAGTATTATTATGGATTAGTTATTTTCCATTAAAAATAGTCACAATGATAAAGAAGGATTAGGGTTTACCGTGAATGTTCAAATCAGAAGGAAAAAGGCAAATAGGTGATTGAAGATGGAGCAAAGGTTGAAGTGACAAGTAAGATTATTGTTACAAATTTTCACATTCTGCTCAATTGGTAATGTTATTTTGTTTAAATTATCAAACTAATTTGCATATTTGGCCTATCTATATTATTGCATTAATTGGAGTTATGAGGATAAATTTAATTCATGTTATGCAAGTATGTGCAATATCAAAAAAATTTAGTTTTTCCCTTTTAGTCAAAAGTAAGAAAGGAAGGAAAGTACATTAATCAAAAAGTGAAATTGATATATCTTATAATGTTTGATAAACTATTTCATTATATTGCTAAAGGAGATATACTTGAATGTACAATTCATAGTAGTTTTTGTATTTACTATGAAAGAAAGAAAGCCAAAGGGGCCCACACAAGCCATGGGCATAGCCAACATAAAAAGTATGGTAAATTGTTGATGATTAAATGAAAGGAAAGGACAAATGAGATAAGCATATCCATCATTACCTAAAATGGTTGGTGGCTTGATCCCCATTTCAGTTTTTCCACTCCATTCCTAAGCTCCAAGTGCACTTGCAAGCTATGATAAAAAGTTGTTAGAGCTCCAGTTATGAATCTTCCATAAGTCATATCACCAGAAACATAGCATACTCCTCATGACATATTTAATTGGCTATGTACCAGACATGTGCAAGAAAACCAGGAGAAAAAAGGTACCACAAAAAGTAAAACATTTTTTATCTAACATTGTTTGTTTCATGTGCAGGGATAGGTTCGTATGGTGATTTATTTTACATGTGGGGTAAAATGTGGCTCCCACAAGGGTTGATCCCAATGTTTGTGGACAATTGGAATGCAGATGCAAGAATACATAGAGGTAAATTATCAAAGGGACTGTTCTTTGTAGCATGAAACCTTCTAGTTTAAATATAAATTGAAGATCGATAAGATAGTGACTATTAAAGGGACATACATTTTCAGTGTGAAACCTTTTGGTCCATTATTGATACATCAACTAAAGGATACATCAAGATAAAAATGCTATAGTAACAAGAAGAGCCATTGCTATAGGTTCACAAACATCAAAATGCAAGTCATGGTCAGCTATAAAGTTATTACAACAATCAGATTGTCCATCTTTCATCAAGCTTCAACAAGTTGAATCGAGATAGTATAATAATTAAGAAATCATTGAGCATCATAAGAAATACAATGACAGTCATGAGACAAACACATCAAGACCAACAAATAACCATTGAATATGAGCAGAGTAATCATGACAAGTATTTAGGCAAGAGCTTTGAAGCTAAAATAATTATATGTTATGCAAAGTGATGCCAAAAGTGTTGAAAGTGCATCATAAAGCTTTATCATGTCAACTAAGGACAAAAAGGAATTCTTACTGTCTACATGATACAATAAAAATGAATTGGTTAAACAATTATTTTAAATATGGGATACTAGTGCAAGGAGGGATCAAACCAATGCCCATTACATATGTTCTTGATGTCTAAATTAGTGACCCATCTCAACACAAAAGAGAAATGACTTTTCCTTTTAAAAAATCCTTTACATATTTTATGGAAAATTCAGCCAAGTGTGAGAAAATAATATGGAAGCCACAACCTATATATAAGCATATAAAGGCTCACTATCTATTTTCCTTACAGTTTGAGTGAAGACATAGAATAATGCATAAATGATATAACGATGAAAGTACACCTCTTTGGCCAATGACACAACACGGGTATACAAAAAATGTAAAAATCAAATGGCCTACTCAAGAACAATGAATTGAAAATGTTTTCAAGAGTTTCAAATAGTGGAAGTTTTTGCACAACCCACAGAGTTTAAAGGGTCACCGAGGGTCGCAAGTGGTTTCTCTTTTGTTTCCCCAAATATAGGTCAGAAATCTTATATGGAGTAACCCAAAAACAAATTCATCCTCTATAAGGTTTTATAGATTGAAACCCTTAGCTCTTTCCATGGATGAAGACCCCAGTTTGAGCCACAACCATGAATGGAAGAAATATTTCATTTGGAGACAAACCCAGTTGGGGTTTTATGAGAATGTTATGATTTGTATAGAGAGTGGCCATTTTTTTTTAAAGATGAACTATATTCATACACACAAATAAGCAAACAAAGAAGTGTAGTCACAATTCAAAGAAACAAATCTTGGCCCAAATACAAAGATTTGTAGAAAAATTAAAGGATTTCCTCATCATTTTATAGGGCTCAAATGCAAAGGAAGGAAGAAGAAATATTCTTTTCCTTTTAAACTCAGTGCAAAGACAAGATTTCTACCTGTGGATGGCTTGACATGTACCAGATTTGACCATGATTTTCACCATAGAGGCCTTGTAGTTCTAAGAAATGGTGGAGTATCTGACAATTCAGGATCAAAAGAAGTGTAGTGGTGGTAGCCTTTGGAGGAGAATCAAAGAGAGAAATCCATGAAATCCCTCTAAAACTCATACAAACCCTCTTCCATGGAGGGCGGTCAAAGATCAAAACCAAAGATGAAAATTTCATGTTAGGGTTTTCTTTCCCCTATTTCTATTGTGAATGGGAGTTTTCCCAATTTGTTTTTTGATGTTATTTCAAATCTATGAGGAGAGTCTTTGATGGATCAAATTTTTCCCATATTTTTAGTTGTCATTGATATTTGTTAATGTTTTAAACATTAACATATATATGCTATGCCCTTTGCCTATGTTTGGCATCTTTATTTCCCATTTTCTCAATATTTATTATATGATTCCACATGCAAATCATATAATAAAGATTATTTTGAAAAGTGTAAAGTTAGGAGAATAGTGCACGAGTCTTTGTTTTTGTTAGTTTAGGGGATGGGGGTTACTTTATCATGTTGGATGATATCATATTTGGGTACTATTTATGTTGTTTATATTCATTTTTTGTCACTGATGTCAACATATGTTTCTGTGGAGAGAACAGACTGGTTATGATAACTGAAAGAAGTTTACGGACACTGTATGAATGAGTCAGAATGATTGAAGATAGGGATATGGATACATATGTGTGATATACTTATTCCTAATTTCTCTTGACTTGAGGTTATATATTGGTGATGTTACAAATGATTTAGTAAAGATTGGTTTATGGACTGTGACAGTAATACTTGACAAAGCGGGTCTTTGTAATTTGCGTATATCTTACAGATGATGATATTTCAACATTTTCAAGCTTATGGGATGACTGATGACACATTGAGGAATGTTTTTTGTTGATTGATAGTTGTGAGAGTATTGGTGATGTCAGCTGTGGTGTGTATTCTGGAGGAGACCTATTTGGTGGCCAACTACAGACATGTAGCGCGTATTATGAATTATGAGTGTGGATTGTGGATCTTGGACTATAAATGATGTTTACTTTTTATAGGTATCATGTGTATCTTAGCAAGGGGTTAAACAATTATTTGTATATTGGGAAAGCCTAATTGGACGACCTAATTAATTATTTGTGTATTGGGAAAGCTTAATTGGCTGACCTAATGAATTATTGTAATGGGGTATATATGGGATATATTTTCTTTTGGAAAGATGTGGTAGAGATTAAACGGTAGAGAAGTGTGAAATTTGTGAGGCTTGTTTGGCTGTTGGATGTAGAGAAGAGTTTGTGATAAGAATACTTCATTGGAACAGACCAAGCAAAGACAGTTGCTATCAGACAGTTCACTGTATTTTATATTCCTAATATACACTTGTTCGGATTGTAAATACTTGAGGGTGTCATTAACCTTCTTTGGGCAGTGAGCCCACTGTTTCTCTTGACTCCTAACAGGGTTTGTCCTTTAACATGGACTATGTACTATAATGTTGTAATAAGCTCCTAACAGGGCTAAATATTTTAACAGGGATACTATGCTCTCAGTACATTATTTGTGGGTGCTAATTCCCACCAGGGTTTTAACTTTAACAGGGTTTCCTCGACAACAAGTATTGTGTTATTGTGTTGGCATTTATTGTGTTATCATTTGCATTGAAGTTTTGGTTTGTAAAGTTTAAAGTTAAATATTATGTATCACAATTGATTCACCCCCCNTTCCCCCCCCCCCCCCCCCTCAGTTATGCTTATGGACTATTATTCCTAACAATTGGTATCAAAGCTACTAGTCCTTAGAGAGAAATCTTAACAACTTGAGGTGATCCTGAAGATGACTTACTACATGAAGGATAGTCCAAAATTTGATCCTAAAAACTTTGATAGTTGGAAGAAAAAAATGAGAACACATTTTCTATGTTTGGGAATTGACTATTGGATGATCACAAAAAAGAAGAAAAATATAGTGACTGAGGATGAATTGGAGAAGGCTACTGAAGATGATAAGAAGCTATTTTCATGTAATATGGTCGCAAGGGAATCATTGATCAGTGTACTTTCTGAAGGTGAATTCATTGAAGTAAAAGACTTGGATTCTGCACATGAGATTTGGACAAGATTGGAATTAGCATTGTATATAGGAGATAAGTTTCCTTAACAGGCAAAGCTACAAAACTAGAAGATGGAAGCAATGAAGATGAGAGGCGATGAGAACATTAGGGCATATGCATAGAGAACTAATGAGGTGGTTACTGGCATCAAAAACCCTAGAGGTACTTACAATGAGGAAGAATTGATTGTGAATATACTTAGATCTTTGACACCTATATACAAAACTAAAGTACAAGCTATAGAGGAGATTATACCTTTGACACTGAACTTCACTAGAGAGTTGTTGATTGGGAAACTTACTACTTTTGAGGCTGCAAAACTGGGAGATTCTTTACCTAAAGTAGAGTCAACATTCAAGGCGATTGTCCATAGAAACAAAAAGACCTTATCTGGAATTGCAAACACCAGCAATGGTAACTTGAGAGAAGAGCTTGGAGACTATGCTGATGAATGGGAACAAATATAGGAGGAAGAAAGAAAGCTATATGAAGTGGTAGCCCTGATTGCTAGAAGAGAAAAGAGAGGTAAGGGTATATGTGAAGTCAAATTACCTTTGAAATGTTTTTCATGTAACAAGATTGGTCATTTTGCATCTTGATGTCCTATAGGAGTTCGAAAGCATAAACCTAATTTTTACAAAGCTAAGTATTCAAAAGACAAGGAATTTTATTATAGTGAAGGTGTATCTAACGATGATGATGGTGACTATGATGAAAGTGAATTTATTGCTATTAAGGATGATGAGCCTATACATGAAGAAAAAGCCTTAGTATCCCATGTTGAAAAGAAATCTGAATGGGTTATAGATAGTGGTTGTTCACATCATATGACTGGAGATAAAAATAAGTTTGTGAGTCTGAAAAGATATGATGGTGGTGTTGTTATATTTGGTGACAATACTCCTAAACTTATCATTAGAGTTGGATCTCTTTCTTTGGATGGAAAGACAAATACTGACAATGTATTACTTGTTGATGGACTTAGCATAATCTGTTGATTATTGGGCAATTAGCAGACAGAGGTTATCAATTGAAATTCATTGATGGGAAATGTTCAATCAGAAGTAAATCAGGAGACTTGATTGCATCTAGTACTAAATCTAGAGGTAATGTATTTGGATTGAATACATCTGAATCTTCTTGTTTTATTGCAAAGGTTGATGATAGTTTGCTATGGTATAGAAGATTTTGTCATGTTAACTTTGATAACATTGTGAATGCAAGTATGAATAATGATGTGAGAGATCTACCTAAGATTTTGAAACCATCTAGCACTATGTGTAGAGAGTGTGTTATGGAGAAGCAGACTAGAATCGGTTTTAAAAGCAAATCTTATTTAGCGAAAGGGAAGTTGGATCTGGTGCATAGAGATCTACGTGGTCCTACTAGAACAAGATCTTATTATGGTGAAAGGTACTTTATAATTTTTGTTGATGATTTTTCTAGAATGATGTGGGTTACATATTTGAGAGAGAAATCTAAAGCATTTGACAAATTCAAGTTATTCAAAGCAAAATTTGAGAATGAATCTGGTTTAAAGATAAAATGTTTGAGATCAGACAGACGTGGTGAGTTTACATCAGATTTATTTAATACCTACTATGAAGAGCATGGAATATACAGATAGACATTTGCACCTAGGACACCACAATAGAATGAGATAGTAGAGCGAAGAAACAGAACAATATTAGATGTTGCGAGAACTATGTTGTTGGAAGGAAATGTATCACATGTTCATTGGAGGGAAGTTATTGGTACTGCTGTGTACACCTTGAATAAAATTCAGATCAAAGAAGGTACAATTAAGACTCCTTATGAATTATGGTTTGATCATACACCTACTATAAAATATTTTAGAATATTTGGAAGTAAATGTTATATAAAAAGAGATGATGAGATAGGGAAGTTTGATGCTAGAAGTGATGAAGGTATTTTCCTTGGTTATTCTAATAAGAGCAAAGCATATAAATGTTTCAATCTGAGATTGAGAAAGTTGATTGAAAGCGCCAATGTGAGGATAGATGAAAAGTTTTAGATTCAAGAAATAATGTATGACTGTGGTCAGATTTCAGAGATAAAAGAGATCATTATTGAACCTGAAGAACCTTTGATGGTTGATAATGAGATTGAAGATGAATTAATTGATCTTACTGAGACTCCTAAGACTCCGAGGTATGTTAAGAAGAACCATCGTGAAGATCAAATTATTGGTGATGCAAGTAAAGGTATGATGACTAGATCTATAGTTAGAGATGAAATTTGTTTGATTTCTCAAGTTGAACTAAAAACTACTAATGAAGCATGTAGAGATGAATCTTGGACTAAAGCTATGGAAGAAGAAATTGAACAGATAAATAAAAACAATACTTGGGAATTGGATCCAAGACCTAAGAACAAAAATATGATAGAAACTAAATGGGTTTTTAGAAACAAGATGGATGAGGAAGGAATAGTGGTAATAAATAAGGCTAGACTGGTTTGTAAGGGCTACTCGCAACAAGAAGGCATAGACTTTGAAGAAACATTTTATCCTATTGCTAGGTTGGAAGCTATGAGATTATTTCTTGCTTGTGCTACACATAAAGACTTTAAAGTATATTAGATGGATGTGATTTTAACATTATTGAATGGAGATTTGGAAGAAAAAGTATACATAGAGAAAACTAATGGATTTCCTTTGACTAAAGATGAAGACATGGTTTGTAAGTTGAAGAAAGCATTGTATGGAATGAAACAAGCACTGAGAGCATGGTATGAAAGTCTGGACAAATATCTACTTCGTCTTGGTTTTAGGAAAGGTAATGCAGATAGTAATTTATATTTTAGAACTGATGAAGATGGAATCTTAATCATAGAAGTTTTTGTTGATGATATCATTTTTGGAGGCAATGATAAGATGAGTAAGAAGTTCTGTAACGAAATGGAAAATGAATTTGAAATGTCAATGATTGGTGAAATGAAATTCTTTCTTGGTTTGTAAATCAATTAGAGTAAGAATGGTATTTTTATATCTTAGACCAAGTATCTTAAGAAAATGTTGAAAAAAATTGGAATGGAAAATTGTAAACCTATTAGGACACCCATGGTGACTGGATACAAGCTGACTAGTAATGATGAGACTCAAAGTGTTTTTCAGACAAAGTACAAATCAATGATTGGTGGTCTACATTATCTAACTCACACCAGACCAGATATTTCCAATGCAGTTGGAATTGTGGAAAGATTTCAAGCAAATCCTAAAGAGACACACCTTGCTGCTATGAAAAGAATTTTCAGATACTTGAAAGGAACAATAGAATATGGATTGTGGTATGAAAAATCAGATGAATTTATTTTGTAGGCTTATACTGATGCTCATTGGGCAAGTAATGTGGATGATATAAAGAGTACAAGTGGTGGAGAAATTTTCCTTGGGAAAAGGCTAGTTTGTTGGTTAAGTAAGAAGCAGGATTGTATCACTCAGTCTAATGCTGAATCAGAGTATGTTGTTGCTGCAATAAATTTTACACAAGTTGTTTGGATGAAACAAATGTTGAAGGACACTGGAATAATTTTTGAAGAGCTACTGGTTATCCATTGTGATAACAGGGTGGTTCCATAATAGTGTGTCCCACTTTTTTGAACATCCTGATTTTTGCTGAAATTGCACATTTTTAAGAAAATATGATGATTTATGCCTTGAGATGTCCCATTTGAAGGAGTAAATTCAAAATGGCTAGATAAAAGCCTCTTGGATCAAAATCCCTTTAGTATAATCCCTCTACTCCTCACTCACACCTACAATCGAGTCTCCTTTGAACCCATCAAAATGC
>MU225764.1:2449807-2464702 GCA_018584345.1 Thuja plicata
TGAGATAATTGAATTCTTTTTAATTAAGAATTGCTTTATTTGATGAAATTAAATTAATTTAATTGGAAGAATTTAATTAGTAAGTTTAAATATTTGGATTTAAACTATAGAAAATTGAGTTTAATTAATTAAATAATGATAATTAATCAATTAAAGCTTAATTAATTAAATAAAATTAATTATTTAATTAATTTTAGGAATTGGATTAGATGATTTGAGGAATGAATTTAGAAGAAAATAGATGATTAATTAATGATTAAAAAACCATTAATTAATACATGAAAATTAGTGTTTTTAATGTAAAGTCGCAAGCCTGTCCATTTTAGGGTATCTACAAAGTGTATCCTAGATTTAGGGTCGGTGGTAGTGCATTAAATGTAATTATAATATCTTTTTGATTTGGGGCCAATACATTCCTTTGGTGTGGCTGACATGTATATGATCAAATATCTATACAAATAAAGAAAAACTTGTTGTATTTGTGGCATGAGAGTGCATGTGTGGAAGAAGATAAGCGAACTGCAAAAAGAGTCTTTGAGCGAGTTCTTGACGGTGATGTGTGCAAGCTGAAGCAAATTATTGAGAGATCAAGAAGGGTATTTGCATACAGATTTGCAGTAGATTAGACAGTGGTATACAAAAAGAAGACTGACAATCGAATCTCCTATTGGATGTGCTAATTGAGCTTAATTGTTGAACTATTTCATGCATATTCAAATGAAATCTTATTAGTTTATATTTTATCTATAAAATATTTTTTTGTATAAGGGTAGCTAACCCGACTGACAGTGAGCCAACCACAGTGAGCAAACCGACAGTGATCCTTAGTAAAAATCACCTTAATCGATGTCACCTTAATCAGTGTCTCATTTCATGAGAATTAACTTATTCATGTTTTTTCCCAATTTGGGTTTCCACATAAATTTTGGTGTTCATTGTGTTATGGTTATGTGTCTTCATGATTGCATTTGTTATGATATCTTGATGTGGTTACTGGTATAACATAAATTAATATTGATATAACAATCATTATCATTTGTATGGTTTGTGATTTTACCGACACAGTGTGAATTTTTGAAAGTGTTTGTAAATAAATGATTCACCCCCTCTCACTTATTCGATATGTTCAATGATTGGGGTGCAAGTCTAGTTTATCAATCATTTCTTCTTTATAAGAATTCACTTTTCCTTTGATGAGTTGCATATTTCAACTTGATATCCTTTATTTCATATAATTATCCTTGATGCAAGTACATGTGTGTTTCTTGGTTAGGACTTATACCTCGTTTGAAATATTACATCTTTTATGAATGGCCTCTCCTTAGTAATATAAATTATGTAATCCTTCACTGAGAATCCACTTTTTCCTAGCCTCCTTCCCATCTTAAAGATGTCATCTTTGTTAAAGATCTCCCATATTTGTAGAGGTAGACATCTTGAGGCAAAGATATCTTCCTCCTTGATTGAGCATCCCTTAAAATGATCTCTTTATACTTGTTGTTGGATATCTTTTTACATCTATCTTTTCCTTGCCTCAAAAGAGCCATGTCCTCTTTGTCTTGGATTGCATGTACATTGTTTCTCTTTCCCTTAAGACATCAACATAGTCCTATCTTGTCTTATTAATGGAGTTGGAGGGGGAGGGGGGGAGAGGGGAGGGCGCACATATACGCGATCTCTTTGTTGCTAATGTTGTAGGATTCCTTATGAAAATCATGCTTTGTTTGGTTATTCTTATCTAAAATTTCCATGATGAGTTTAATAACACAACACAACTTGCTAGACCATTTGACTTATCTTTGGCATCGATATTTCAAGATGGGTTAACTAGCATAACAAAACTTGCTAGACTATTTGACCTTTCCTTAGCACCTATCTTCAAGATGAGTTGACTAGCATAACACAACTTACTAGACCATTCAACTCTCTTTGCACAAAACTCTCTTAGAATGAGTGAAAGTAGCCTAACATATCTTGCTATAATATTTCAACTCCTCTTTTTACATGTATCACACAACATAACACATCTTGTTGTCTCGTAGAATTTGTGCTCTTTCATGGATCACCTAGCATAACACATCATGCTAGCTCATGGAATTCATGTTTTCCTTTCTCTCTCCTCCACGAGTCCATAACATAACATGCTTTGCTAGTGTTGGATCATGTGACCTCTTCTCCCTTCAATTGGTGTATCTCCTTTTTTATTTCTATAAATTTGGTTGTACTCTTGTAATAACATGTCAAGAATGATATTAGTTGTTGAGATATTTTGTATTATCAAGGGCTCCTTAACTATCTCACTTGGAACCTTTTGGTTTAGTGCTAATGTTGTTTCCTTTGTGTATATTTGATGGTTACTTGTATGGATTGATAAGATCATGTGTTTGGGGGCTTAAACATCCCTTAGTGTTATCCTATCCCTAGTTTCTCTTCTCTCAGATGCTCTATTTCTTTATTTCTACTTTACTAGGAGTATGGCCTTAATATCACACTCTGCTAAAGTGGGGGCTAAATGTAGCATCATAAATTATACTTCTTTAATTAGGGTGTCCAATTTCATGCTCTCTTAGCAGTCATTTTAGTATTTCTCATTCCTCTATGCATTATAAGACCTTTATTTATTTAAACAATATTTAAATCAATATTATGAGTCTTATTCCACTTTAACTCATCAACACTTTATTATTTGGGACCTTAATTCTAGGCGTGCCTTATATCTTTTATCATTTTAATTTATTATAAATCATACCCCATTTAAAAGTTCAAGACATGTTTCTTGCATCTAAACATCATATCTTTCCACATGCATTTCAGACATATAGACCAAAATATTTCAAACAAATACTTAAAGTATAGTTCCTTGTTGTCTTCACATTTTTACAATTATGATTTTTTAAAATAACCTAATTCAAAAAATAAAACTGATTTATAACATAACAAATGTGAATGTAACAAATGTCAACATATTAAATACTGATGTATAATTAAGTCGATAGGCTTTGTGTGGGAGCTTTGCTCCCGGATAGTTGTTAGCCCTCTTCCCAGATAGTTTTTCTTTTCCGGCAATATAAAATAACAACTTACCTTATTTTTTCCTTAAACTTCTCAAGCCTTTTTGGAATTAGTTGGAAACTTTCTTTATTTATGATATTGCATGTCTTTATTTGAGTTGAAAGCTTTCATTTTTGTGGGTGTTTGCAATCAAATGGAGAGGGAGAAACATGTTCTCTAATAACGAGTTAGAGTTTCAAATTAAAGGGAGGAGGATAGTTCTAGTCTAGTGGGGGGGAGGTGGGTTCGAGAGCTGTAACTGTGTTCATTATTCCTTCTCATCTATTCTTTCCTTCACAACTAGAGGTAAGGAGTTACGATTATCAACTTGTGTATTGATTCGACTCTGTAGTGTCAGTATTTGAAATGCCAGAGTTTACATTGCTAAAATAGAAATCAAGAGGTTTTGCATTTTTTATTTATCTCTTTTGTTTTAGCACTTTCAAATTTGGTTTTCTATTTAGATTTCCTGATTTTGCTTTTCTTTTCCTTATAACTCACCTTGTCTATGAATCTAAAACATCTCTCAAGAAGTTTAGTGACTTGAAGCCTGTTGTATTCCTCTGAACAAAATTGCTCAACTAGAGGTGAATAACTAAATAGCTTTTAAAGAATACAAAGGCAAACATATATGTCGTATAAATTGTGTATTGATTCGACTATGTAATGTCAGCATTTTAAGAGATCCAACTACTACTGGCAATCTTAAGAGACCAGACTACTACTAGCATCTTTTCTACATGTTCATTGATTTTTTTATCTGCATGTGTATTGGTTTCTATTTGGAGTCACTGGCTTTTCACCTGCGCGTATGATGACATTTCTCTCCTGCCCTTTCCCGCGTTAACTTTTGGCAGCAAAGTATACGAAAAGAAATAGTAGTTGAAATTTAATGTTACAAAATATAGTATAACATTCATTGCATAGTATTTAGATGTCATTATTTATATCATTGTTATATAAAAGTTTTACATTGATTGTCATGTGTAACTTAACTATTATGTAAAAAAATTCTAAACATCTTATTTCATTTAATTTTCTTATCATTACTATTTTGTAAAATGTGAAAGTTTAATTGAATATTCTATATAAATTAGATTTTATAAGAAAAATGATTTATTAAATTTTTTCTTATTCAAAGTATCATTTCCTAACAAATTTATTAAATAAAATAAAGTAACTTTTATCTTATATTCTATAAAACAATAATTATATATATTAAATAAACTTACATTATAATGAGAAACTTTCTTCTTATTTTAAAGGAAAGAAAGACAACTATATTATGAGTACTCGTCAATAATATTTTAAAGGAAAGAAAGACAACTCTATTATTTGTACTTAAGCACTAATTAGCCGATAAGCTATTTGTAAGAGCTTTGGTCCGTGAAAAATAAAATTGATGCCTGGAAATTGTTAGCCTCTCCGCCTTATTTTTTTTTTCCGGTCATGTAGATATTTTCTCAATAGTAACAAACAATCTTGAAAGCACAAATAACAAGTTACCTTGTTTTTTTCCCCTTTCTTCTTATCCCTATTTTTTGGGGGCTTATCGAAATCCTCAATTTTGTTAGTATCATCTATAATCCACATTTTTATGATTTTTTTTATAGTATTAACTTCAAACAACTAAATTATGTGTGAATGAAAAGCAACCATTCTCTCGCGCCTTAGGAAAGCAAAGCAAAACATAGCTTCCATTTTGTTCCTCTCTTCTGGTAAAATACCTCACTTTGTTGCAATCTCCATTAACAATCAAAATCTCTCAAATTTTCTTCTTCTTTTGAATACTGAACTATGCTTCATCTCTAGCATTTATAGCTTTTAAATCAGAAAGGAATAACTTCTGGCTTAAAAAATTGTGAAACTGTATGTGGTTTATAATTTATTTTTCCTTCTCTACGGTTTTTGCGTCTCCTCTGACATATCTTTCTTGCGCTTTACGTTTAAACAAATCCAACTTGATAGTAGAATATAGAGTATAATCTGAAATGAAATAAAATGCATGCAATTTTTTCGGATGCTCTTCCTTTCAATCTAATAGATTGTAAATTTTTTTTTTGCATTATCTTAAATAATCTATTTTGATGGTTAGCATAGTCATTCCCGTGCAAGCTTACAAGGAAGATACATTCGAATCCAAGTTTTTCTTTTATGTTTTTTTGTGCATGCCTTCGAATTTAGAAAATCCATTTTTAAGTTGTTTTTTGTAACTGTTCATCATTTTTATTTTGAGCGCTGGTTGATATTCGGTGTCTTTGTTTAAAGCTGGGGTACTATTTGGATCAGGTTTGAAATATGATCTTATTTGTTTGCATTTTATAAAAAATGTGCCTGGGGTTCTCTTGAACCTTTCAATATTGATCCACTCATCATCCTGCTAGCACACCCTAAACGTGCATCAATTTCATTTGACCTAGAATTTGATATCATTTGAGTGTGTAGTAATTTGATCATGGGCCCAAAATTTTAAGAGGACTAAAATGGTACCTTTAGTTGTATTGGACATTCTAATCTTGATTCTCAGGCTTCTTGAGAGAGGGTACAATAATCATAGAAATTTACATTTTCTCCATTGAATCACAATTGAAGGAAAAAAAAATAGATTTTGCATTGAAAGTATGGATTATTTTCTTTTATGATTACACTGTTTGTGGTGGTGACAATTGTATTTAGTGGTATCATGCAAACTAGCATTTTCCATATCCCTTTTAATGCAATCCCTCTTCTTGTGGTTTGTGGTGGTGAAAATTGTATGTGTCATATCCCTCTTCTTGTGGTTTGTGTATTTGCAATATTAGATTTAACAATATATCTCCTGGTATGGTCTTTCCCCTACCCAATTTGAGTTCCAATTTTGAAACTCTCAACAATATTTTGGCCAAGTCATTTCAGATTGAATAACAACCTTTATGATTGTGCTTTTATTCTCTATTTAGGGTTGTAATCTTATTTGATTGTCTGAATGTTAATTTTTTCACCCATTTTTAAATTATGAAGTTAATATATAGATTTTTAATATAAAACATTTTTTTGGATTGTAATCATCTAAATGTCAAAAATTTCATCCATTATTAATTGTAAAATTAATATATTTTTTAAATGTACAACATTTTTTAATATAAAATCCATGTAACTTGTCATTATTTTTCCTCCCTTCTGAACATTTTTTGATTTTCAAACTTCTCTACTAAGTTTAGAATCTTTAGATTTGTCCTTGTCACATACTCTCTATAAAGTAATGTTTTTTTTTTCCTTTTAAAATGGATATGCTTATTTTTAAAATTAAATTTGGGTTATCAAAGCTTACAGGTCCAATGAATATCTCTTTATGTTCTAGCTTATAATGTATTTGATGTAGATTCCTAATTATGTCGTTCAATATGTAGTTTCAAAATAGTCATAGTGTTTTTATGGTTCTAATACTTTTTAAGAAAAGAAAATGTATTCAAGCTTATATTTGATGTCATTTCAAAATACTACCTTTATTCACTTTTTCTTTCTACTTTTCAAACTGTACTGTAGATGCAAAATATATCCTAATTCAAACAGCTGTCATTATGAAGTTTTGAAAAAAATAGATTTGAGACCTTTACTTATATGATGGATCTATAGGTCTACTAAAAAATCTAGCCACTGCCTCAATCAATAAGTTTATGCTTTCTCAATCTTCTTCTTAATTCATCACAATTGTTTCAAAATTGAATTTGTATATATTACCCATTCTTTCCACAGATTATGGCATTCTAAGGTGGATATCACATATATTTATAGACGTTTCAAAATTGTGCTACCTCTGACAATATTTGGAGCAGTTATGAAAGATTTTCTGAGCTTTATGAAGAGTTAGATCAGAAAATTTTGAATTAAATTTGCAACCTTATCCTTCGTCAAGTTTGTACTGGATTTTTTGTAACATTGTAATAAATACATAGAGTTTGATTTCGATTGCTCAGTAACTCTTTTTTCACATTTATATGGCAGATTATTGCCTTTCCTTCATAGGAATGAATGTTATTTTGTGTTTCATTTATCACAGGAATGAATGCTATTTTCCAGGTTTGATTTTGACAGTTTGTCAACTCTTTTTTTTTCTTTTCCAAATTTATATGGAAGATTGTTCTCAAAATTTAGATTATCATTTATTTTCTATCAATATTATGCAATAAACCAGTCACAAATTTGACACAAATCTGAACACATATAATTTGCAAGAAAACCTCATGAACTAAGGATTATCATATATCATTCCCAAAAATCCTTCTACATACCATTAATGATATATTTTGGGCATTGTACAAAACATATCACTTAACTCCTATCGGCTCATTGTTGCACGTACAAAAGCACGCAATTGCTAGTTAGTTATTAATGGTGATTGTTCATAGTTGTTACCTTTTTCTAATTTCTCATTACACAGTTGTGCATTTAATATGGGAAGATAATTGTTTCCTTACTTGGTCGTGATGTTATATTATTCAAAAATATTATTATTTTTTTACAAATTAAATATAATAATAATTTTTTTTTAAAATTGAATAATTAAAATAGATAATTTTAATTATATATTTTCTAAACATGAATTATTTCTTATATCTTTGGTAAATGAAATAACATTTTTAAAAATTTTATAATGATAAAATTAAAGCAAATTAGTATGTAAATTATTTTTTATTATCTACTTTTTAATTTTAAAAGATAGAACATAAATTCTTCCTTGAAGCTGTTATATCGCCTCATCATTGTAGACACAAAAACCTGCAACTGCTAATTAATTCTAAATAAGATAATAACTCTCATACATTCATTCAATTATACTCTACAACACCATAATTTCCATATTATTTTATAGAATTAATCTTTATATATAAAAAACCTAGACTTCCCCCTCGCCCTCCCCTTCTCTCTTCTCTATAAGCACAAAATTGATTGTAATAAAAAATCAATTACTTTAAAAGAAAATAATATTAAATCGATCAGATTTCCACAATCCATTGAATTTTGAGCTGAATTTCTGGTTATTTGATTGTGTGTGTTTTTAAGCATCATTAACCAGAAATTCAGCTCAAAAAAAAATAAAAAAAAATAATAATCAATCGCCTTTGCCATCCATATCTTTTTATAAACACAATGCGTTAGAAATAACCCCAACCAAAGTTCTAGAAGCGGAAGAAAGACTAATCAAAACGCTAGAAAAAACTAGGGTTTGTGTGAACCTATTCATTCAAAACCCTAAAAACAAATTTGCGAGAGGATAAAAGTAGGGTTATTGACACAGTTCGATCCTGAGAGAGGTATAAACAGGGAATTCTGATAGCCATGTTCATATCCATAGAAGCAGAAGGTACGATTATAAAGTGGCCTCAGTATGTTCTATGGCCAACGAATTTTCTTTTGCCCTAGAGAAAGGGGGTGCCCTAAATTTTATTCCATCTTTAAATTTTTATTTTTTGGTCAGCTAGATCTAGATTTTGCTGTATCTGGTTGATTATTCCAGGATGGAACAGTCAATATTTTCAGTGCTTTCATTTCTAGTTTTTGCCGAACACAGGGAACTGACAAGTTTGGCTCTATGGCTTATTTATCATGCCCTAGAGATGAATACGGTTCCCAAGATTGAATCCATCCTTTTCAGTCTATCAGCTGGATCATTTTTGTATTCCATGTTGATCATATGGGGATGAGACAGAAAAGTTCATTATAAATTCTAGGGTTTTTTATTTACCGGGTTATGCTTTGCTATTATATTAGAAGAATATAAAGTTGTTTAATAGGGATGGTTCTGTTAATCATCTTGGGGTTGAACCATTTTCTGTAATCAGTTTTTTTCTCTCAATTTGTTCTATACAAGTCATTGATAAGATATTCTTAGAGGGCAATATCATAGTCAGTATTAGATCTATACATGATATATGATTAGTAAATGCATCTGTAGCAAAATGACCGATACAATCTATTTTGCATTGGTATTTAAGTCCTAAAATGTATTAGAGCTTGTCTTTTAAAATGTAACATCAGTTTTTATCAGTGTTAAATTTGCTGTCTCGCACTTCGACATCTAACAAACACTTGACACTCTGTTTTTGGCCCACATATTCTTATTGTAACGAGAAGTTAATTAATTTATATTTAAGAATTAATGAATTTGTTTGTCTGTCTTTTATATTGATCATCTGTTGTTTCTGAATTTTCTTTGTATTTAAGAGTTCATTAACTTCATGGATGTGACCTAATTTGTGGGAAGAAAAAATTAAACAGTTTAATAGGCTGTATTTTTTAGAAGTTCATTATTACCATTAGAAATTAAGAGTATTTATGTTAGTGTCCAGGATCTGTAACTTTTTTATAGGTAATTATATAATAATTTAATTTGTAGTTGTCGAGATGTTTATTTTATTTGGTTTTTTATTGGGTATAGATTAGAGGTACATTGTTATTGAGTTTTACTGGATTATATATGTTCAATATGTATTATATTTTATTTAAATATAATAAAAATATTGTTTTCTTAAGTTTAGTTAAAATTTGGGGGTCATAATTTTATTATACAGATACAACCTCACCTCACTTAAATAATTTTATACACAAATATAATACCTTTTAGGTTCAAATATATGTATATTATGTCTTCATTCTAGCTCTCTGTTTTTAATTTTTTTAATAATATTAGATTATATATGAAAAATATTGGAACATTGCTAGTTACAACAATCATGGTCATAAGCTCAGCCGGTTCAATATCTCCTCTTATTGACATCTCAATAAGTTGGAACATATAGAGCGGATTTTATTGAGAGCATAGATTTCAAAACCTTTTAATTTGGCTTGGAAAAATGGAAGTGGCAATTGTAGTATGTAAATCTCCCACCAGTTCAAGATCTGCAAGGTAGAAAAGGTTGTAATGGTAGGATACAAAGTCTAATGAACCAACAATATGTAATGATGCCAATACAGGATTGATTTTCATCAATATCTAACGAAACTAATCGACGGTTGATTGATACGAATGTCTTACATTTGGAGTTTTCAATTCTGTAAATGCCATCCATAACTGCAATCTTTCATGACGTGATGCGGATGCGTAAGAATATGGAGGATTATGTTGATGACACTATAGGAAAATTTCACAACAGAAAAGAACATCCGGTGGATTTAGCTAAGATCTTAGATAGAATGGAATACTTAAGTATGGGTTAAACTCAAAGCTTCTAGGATACTTGTCAATTCTTCTAAAAGAATTGAGGTAGATCTGAAAAAACTAGAAGCCATTATGGAAATGAAACCGCCCAAGAATATCAGCAAGTACGGTCATTGCAAGATAAGCTACAAGTCTATTTGAAGATTCATTGTTGAATTGGCTGATAAAGCACAACCATTTAACAAACTTATACATAAAGGCATCACCTATAAATAAGATGAAACATATGATACATCATTTAACAATTCAAACTGTAACTGTATTGATGAAACATATGATACATCATTTAACAATTCAAACTGTTTTTGCAATATGAATTCAATTATACACTTATTGATAAAACTTGTCTTGTGGTTGGCCCGCTAATGAGTGTCAGAGGGTTCATCCTCCCTCAAAGATTGAAGAGGAGTTTAGTAACAATTGGTAACCACCACCCCCTGTTGGGTTAAGATCAATTTTGATGAAACATCTTGAAGTAATCTTGGGACTTTTGGAATTGGGTACATAGCCCAAAATGACAAAGGGGATATCTTGGCCTTAGGGGTTGAAAGATTACACAATGGTAATAATGAGGCAGAATACCTAGCTGCAGTTGAAGTTGTACTCATGGCGAGGAATCAATAAGGGCTAGATGGATACATGGTGTACCTAAATAAGCACATCAGAAGGATTAGAAGCATGTTCCAAGAAGGGCAAACATTTTGGCGGATTGACTATCGAATGTAGGAGCAGATGGATCCCTCGAAGATAAATTTACAATCAGTGCTGAGGTTCCTTTATTGATAAATGGATACTCATGTCACACCACCATTGTATCACGTGGTTGAGCACAATGATTGCAGGTTCAAGATGTCATGACATGAGTTAGCGGGGGCAATGTAATCCACAAGTCGAGATCTCAACAAGTATATACGCCGGCGACATCTTTTAGCAAATAATTATCTTAGTAAAGAAAGAACAGAACAGAGCTATGGAGGCAAATTTCTCATTGTCGTCGAACGGTCAAACTCTTATTTTTGACTCGCATATCACTACAAACAGGCTGAGCCATATCTTCAACGGCGATGGCGAGGATTTTTTGTCTGCCATCAGAGAAATCCTCGGGGAGCATTTCTTGCAGAAGGGTTGGAGGCCAAGAACCAATTTGGACATCTCATTTGTGTTTGTTGGCTTGGCTCTCATGGTTGCAAACTCAAAAGCAAAGGTGCGGAGGGTTATCAGCCAGTGTATGGTGGTGAAATGGGTTGGCGGTGTTTAAAATATCATTGAACGGGCCGAGGTTGGACTGGGGCTACGGATGGGTAATGAGCCCTTTCGCACAGTGGGAAGGGGAAGTCGTGGTTTGCAACCACTGGTTATTTGGTCGACGGAGAGTCCAGAGGATGTGCATTTGGCTCGAGCTTTGGCAGGGTGGAAAAATTTGCTGAAGGTTTTGGAGCGGAGCAGAGCGGAGGCGGAAAGGGCGGAGTCTGTTCCCGAGGACCGAAAAATGAAGAAAACACCTATTAAGTCTATAGCGGCCCGCGATATCGATGGCAAGCCAATGACCTGTAGGCAAATCCCGGTCACTCGACAGGGTGTTAGGGCTAGGGCAGCCAGGGAGGCTAGTGCAGAATTGAAAACAAAGGTGACACATGTGCTGTTGGTGGCGACCATCCCAGAGTTGGAGAGCTGGTTGATAGGTGGGGTGCGTTTGCTAACTTCACCCAATGTGACAGCTAATTGGTTCTCTTAGGTGAAGCTAAGGCTACCTTTATTGGCTGGTTTTTTCTCTGTCTGTAGACGTCTGTTAATGGAGGTTTTTTGCTCTGTCGGATATTATTGAAATGCGGACATAGTTGTCTCGCTCCGAACTTGTAGTTGCTGTTTTTATCTTGGTATGTAACACCTTTATGGCCAATATGTAAATGCTTATTTAAATGAATACAAACTATTGTCACCGATAAAAAAAAAAAAACTTGTCTTGTGGTTTGTATTCGATCAAGTTGGTAGCCAAAGTTGATCCTTTAAAATATCTTCTCAACAAAGCAACATTATATAGGACATAATCTTCTCATAGTACAAGTCCAATGAATCAATCTTAATGATCATAGAGCATTCATGGAAAATGTTTTTTGATGGTCCCTTTACACAATAGAGATTTGGATTAGGTATAGTGTTCATCTCACTGCAAGGATACACAATACCCAGCATACAAAATTCCATTCTCATGTACCAACAATATCATAGAGTATGTTGTATTAGTCAATGGATTGAAAATGGTATTAGAATGGAAGATCACAAAATTGCATATTTATGGGGATTCCCACTTGATAATAAATCAGATCAATAGTGATTAATACTTTATTATAGGCATAACATTTGAATATATTCCTTGTGCAAACAATCAAATGATGGATGTGATGGTCAATTTAACATCTACATCTATGACTGTCCCGACCCTAAATTTGTATGCTAAATTGTGAGTTGTGAGTCTCCTTATTATAGAGAAATCCTTGATTATCTCAATACTAATGCTATACTTGAGGGTATATCTAAAAACAAAAAAATAAAACCTTTGTGTGAAGTATCCAAACATGTGATCATAGCTGATAATATGTATTGAAAAGGTTTTGATGACACTTTACTAAGATACTTAGAACTTGAAGAATCGAACAATGCTTAACATTAGGTTTTGATGACAATTTACTAAGATACTTAGAACTTGAAGAATCAAACAATGCTTAACATGAGGTTCATGAAGGTATTTGTGGATCACATTAAATGGTCTTACTCTAGCTAAGAAACTCTTACGAATTGGATTTTATTGGGTCATGGAGAAATATACTATCAAGTTTACAAAATTATGCAAAAAATTTCAAATTCATGGTAATCTCATACATGCACTAGTGAGAGAGTTGTTTTTGATAAAGGTTACAAAATCATGTAAGAAATTCCAAATTCATGGTAATTTCATATATGCACTAGTGAGAGTTGTTTTTTATTAAGGTAACAACAGGTTTTGAAGGGGCCTTGAAATCTTGTACAAAAAAGTAACAAAAGATAAACAATAAAGCACTCTTAAAAGGAACGAAACAAGACCACAGTGAGGGTTTTACAATAGGCTCC
Organism: Thuja plicata; assembly: GCA_018584345.1. Taxonomy (NCBI): domain Eukaryota; kingdom Viridiplantae; phylum Streptophyta; class Pinopsida; order Cupressales; family Cupressaceae; genus Thuja; species Thuja plicata. The sequence continues at coordinate 2,463,165 of MU225764.1, forward strand.
CACAACCTAGACAAAATTTAAGTTCCAGAAAAATAAATTTAGAGTCCCAACAAGAACAAACGCTGTGATAAAAAGAATAGAACAATTAAGTCCTGCAACCCTTAAGCTTCCAGTAGATAGCACAAATAAAAATTAAAATTTCCAGCTAAGAAACCAGCTGCCAACAAAGAAAAACCTTACTCTTGCAATATCAACATAGGGCAATCAAGATTTACATTTTAGCCATCCCTTTTGAGATCATAAATTCATATCAAAAGAAGGTATGGATGATTTGATTGATGATTTGACTTTCTTTCCTTTAACTATTGTCCATCCATCCTCCACCTTCAAAGCATCATTCTGCCAAGCCAAAGAGTTACCTGCAGACATATGATAAATAGGGTTGGCCACACCAACATCCACAATAGGGACAGTGACACCACCAAACCCCAAAACCCCTGCTGGAGAAACAGTAGAAACCGTTGCAACATCAAGCAAAATAGCTGAAGTAGAGACAACCTCAACAGTCCTGTTAGGGACAACAACATCCAAAGGGAAAGCACCATCTGTCTGAACCTCTGAAGAAACATCAGTAGCATCATTTTTTGCATGATCATTTTGAGAGCAGCAAGCATTGAAATCCCCATCCGAAGATTTACGAACCGTGTAATGGTGGTCAACAGCTCCCAACCACCAAGAAGGTGATTTGTTCGATTTAACCTTATCGGATAAACACCGAGCAACAAGATGATCAGTCATGTGGCACTTCCTGCATCTGAACAGGATTCCCTCATAATCTAAATTCTGAATCCAAGAACCCACATGGGAGTCCAAAGTATCTTCTCAGGAAGGCCTTTAGAGATATCAACTTCCACTAAGATACGAGCATAGGTCGGATGAAACACATCAGAGGTAACTAGGTCAACCATCTGAAAATTCCCAATAGCCTCCCCTATCTCTTCCATAACATAATCCAACTACAGATGGAGGGGAAGATTCAGAAGCCTCACCCATAATGAAATTTTATTAAAAGTATCAATGAGAGGATCAAAATCTTGATGCCAAGGTTTGGCCATCAAAGGAAAGCGTTCCTCCCAAGAGAAAAATTTATCACACAAGATAGTTTTCCTATCTTCAACATTTTCAAACTTAGCTATGAAAAACCCCTTGCCACATGGTATATTTGAACGGTATCCAATAGGATGGGTTCCCAATGTTTAGAAATCCAAGCATGCAGGTTTGATAGAGAGGGCCAATAACCCCTAAATCTAAAGATTGTAGCATTATCTTAAAAATCCTATGTATTTTTCAAAATCTCATCAACTATATCAAAATCTAGTTTTAGCCTAAGAGGAGCACTTACAGTGACAGGCTTGATAGAAGGAGACTAGAGACAGAGGCTCCCACTCCTCGGAACTGAGAGCAAAGCACCTGTTAGGAACCTGTGTGTTCCTTCTGTTTATTTGTTAGTGTAGTGTTGTTGGACGCATATGCTTTGTAAGTCGTCCCGTGAGTATATTTTATTATCCCACATGCATAGGTAGTATTACTTTTCTAGA
>MU225764.1:2470000-2501729 GCA_018584345.1 Thuja plicata
TTGCTCAAAGGAGGTTACCCCCTCGAAGTGGCCCGCGATCAATAGATTCATTCTGAGTTCTGCTATTGCTCTATAATCTGCTATTTTGTGCATTCTCACCATATCGCTGTAAGGAGGTTCCTCTCAGCACCATTAATGTTTGCTTCAAATGCAATAACGCCTGCATAAGAAACATAATCAACATGCCCCAAAATCCCTTGCGCATCAAAAAGCACCGTCTACACCCCTAGGCGAACAGAACCCCCACCATTCGCAGACGCCCCAGGGCGGGACACACCAGGCACAAAACGCGACAGACAGGGGTAGGAATAGCTTCAACGGCGGGAGAAGCAACCTTTGCACTCCCAGCAAAACCCAGCTCCGTAGAATAAAGGCCGCAGGAGGGTTGCCGACGACAAGTAGCATTTGCGCCATCAACATGAACCCTAGTCGCTGCAATAGATGCGGCGGAAGGCATCGCAGGGGTAATCTTCCTAGTTGTTGACTAGTGAAGGGAATTGGTGAGAGAGTTGTTACCCTTCATTACACACTGACCTTTAGTGAGTGATTTGATTGGTCATATTTACCCATCTTCCAATGGACATAAGTTCATTATAACAATAACAAAATACTTTACGAAGTGGGTTGAGGCTATACCATTGATAATTGCGACAAGAAAAAAATCCCACTATTTATCCTTGAGGGTAATAGATAGATGAGAAATGTTGAGTAATCTAAACCACAGAGTTTAGTTACATCTTTGTTCTTAAATTGTTTACCATTGTCTCAACCCATTTTGTAAAATATTCTCTTGTTGTTATAATGAACTTATGTCCATTGGAAGAAAATGGGTAAATATGACCAATCAAATTAAAGGTCCACTGCTGAAAAGGCCAGTGTGTAATGAAGGGTAAAAACTCGCTGGTGCATGTATAAGGTTACCATGAATTTGGCATTTCTTGCATGATTTTGTGAACTTGACGACATCTTTCTCCATTGTGGGACAATAATATCCAATCAGTAAGAGTTTCTTAGATAAAGTAAGACTGTTTGAATGTGATCCACAAATACCTTCATGAATCTCATGTAAATCGTTGTTCAATTTTTCAAGCTCTAAGCATCTTAGTAGAATACTGTCAAAACCTCCTCGATACAAATTGTTAGCTATGATCACATGTTTAGAGGCTTGGCGAATAAGGTTTCATTTTTGGTTTTTGGATATACCCTCGGGTAAAACATAGTCTTGAGATAATTAAAGATTTGTCCATAACAAGGAGACTCACAACTCACAATTTGGCATACTAGTTTAGAGTCAGGACAATCATAGGAAGGATAAGGCAACTCTTCCACCAGGAATTCATAACGTTGTCGGACAATTGTAACAAAGATATTAAATTGGCCATTGCATCCGCCACTTGATTGTTTGTACGAGGAATATGCTCAAATGTTATGCCTATAAAGTAATTTTTCAAATCATCCACGATGTTTTTATGACACTAACGTATCATCCTTAGTTTGATAATCATTATTGATCTGATTTATTATCAACTGGGAATCACCATAAATATTCAATTCCATGATCTTCCATTCTAAAGCCATTTTCAATCCATTGACTAATGTCTCATTCCGTGTTATTGTTGGTACATGGGAATAAATTTTTGCATGTCTTGGGTATTGTGTATCCTTGCGGCGAGATGAACACTATACCTGCCCCTATCCATGTTGTGTAAATGAACCATCAAAATACATTTTCCATGAGTGCTTTGTGATCATTAAGATTGATTCATTGGTAAATTCCAATGTGAGAGGATTGTGTCATGGTAATGGTGCCACCACGAGTTGGTTAACCTTTCCTTTAATAGCTTTGCGTTCCACATATTCTATATCAAATTCGCTAAGAATCATCACCCATTTAGCCAATCTCCATGTTAATGTTGCTTTGTTGAGGAGATATTTTAAAGGATCAATTTTGGCTACCAACTTGTTTGAATGCATCAGCATGTAGTGTAACTTATCTGATGCAAATACAACTGCACGTCGAGTTTTTTCAATAGGTGTATAATTGAGTTCATATTGCACCAATGTTTTGCTGATATAATAGATCGCTTGTTCCTTCCCATTTTCATCTTGGTCTGCCAAGAGTGCCCCCAATGAGGTATTAGTTGCTGAGACATATAACAATAATGACTTTCCTGGGATTGGAGGCATGACAATTGGTGGATTTGCAAGATACTATTTGAGTTGATTAAATGATGTATCACATGTTTCATCCTATTTATAACTGATTCCTTTGTGCATAAGCTTGGTAAATGGTTGTGCTTTATCAACCAATTGAGCAATGAATCTTCAGATTGACTGTAACTTGCCTTGTAATAACCGTACTTGGCTGATATTTTTGGGTGGTTTCATTTCCATGATGGATTTTACCTTTTCCGGATCTACCTCATTTCCTTTAGCAGAGACTATGTATCCTAGGAGCTTTCTAGAAGTAACCTCGAATGCACACTTCTTTGGGTTTAACTTGAGCTTAAAGTGTTCGTTCCTACCCAATATCTTAGCTAAATCCACTAGATGTTCTTTTTTGTTGTGAGATTTTTCTAGGGTGTCATCAACATAATTCTCCATATTCTTATGCATCATGTCATGGAAGATAACGCTCATCGCTTTTGATATGTTACCCCTGCATTCTTGAGTCTGAAGGGCATTATGTTCCAACAAAAAGTACCCCAAGGATAGGTAAAAGTTGTTTTGTCTTGATCTTCTGGAGCAATTTTAATTTGATTATAACCCGTGAACCCATCCATTAGCGATAACGCCTCGTATCTTGCTGTGAAATCCACAATGACGTCTATGTTGGGTAGCAGAAAATCATCTTTTGGACATGCTTTGTTTACATCTCAAAAGTTTGTGCAACATCAGATGGACTTGTCCGGTTTAGATATTGGAACAATGTTAGGAATCCACTCAACATATGCAATTGCCCTGATAAATCCTGCTTTTAATAGTTTTTCCAGTTCTACTTTAACTAAGAGTACAATATGAGGATGCATTTTCCTTAGTTTTTGTTTAACAGGTTTCACTCCTAGAACTATAGACAAGTGACACATGATTAGATCAGGATCTAGTCTTGGCATGTCTGAATAAGACCACACAAAATTTATCTTCCTCTCTTTGAAAAATTATGTGAATTCTTGTTTCTCCTCAGCAGATAATGACTGCCTAATGTGTATGATTTGTGGTTTTTCCTCTATACCAAGATTGATTGGTTGAGTAGGTTCTGAGTACCGACGATCGTTCCTGAGAGTGTTCAGGAAGAATATCAAGTTTTCCATCCTCTAGTGCTTCAGTGAGGTTTTCACTATTGGATAGTCCTTTATTTTTACTTTTTTCAGATCTGAGACTGCCATAAAATGGTTTTCACCCTCAGATCTTTGATTGCTTTTATCTTTGCTTTTGCGACTAGAAAAATTGATATTTTCCCTTGTCCACTGTACATTTGATTCAATGGTGGAAGGAGTTAAGGGTTCTACCGCATTAAGGTAACAAGCTATAGCAAGGTCCAGTCAACAAGTTTAGGGTGGACTAGTTGTAAGGAATCATTAGGATTGGTTTCAACTGTTTCAAGAGTCATGATTGAATTGTGCTCATAGCTTTCAAATGTATCGACGAGGTCTATAACAACACGTTCCTGAAGATCGTTTAGATCAAAAAGAATCTCACTATCCTCACTCAAGTCATCGCCAATATTCTGTGAACCAAATACAAATGGTCTTACACTTGAGCTTTGTCCCTCTTCAAATCAAAATGCGTATTTTTGTATCACATCTACTTCAATGTTCATTGTTACATCAAAAAATGAGTCCCATTCAGATTCATTGGAATCTGTCTCAGCATAATGTGACAAGTCTAGGACATGAGTGATCGTCACTAGCTGCCCCCAGTTAGGATGGTTGTTTTTTTGTTCATTTGATACTTCATCAGATTCATTTTCTTGAGAATCATTTTGGTTATCCTCAAGTGCTTGAACAATCAGTTGTGGTATGGATGGTTCTTCATCAGTATCAACATTATATTATTCGCTTATTGGTAGTTCTATCCCTTGAGATGATAATTGTGTTAAAGTTGTGCTTTCATGATTTCTAAAAAATTGAGGGATGTAGAGTTATCCCTCATAATTGGAATTTTGTTCATGTACATATGTAACAACAGTTCATATGAGAGGGATAATTTCAGTTTCTTCCTTCGATTCTTCATGCTCCTCATCAAAAAATGGTCCACCTTGAATGAGTGGGATCTTTTCTTCCTGTTTGTATCCTAAGCCCGTTTTATCTCTGGGATCTCTGAATGTCGTGAGAATTGGCTCGATAAGACCTTTATTTTTGCCAAGGGATCCTTGTCCTTGATATCCCATTTGTTGCATGATATGAAGACCGCGTCCATATTGTTGAGTTAAAATCTGAACGTGTTTAACCTCTTGATGGGATTCATCTTTTTCCTTATATAACCACTTTAGTACGTCATTGTCTTCATTTTCTTCTGCTATTGATTTCCCTCTTACAAAGGCCCCATTATAGATAGTTTGTGCTTTAGGATTTGCAGACATTGTAGACAATGAGGGGTTTTCTTGTGATCTTGGTGAAAGAGATAATGCTGTTATTGAAAGTAGTTGGTCTACCTTGTATTCACCAATCCCATTATCGTGTAATTGCAGTTTCTTTTCAAATTCTCTCATAATGGATGATGTTGAATTTCTGGCTGTTGTTCTTTTGTTGCTTCTCTGTTATGTGGGACCATTCTTTCATTCGATTGGAAATAGTTTGTGTATGCTGGGATAGTGATCTCTTCTCCGTTATAGGAAAATTTCAAATATTGATGGAAAGTTGAAGGCACTGCCTGCATTTCATGTATCCAAGGTCTTCCTAAGAGAATGTTATATGATAGATTCAAATCTAATACTTGGAATACTACATTTCTCTCCATGGGCCCAACTCTGATTCACAACATTACTAACCCCTTAGATGACCTTTCCTTGTCATCGAATGCCTTAATATTTATTCTCTTTTTAGGGTCTATATCCTGATCTGAGAATCCCAATGCTTTGACCAGACTTAGAGTACATATATTTAAGCCCGCTCCTTCATCTATCAATACTCGTTTCACTCTGTGTTTATGAATCATCACTTCTATATATAAAGGCGGATTATGTAGGTGACTTAGAGCATTTTCATCTTCTTTCGAGAAGGATAAATAGTGTGGTGTAGTCAAATGTCCAACCATGACTTGAAATTTGTCTACATCTAGATTGTTGGGAATAGTTGTTTCAACCAAAGCCTTTTCCAAAATCTCTTTGTGTGATGGGAAAATTTTGAGTAGTTTGAGAATGGATATTTGTGCAGGAGTTCTTTGCAATTGATCAACCAAACTATAATTAGATGATGAAGATGATGAGGCTTGTTTGGTTGATGTTGGTTTTGATGATGTCGGTAATTTTGAAGAATCCCCTTTCAGTGTCACTTTAACTTGACCTCTTGTAACTGCGTTAGTAGATTCACCTTGTTGCTTGTCTTTGATTATGATCACATTAATGTGTTGATCCCAAGCTTCCAACATGTTGATAGTCTTATCATGAGAATATATAATTCACTTGATTGCCTTTAGTGTTAGACGATTCACCTTTCTCATAATTGGGCAATGGTGTTCTAAATGCTACATGGTCCTCGTTTGTCTTGTGTCCATCCATTGTGATTACTTCATTATCGATTAAGTCTTGCAACAAATATTTAAGCTTCATGCACTCATTCGTCTTATGGCCTTTGTTTTGATGATATTCACAATAATGAGCATCATTCCACCATTTTGGTTTGATTGGTGGTTCATATGGTCTAGCTTCATGTAGAGTTATAACTTTGTGAGTGAGAAGCTTGCGTAATGCTGATTTGAGAGACTCTCTAAGAGGTGTGAATATCCATTTAGGACCATTCATGAATGGTAGTTTTTGCTTCTTTTATTCTTCGGTAGTAGGAACCTTTGGAGTAGTAGTAGTAGAAAGATTAAATGTAGTATGCTTCGGCTTTAGATTTTGAGCATCTACTACCCCATCATTTATAACATTCTAATTCTTGTTCCAATACTTGGATTTATCTTGGTTGTTATTCGCAGTAGTAGAAGATCCTTTGAAATCTTTATAAAGCTTGATCTCTCCTTTTCTAACTAAGGTATCTTCAATTTTTATCCCCATCTCGATCATTTTCTCAAATGTTGGAATACATTGAAGTTAAAACTAATGATTCATCTCGGTTACACGATTATTAATGAAAATGTCCATCTTCTCTATTTTGGGAATAAAGCGAGGATATCTTGTAAACATCCTTCTCCATCTTTGCAAGAATGAGATGAAAGGTTCACCAACACGTTGTTTGGTGTTGCATAGATCGATCATTGTGACATGATGCTGGATATTATATGAATATTTTTGCATGAATCAATCTACCAACTCTTCAAAAGTTTTAATCCCCTGAGGTAATTTAGAAAACCATTCTGTCGCCTGTCCTCCTAAGCTACATGAAAAAACCCTCATAAGGTATGTTTGTTCATGAATGAATTCCATACTAAGAGTATAAAACTTCCGTATGTGATCTCGAGGATCCGTAATTCCCGTATACTTATCATATTTTGGTATGTCCACGTTGGGTGGTAATGGTGGCATATGAAGATTGTGATCAAAAGGCATCAGACAAAGTGCATTTAGTGAATATTTATTTGGAAGTGTGTTATTTTCCTTCTTTTTATCAAGAATTTGAGTTTGCAATGCTTCAATCTGTTTGACAAGAGTAGCCATAGGATTTTATTCTTCGCGCGTTTTGAGTTGTTCAACATCAAAGTCTTGAGGCAACTTAATTCCTATGGATGCTAGATGCATGAAGTATTTCTCTTTATCAACCATCAATATTTTATCCATGATCTTTTGAATGCTTGTTTCTTGTTGGAATTTCTAAATATATTTGCTAGTTATCTCTTCTCCATAGTCATGATTATCATTGTTAGTGTGAGTGACCCATTCATTCTCAGTTCCTACCATATTGTTGTTATTGGTATGAGATTCTGGATTGATAGTTTAACTAGAAGTGAATGGGTCTTGATTTTGATCCTGTTGTGAGTCTGGTACGAGCCGTGTTCAAGGAATGTGTCCAATATCAATTTGTTCAAAATGAGCACTTCTTGTCCACACCATGTAAGATTGGGTGATTCTTGATTTGAAAAGATGATCAATCTATCACCTATTGTTTCAATATTGGATAAACTAGCTTAACAATTGGTCAAAGTTGATGAAAAATGATGTTGATGATGTGATGTTCGAGATCTTGATGAAGGTTAGATTGACCTTGATAGTGATCTCTAAACAAGAAAGGTTGATCCGACCAATTGAGACTAGTGATAGGTTGTTAAAACAAAGAATAATTGGATTGAGTTCAAAAATCAAGGTTTGATGTTGGATATGTTTATAATGATTGGACCTGAAAGTGAAGTTCAAATAATATCCCAAAATTGAATTGAGTTTGACATAAAGAGTACAAAAATGACCCCTATTTTGAAAGGCGATGAAACAAATGCCGGAGACAATGGTTTACAATTAGAGACAATCTTTTAGTGCAAAAAATGACCTTTTTGGAATCTGTGTCTGGATGACAATCAATAATTTGCAAGATCTTTGATGTTTCAGATGCATTTCCAGGTGTTCTTGTTTGTTCAATTAGTGATACATACATGCCAAACATAATGATGTCTTTTGTCTTGACAAGGACTATATGTTGTTTAAAATTTTGCGATTATAGCTACAAATGCAAACACACCTCTCCCTATGGAATTGTCTTAGCATGAAAATATTTTCTCACAAAATTAGGCACACACTCAAAATCTAATCATAATACGACCACTGAAGATCAGACAATGGATCAAGCAATGCCATATTATCCGACTCCAAGCGCTAGTGAGGGCACAATATAGTGAGTGTCTTGGGGAAGTTACTATCTTCCTTGCTCAAAGATTATCACCTTTCGGAGGTGAACCAAGTGGTTTTCTATTCTATGGAATCTAGTAAGGGTCTCCGTTTAGATACATCCTCTGTGTCCGCGCAAGTGCGATTCAGGCGCATAGCCCCATAGAGCACCTTAGCACAAGCAATCACATAAACATGATTGAGACTGTAAGGCCCTACTTTGTGTTAGGTGAGAGTCGAGTATAAGATCAAATGGTATCTGAATTATGAAGCTTTGGCCTCAAGAAGTAAATTTAATTGACGTGAGTTGGAGTGGTGTGGCTTACACCTCATTCTCATGGTGGTTGTTCCTGGGAGATTTTTACCTCAATCGGCAGGCCCATCTAAAGATTAGAACAAGAATTGAAATTAGATTAGATTTAAGGGTCTAGGTTTATGAATTTCCCAATGGAAAAAGAGCATACTTCCCTACCTTGTTACTTCTCTCAAACACACCAAACAAGGTTCATTTACCAAGAATTTCAACTCAAAACCTAATTTGACTTTTGAGTTTATGATTTTCCTAATGGGAAAAGAGCATAATCATTAGATCAAATTAAGAGTAAAATTCAAATTCGATTTATATGCCTAAATCTTATCAAGCATAAAGTCTACTTGATCTCCAAGGCAACCTGCATGACAAGCATTAGTAGTTTGATGTTGAGTGCAAATCTTTACCAATCAATTATTTGACAGTGTCCTGCACACACTTGTTTGTTTTAATGATCAAACCATAAAAACATCAAAAATTAGTCATTGGTATACAAGTTTGATAAAAAAATAACTCTGTGTTTTTGCTCTTTTTTTTTCAGACAACAAAACAGTGACCCAAAATGACATTTTACAAAAAAAAACAAAATGACTACCAAAAATGACTAAATACCCCGTAGACGATGAAATAACTACCAAAAACAACATTTTATTCCGTAAACGATGAAATAACTACTGGAAACGATGAAATGCAAGTTTTTTACCTTCTAAAGACGATGCAATATTGATGGGAGATGATGAAATGCACCCTAGAGATGCTGAAATTAAGTTGGGAGATGATGAAACAAGCTTGGAGACGTTGAAATGACTACCAGAAATGTCATTTTCCATTGTCTTTTGCCTGTCTTGTAGAACAGGATGTTAATTTCTCGAAAATTTGGGTAAGAGCCCCACAGTGGGCACCAAAATGTGATGTGTAAAATGTATTTCTGCAAATAACTACACACAACACTCAATAATACATTGCACTAGTAGGTTAGCATCAAATTCAATCAAATTGAAACAATCAAACCTACTAAAATCATCTTATTGTTTCCCACATAGAAGATCCAAATGAATTACTAAAAATGGTCTCAGATTTAACACTAATTCATGTTGAATTGATAATCATATGATGGGAGATTCAAATAAAATGCCTAAATGCATCTAAAATGATCTCAATTATGCTCCTAAATGCATGAACTGATAAGAATTGCTATGAAAATGAACTAAATTATGCTAAATTGCTCTAGAATGATAATAGCATTACAAAGTTACTCAAAATGTATTCTCCTTTTTTTTGAAAATGAGCTTAGAAGGGCTTCTTTTATAGAATTCTATTGGAGGGAAAGTTGGAATTCAAATTTAAATTTGAATTTAATGGTTGTGATTCATCCCTGAGAGATGGCTGGGATTAAACCTTTGAGTAATCCATGTGACTAAAGCCCATTGGTTGATGAGTTGACTTTGATGCCCCTTGAGGGAATATAAATGATGTAATTAATTAATTCAATTTAAATTAAAACTCTAACCATGTGATTTTAGATTTTGATTTGATTAAATGACTAGGATTAATTAATAAATTAATACCTTTTGATAGATGATCATTGATATTTTTTTTTGATCGATAAAAGGCCGAGGCCAATATTTTATTAATTTTAATAATTTTTTACAATGTTCCTCCATTCAAACGAACACTGGTAGGAAAGAACGAAGTCAAGGAAACCTCTAGTCTTTCCCGGGGTCATTTATCCCTAAAATACAAACAGATAATATTTGAAACTTTACCCCTATTTATAATTTTTGAAACTTATGTGAGTTGATCCTCTTTTTACATTATTAATATCTTGACTTGTCCATTTATTTGGTATATGTTTTCGCTTTCCTTTAGTTTATATATTTCCTGCTTTAGCGCCTTCTTGTTATCATTCATGTTTAAGTAAACCTGCAAGCATATACCTTTTGACCAAGATCGTTGTTAGATCTGTATAAATGAAAGAAATATGATTTCTTTATCTATACTAACCTTATAAGTGGTTCTAATAAACAAGATCTTTTCTTAAATCATTGACGATATAATGAAGGCTTTATTTATGATGCTTTAATTAAACATTTTCCATGGTTGATTGGGGGCTAAATTTTATGAGTGATTTGTTGGACAACTTTTAATGATAAACTAAATAGTAATCAAGATGGATGAGTAAATCTAAAAAACATTGTAAACGTTAGAATCTATCTTGAGAAGTAGTTTGATATTTTAGCTACACTTATACCCGCCCTCTTCTTAATTTCAAAATACTTAGGTATAGTATGTGGATTCTAAAAATTTCCTTTCTTTATATTAATGAGCGATGAAATTACCCCTTCTTAATATGCATGTTTGCATTCAATAACTCATTTTGAGCACTTTATGCCCCCCTATGATTACCTATGATAAGAATGGATTGATTGATGTTAAAAGTGCTAAATAAAGAGATTATCTATTTTGTTAGTTTAGAATAATAGTTACATAGGGAAGAAGAGATGATCAAGATTGTAATTATTTCTTGAATAAGTTATAATAATTATTTTGAAAAGGCAGAAATAGCTAGGTCGTAACTTAACAAAAACTGAGATCTAGTAAAAAGACTATGCCTGGAAATATAAATACACATTCTAGAAATCTACTCTTATATTTTCTAATAAATCTGTCAGTGACGCTCCTTTACCATGAGAATAGATAAGCTATTTTATATTATACAGAGATCTGAAGTGAAGAACCAAAATGGTTTAAGCCAAATTTTTAAAGGATAGAGGAATCTCTGTATGATGGCTTTCAAGTTGAGGTCATGCCCTTACCCAACACGACACCTTCTTAGAATAGAGTTTGACTAATTCAGTCTTCTAGGATTAGAGGACTAACAATTTCCTTGTAACCGAAGGATAGATATCGATATTAGAGTACTAATTCAACTTTGAGTGTTTACATTAATTAACTCTCTATAAGACACATAATGGGCCAGGAAAAAGGGTAACTCAAATAAAGGCCCGAGAAACACAAAAATGGAAAGAAAGAGTCAAACAGGAGGGGAGAGAAAGATAACAAGGCATGACAAAAGGCTCAAAGCTCAGGATGAAAACAAAAGAAACTAAAGAGCAAAGAAAGCCTAGCAAAACCACCCAAAAAGAGAAGGACAAGAGAGAAAGGATCCCAACAGGAAGAAGCTCTAGCCAGAGGGGATGAAAATAACTAAAAAATACCAAGACCAAATAAAGAAAGAAAATGCTAAAAGAAAAAATAAAAGATAGGGGTCACAATAAAAGGGAATAGATAAAGATAGGAGCACTGAACCTAAAAAAGGAGAGGGCTCCCATGGAGGAGCCCAACCTAGACCAAAAAAGAACTAAATGAAGGCTCAGGGTGCTAGCACTAGAGATAAACTAAATTCTATAAGAACGAGACATACCTGCCTCCAAAATCTAAACACTAACAACAAGAGCTACAAAAAAATGAAACTAAGAGCTAAATAATAGGCAACAAGGAGAAAAGATATCTAACTAAGATATCTCCATGATAAAAATAAAGAAATAACCTATAGAAGGAAAGCCTGGGAAAAGAAACTAAGAAACAACACCTAAGAAGAATAAAATGAAATAAACATAACTAAGACCTAAAAACGCTAACCCAAAGATCAGAAGATAGTAAAGCAAAGATATATACTATACTAGCCAGCCTAATACTAAAGATGAGAAGACCAGACATAATAGATAAAAGGGAGCTTTCCTAAGTCTATAGGGGAAGGCAAAAGGAAATCTAGAGCATCTTCTCCTAGATTTTCTAGAGCATCTGCTTCTTTGTCCCCCTCTCTGTAGATATGTGTAACCCTTGTTTCTTGAAACTTATCCACTATCTGGAACGCTTCTTCCAGTTTAGAATTTACAACTCAGTTGGGGGTGCTTCTTTTCCAAATAGCATTTAGGATGATTTAGGAGTCGCCTTCGATGATTAAATTTTTAATGCCTACCTCCAAGCTTGACTTAAGACCTTCTATTAATGCTGCTAATTCGACCAAGTTGTTTGATAACATTCATAGAGGTTTAGCTCTTTTGTATAACCACAAACCTGAAGCTAATCGAATAATGTATCCTAACCCTGCAACACCTGGGTTACCTCTCGAGGCTCAGTAGAAGTTAAGTTTTGCCCAGCCAGCAGGAGGTGGCTCCCAATTACAATTAGTCCTAGCCTGCTTGTTAGTCTTAGAGTAGACTATAGGTGGATTAATTAAATTGTGCCAATGTTTTCACATTTCAGAATCCCAATCAGAAAAGGAACCTTCTTCTTTATAAGAATTCCTAAGCTTGTTATTAACAACCTCTATTATACTAGCTTCTACTTTGTTCAGGAGAGGAGATATGTCCATCTTCTCATTAGTAATGATCCTTCTATTCCTCTCTTTCCATATCTCCCAAAGAAGACGAAAGGGGATATTTTCCATAAGTTACCATAAACCTTGGACACTGCATGTTTTGGCTAGCTTTTGAGGAAGACCCATATATTATTTAGAAAGGCTACCTGCCAATCGAGCTTGTTACATAACCACTTCCAACAATTAGTGGAAAATGGGCATTGGAACAACAGATGCTCCATTGTTTCAGATTCATTTTTGCATAGAGGACATCTTAACGAACCCTCAAAACCCATCTTTGTGAATCAACCAACTGTTAGAATTCTTTTCTGAAGAGCTGCCCAGAGGAAAATGCCAACTTTTGGGAGACATGTTGGGTCCCAGCAAAAATTAAGGGGGATCTCCATATTTTTCCAAAAACATTGTGAATTAACAATTATTTCATAACCCCTTTTAACACTATACTTCCCATGTTTGAAAGTACCCCAAATTATTTTGTCCCCTCTTTCTTTGTGATTAGCTTGTCTATTTTGCAGAAATTGTGCAAAGGTTTCTTTTTCTTCATATGAAAAATTAGTCTCCTGTACAAATTTCCAATTCCATCCTCCATACTTGTCCTCTTTGTTTCTCTCTTTATAGTCACTAACATGATGGCCCCATAGGTTAGTTAGAGAATCCTTTATATTGATTGGTAAGTTGTAACTATCTGGGGATGGAAGTCCATCCCATGAGTCTTCCCAAAAAAGAGCATCATGACCTAGGCCTATATCCCAAGTGAGGTTGTTGGTGATTATGGGGCGACATTGCATCATAAGATTCTAGATTTTTGATCCTTGAGGGGGGTTTCTAGTTTGCAATAGAGATATAGGGTCTAGATTGTTCAAGTATTTTTGATATAAGATTTTATCCCATTTACTCTCGTATTATTGATAAATTCTCCATATTAGTTTATCTCCTAATGCCTCATTTTGCAAACTCAAATTCTTAATACCTAGTCTTCCAAATTCTTTAGGCCTGCAAATCTGATCCCATTTAATCAAAGCTTGTTTTTTTATTGTCGTAAGTGCCTTGCCAAAAGAATTTCCTTAATTTACTATCCAGCTATATGTTGACTCCCTTCAAGAGTGGGAGACAAGACATCTGGTAAGTGGGTATGGCTGATAGGACAATTTTGATCATTTTTGCTCTACCAGCCTTTGTGAGCCATTTCCCTTTCCAACTTTCCATCTTTTTGTCTAATTTTTCTGATATCAAATTCCATGTTTTACTTTCTCTAGCACATTTTTCTAGCTGGATTCCAAGATATTTACATGGAAATGTGCCTAATTTATATCCCATGATGTTACAAATGTTTCTTTCTAGATCAGGTTGAGCGTTGAGGAAAAAGATCTCTGATTTATTAGTGTTTACCTTTTGACCTAAAGCATCCATGTATGTGTTTATAATTTCCTTAAAGTGGTAGGCCTCTTCTAGGGAACTTTTCCCCAGAAGGATAGTATCGTCTGCAAATTGATGATGAGTGATCTTTGGCACTGCTTCTGTAACTATTATACCTTTGATTTTATCTTCTACTTGGGCTTTCTTTATTGCTCTACCAAAGGTTTCAACCATAATAATAGAAAGAAAGGGCGAGATTGGATCACCCTGCCTAATCCCTCTTGAAATGTTGAAGAAACCTTCAAGTGTTCCATTAATTAGCAACGAGATCTTTGGTATAGAGATACAATTGAAGATTAGATTGATCCATTGACGTGAGAAACCAAATGCTTCCATAGTTTTGCAGAGAAATCTCCTGCCTACTTTGTCATAGGCTTTGTGAATGTCTAATTTCATAATCATGCAGGGATATTTATGAATTTGAGCTGAGTGGATTAATTCTTGGATAATGAAAATTCCATCATATATAGACCTATTGGGTATAGATCCCGTTTGTTCTTCAGAAATTAGTTTCCCAAAATTTTTTAATCCTATTTGCCAGTGCCTTTGAAAGAATTTTATATATGGTGTTGCAGAGAGCTATCGGTCTAAAGTGCCCAGGTTCCTCATGGTTAGCTTTCTTAGGAATGAGAGCAAGAAAGGTATTATTAATTTATGTTAATAGTGAACTTGAATTTCTAGTGGCCTCTATTGCTTCCCACAAATATTTACCTAAGATGTCCCAACATTTCTAAAGGAAGAAAGCTTGAAAGCCGTCTGGTCCCGAAGATTTGTCTGGGTTGAGAGAAAAAAGGGCTTCTTTAATTTCTTCCAGAGTAAATTTCTTATTCAAGTGCTTATTATCTTCTGCTGTTAATATTTTAGGGATGACATTTAACATTTTGTTTTGAGCTATTAAATCAGAGTATTCATAATTGTTTAAAATATCAGAAAAGTATTTAACAAAAGTCTCATCTAACTGGTTTGGGTTTTCTATTTCTTGTCCCCAACTGTCTTTAACTTTAGTGATTCTATTGATATTCCGTTTGTTGATCGTACTGTTATGGGAAAAACTGTGTTTCTGTCTCCTTCTGTCAACCATAATATCTCATGATTTTTGTTTCTAGTAAATCTCAAAGTATTCTCTTGTTTTGCTAATAGTTCTTTTTCTTTATTAAATTTATTATTACCCATTCCATTTTTGATAACTTCTTCATTGAGCTTCTTTATTTCTTCTTCAATATCTAATTTTTCTTTAAATATATATTATTAAATTGCTCATTGTTCCATTTGATTATCTTTTCTTTTAATACTTTTAGTTTTGCCACGAAATGAAACATTTTAGATCCTTCAAATTCGTCCTCTTGCCACCATTGCTTAATGCTTTGATGGAATTTTTCATCTAGAAACCACATTTTCACATTTAAAGGGATTTCTAAGGGGTTTCTTTTGTAATCCTATTTCTAATCTGACCGAAAAGTGATCTGATTTGGCATTAGATAGAGTGGTTGCCGTAAATGAGAAGTTAAAGGTGCTAAGATCACCTTTATATAAAAATCTGTCAAATCTATCAGCTATTTGGCAGAAACCTTTTCTCCTATTATTCCAAGTATATATCCCATTCTCCTATTATTCCAAGTATATATCCCATTTATGATGGGAATGTCGATCAATGTATTCTTTGCAAACCAATCTCTGAAATCTGTCAATGATATTTGATGGTTGATGAATTATGCAATTAAATAAATCTAACTTAATTACACATTTAAGATTAAAATTGAATTTGATGTCCTAATTAGAACCTAGGGCAATTCATTTGAGATCTAGGCCTCACCACCGTTAAAGTGTAATGAACCAACAATATGTGATGAAACCAATTCAGGATTGATTGTCATCAATATCTGATGAAACCAATAGACGATTGATTTCCATGAATGCCCTGCATTTGGAGCTTTCAATCCTTGTAAATGCCGTCCAAAGTTTTTATAAGATCAGGGCCCGAACTAGGTGTATCGTACAAAACCCAGATGTGGAGGGATAAGCCCAAACATAGCAAGTGAATTTTAATTTGGAAGGGAAGAATGAAATGAGAGAAAAAAGGTAGACAATGAATCCTCCGGGTGAAGTTGATGATGATATTATGCAGAGCGGGCAGCATATGAAGTGCAGTTCTGCAAGACCATGGGCTAGTGTGGAGAAAAAGGAATACCATAGCTGGTACAAAAATGGACACGGTGGAAGTTAGAAGATGAAAGAAAAGTGACCACCGATAGGAATCTTGATATGGAGAACAATTGGGCATCAACATTTGATTTCCCAAGCTTAACTTATTCCACTGTGATTGACTAAAGTTGCATTTCCATTTAGCTTTGAGCCTTGGTTCCAAGACAATAGTTGAGAGTAGCTATCTTTAAATGACTCAAAGAGGAAAGCTTCAAGTGTTCTATTTATTGGTCCATTTATAGTTCTTTAGGAAATCATCATGGCAAGGCGTGCTTAATGAACAGGCTAGGAGGCACTATCTTCTTGAAACGAGGATACTTAGAGGATGCTTATTCGAGAATAGCTCTTTCGATTGTAGTTAAGCTTACCAATTAAAATTGGTAGGGTAGGGTTCCACAAATTACGAACGACTTGAATTCATTTCTTCAAAAGGAGTTTTCCTTTGAAGCTCTTGATATAACCACGAGGTTTTTATGTCTTGTTAAATTAGATGTACCACCAAATGGAAGAAGTAGCAAAGCATAATTTACCAAGAATACCAAAAAAATACCAAATAGAGTTAGGGAGAAGATTCATGGATTTTTAAAAAAATGCAAGGAGTATCTTGTCAATTAATTTCTTGTCAATTAATTGAAGTCTTTGATCTTCCAATTGTAGTATAGTGTATACATTGTTGAATCATATTCTTCCAAGGGGCTTCTTCATCCAAGGCCTTAATTGTTATCTATTTAGTGGTAAGACATATGCTCTGGGAATAAGGATTAATAATTCTTAAACACCCTCTATCTTTAGGCTGGATAAGCTTCTCTCATTACTTCACTTAGCCCAAAGAAAAATCCTAATCATTTAATTAAGTTAATTGGTTATAACCTTTCTTAGAGGGTAGTTGCCATGAGGATACGTAAACACGGCTATAGACATAAAAATGAATCAGTGGGTTCAATTCATGATTTTTTTTCTTCAATTTAGTTGTGAACCATCTCATCTCCAAATATTTTTAAGGGAGACCCCTATGTCAAAGGGAAACCCTAAGTATCTAATGACAAACCTGTGCTTGACTTTTTTCAATCATCTGGGATCTAAGGGATTGAGGGTTGGTTGGGATGGGTAATAATAAATTCAACTTTTTGGATGACCATTCGAGAACCCGAAATGGTTCAAAAGAGTTCCAAAATATCAAGTGTGACTTCTTTAGCCAAATTTTTATTATTGTATTTTTAATTTGCTACCTTGCTGTCACATATTTAATCTGGACTTGGCACTCTTATTTTTGACCCTTTGTTTCGATTGTAATAAGAATTTAATTTGTATATTAAGCATCAACCCAACAGCAATTACAATTACAAGTTACATTTAATTTTAACTTTGAAATTTCCCTTTACAACATTTGGAACAAGTAAACAAATAAACAAGCAAACAAGCAAACAAGTAATAACAATTTGATTATCAATAAACTTACTTGAAACTCTCTTTAAATAAACTAAATAGGTAATTGAAATGAATCTGCACTTATTAAATAATTACTTTTTACAGTTACTCTTTTCTAAACTTAAAACATACTTGAAATAAAATTCAATATTCTAGATTTAAGCCACAATTTTTTTTTTTACCAGTCAACATTTCATAAAAGCACCTCTTTCCTTTTTGCCAACATCTCACCTTTAGGTCTTAGAAATTCTTCCAACTTTTCTCTCAGAATGTTTTATAACTTTTTCTATGAATGATGTTCTCTTGCAATTTGAAACCCACTGCACACAATTCTTCACACACATCTCAGAAAATCTTATTTGCTGTATTCAATCACACTGAACACTGTTTTTATTCTTCCAATTCAATACTTTTCATTAGACTTTACTCTTCTTAATTAGTGATATCATATACACAATCATTTCTCATCTCATATTCAGTGTCTGCACACCAACACCACTTCTTTCACCGACTGATATGATATATATAAAGATTTTCATTCACAATAGATTCCATTCATACATCTCTATATAATAGAAATTGTTAATTGTCAACCAATCAAAATGGTTATATTAGTAACCATTAATTTGTACAACCGATCCAATTAGAAACTCAAACAATCCGATGACATGAGTTATCCTATTTAGAAAATGATACTCGCGGCATAATGGTAGACATGAGTACCTTTACAATAATATTTCCCATATAGTAGGAGGTGTTCCATATACGCTGTAATTAGACAATCCATAGCATGAGTTGTTCCATATACACCATTATTAGACAATCCCCACCATGCATATATAGAATAATCACAAATTTGAAAATTGTCAATCAATCAATTGGGTGGGGGGAGCTAAATCGGTAGTAGATGCAAATTTTTAGTGCAATTAAAACCCTTTAAATTTCAAACTGAAATTTTGAAAATTTGAAAGTAATTGAAATTGAAAAGGAAGATAATATAACTAAATAAGAAAAAAATACACAATTTATGTGGATCTATTGTTCCAATGAGTTTTACAAATAGGGCACCAACTTTATTGTCTCCCTATACTGCTTCTTAAAAATGAATAGCTGTTAGGAAAAAATAAGCTAAGCACCAGCATGGGGACCTGCCATAAGGAGTTATCAAATCCCTACTTCAAAAGTTTCAACTCTTTCAAATTTGAAGAATTCTTCACACATCTCATATTTGTTTTTTGCTGTATTCAATCACACACAACACTATTTTTATTCTTCCAATATGTCACTTTTCATTAGACTTTACTCTTCTTAATCAATGATATCATATACACAATTATTGATCATCTCATACTCACTACACACCAAAAATTCTCTTCTTCTATCATTGATTGATATGATATATATTTTTTTTCACTCATAAAAGATTCCACTGATACATCTTATATAAACAGTCTATCGAGCTAGTAGTTTACAAGAGAGTTAAAAACTATTAACAACTGTTAACCAATCAAAATGGTTATGTTAACTTGTACAATCGATCCAATTACAAACTCAAACAATTCGGTGTGTAAGAATTTTCCAATAGAAACAACTCAAGATCTAGAGGCCAATGAATATCACAAAAGCAAGAGAGACAAAATGGACAAGAACAAACTATATTTTAATCAATGATAAAATAATTGAATTAACAAAATTTCTGATAGCTATGAGTACAATGTAGATGTGCTTCCTTATATAGGCAAGTAAGAGATAATTTATCATCCACACAAGGTGGAATCACTTGTCCACCAAAGGTGGATCATCCTACATTGTGTAATGAATTATGTGAAGTAGGAGATAATTTATCACCCACACAAGGTGAAATTACTTGTCCACCAAAGGTGGATCATCCTCCATTATGTAATGAATTATGTGAAAAATGTGCAACAATGTGGAGGATGATAAAGCGATAAGTGCACTAAAGGCGGAGACAACACATAAAGTGAAATATGATAACTACTATCACCACCTAAAGTGAAATTTCTCGTACATGTGGAATTTAATGTACATCTTCTTAAGTGTCTCATATGCAAACTAGCATGTTTTGCATTATCCTAAATAAGTTTAAGTAAAGTATAATTAGGTGAATTATTAATTACATCAACACCCACCTTAAGTGCAACTTAGGGGAATGCAAGCTCAAGCTAACGATGTAAGATAGGTCTTGACTAATAGGCCATGTTAGGTACCCATGTACAATATGCAATGCAATATCTCACAAAGGAAGAAAGAGAGAAAACTTAGTAGGACAAAAATCCTCTCAAAAGAGAAATGAATAAATAAAATAAATGTCAATGAAGAATGAGAAGGACAAAACCCCATGTGAGGAAAAAGTAACCCTATAAGAGAGAAGAAGAGAGACAAAGTAGCCCCCTTCAATGTAGAACATAAACCAATGGTAGATGCTCCATACTAGATGCAGAAAATGCTCCATGATCATTGAACAACGTTCCTCCCCTTAGGAAGAAACAAAACCAAAGGTGTATGAATGAAGTCTCCCTAATCTTGAAAGGAATATGTAGGAAGAAATCTCAAGATGTATGGAGTTTTTGAAAACTACTCAAGTGTCCCCATGTCGATGCTGAAAGTTGCCCCCTCCAAATTAGGTGTACTAGACCATACTACTGAAAAAGATAAGGATATAATGAGGATGAATGTAGATCAATATCCAAAGATCTAAATGTCTCCTATGAAGATAAAGATACATCCTCCAAATGCTGGTCCAAAGTATCCACTCTCCTATCAAACTGTAAAGGATGATCATGTAGAGAATGAGAAATAGGGTCAAGGTGTTCCCTCACAACAACTAAAGTAGGATAGTCTCCATTAAAGAGAGGATGAATATTATCAATAGTGTCTTCAAAATATGCAAGATATGACTAAAAAAAAAGCCCTCAATATCTGTCAAGTAGTCACCCCGAGGAGAAATATCTGGAAGACAATGTATAACTTAGTGCACTAAATCACAAGAATGTAAAAATGTAGCAATACAAGCATCATTAAGAGAAAAAATAGATGTGATCTTAATAGGAAGAGATGCAATGAAAGGCTCAAGAACTTTGATCACATGTGACAATACCCATGTTTAAGTAGCCAAATTTCTCTTCAATTTATGAGTCCACACTAGAAGTGTGATCATCATATGAAGAATCTCAATCATCAGTATGAAAATATCTACAAATGAGTACAATTGAGATGCATGGTTCACCACCCTAGTAGCAATGATAGCTCCACTCTCCAAGTCTGATGATAATTAAATTAGCTATGAACTCCACATTCTTCTTTGTTGCATCATGAGTGATTTGATAGATGAAAATAAGATTATTGGTTAAATGAGGTGCACAAAACATATCATTGAAGGTGCCCTCCCCAATATCAATAGATCATTTCATCATCATATTCATATATGTATGATTGGTCATCAAAATTGATGACATGTGATAAGGCTTAAATGAAGAGAACATAGAATGTGAAGATGCCTTATGATGAGAAGCCCCTGAATATAGAGGCTATCTCCTTGAATCATGACCTATAGTAGCACACAAAGCTTGTCTTTTGTTTGTCCCAAAAGTTTGACTCTTTCCCTTGTTGAATTCAATTTGTTGTAAAGAATAAGACAAAGTAGATATTTTTGAAGGAAAATTGTTTCCATTCTTCACAATCAGATGCTTCAATTTGTCAATATCATTCTTCTAACAATAGTATTCTTCATGTCCATCCTTCTTTTAATATGCACAAGTACACTTCTTAAATGATTCCCCCTTAAGAGATAATGAAGAATTACTTTGTTGTGGAGAGGATGATTGTGCTCTCTTATTTTGGCTTTCCCTATTTCTATTTTTTGTGGGAACCTTTTCCTTGATTCCATTGACTCCCATGATTAGCCACCAAGCTTGTGACCTAGATAACATAAGAATCACCATGCTAATTAATTTTGACTACTCTAACATCAAAATTTATATGAAGGCATCAAATGATGGTGTAATTAATGAATTACCTACTATCAATTGATGGGTTTGGAAGCTAGAAATAAATGCTCCATACTTGGATGAAAGCTTTCCCAATAAATCTAGATGAATTGTGCATCCTTCTTGTCAATTCTACAATCCATGAGCTTTTCTCTTAGTGCATTTTCTTTAGTGACATACTCTTGGATTGTATCAAAATCCTTGGGATCCAACATTGTGAGATCATTTTCAAACTGATAACCCATAATCTCATCAACTTGGCCATACAATTGACCAAATTTGTCCCAAGCTTCTTTAACTATCTTAAAATTTTCAATGTGAAAGATGAGATCCTTTGGTACATAATTCCTCAAAGTTCCAAGATCCATAGTATTTTTTGTGAGCCATTCCAATTGAGCACACAGATCAGTTTTAGGATCAAATGGTGGCAACAACAATTCCATCAATATGTACAATGAAAAATGGTGATCAAGGAGGATCAATCCAATCTCCTATTGAACATTAGGAATACAAAACTTCCTCAAGGAAAATATGATTGAAAACACCTTGATACAAAAGATGTCAATACAATATCTATCTTCAAGGGGTTTTGGTTCCTTTTGCTGCTAGGAATGAAGGAAGATAGGTAAATATACTATGAAAAATGTCAAAGTATGAGCTTTTTGTTCAGCTATAAATGAGATAAATATGAAGATAGAAGAGGATTTGTATGCACTTGGAAATGAAATGGGAATTATGCTGCTACAAATCTGAATTTTTGACAGTTAGGATCTTGCAGGCACTTGTACTTGTGCAAATATGAAATCCCAGAGTTATAACCTTTCTCTAGAATCAATTTGATCCATTTTGAAGGGTACTAGGTGTTAATAATGCCTTGTTACCTGAATTTGTGCCTGAAACTTGCAGGGAAGCTCCACTTGATCCCGATCTTCCTGAAATTTCTTTGGTAGTTACATAGCCTATTTGTGCAAACTGAAAAAATAGGGAAGAAGGTTGGCTAAATGGGTTTTCCTCATTCAAACCCCTATTTAGGAATAAAACTTGAAAATGAAAGGAAATTCCATAAGAAAATATGAAATAGAAACTACATTTGAATTGTAAGAATTAACTTATACCTTGATGACTCAATGCTTCTTTGGATGTGGTCATAGGTGTTAATGCAGTAGCTTTAACTCCACAAAAACCTAAAAGTAAATCATGAAAGACAAGTCTTGGATTATGGATGTTGTATTTTTCCATAATGCTTGATGAAGAAGAAGAAGAAGAAGAATGCTTTGAAAACATGAAGACTTGGATGCTTGAAGACTTTGAGAATACTCTTGAAATCCAATTGCTCGATCACTTGATTGATAATTATTTCTTGATGATAATGGTGGATCTTGATTGTGGTTACTAAAATGAGGAGAGATAATGTGTTTATATATCTCTCACAACATATCGAGGGTTAAATATTAAGTAGATCAATTGTAATTAAAAATCCCCCACTAAAACACCGAGATAGATCCCCAGTTCAAATTTGGTCCAAAAAGTCAGGGAATATGGCATTAATAACGTCCCATTCCTAAGAACAGGGTGTCAATAACATTTGGTTCCACCCAATCAAGGCCCACATCAGGACCATAGGTACTGTGTAATGAGAGGATGTGGGATCTTGAGGCACAACCAGTTTCGAGGTTAGGAGAGTATGTAAAGGCCACAAATGGTAACATAGGGCCTAGGTGATGTAATGAATTATTTTATAGGAGAAAAAATAGAGGAACACACATATAAATAAGGGCTTACCTTGAGTTTTAAAGAGGTTCAATCAACATAGGACTTATAACATTAATTTAAAGGTCTAATGAGCGTTAGGAGAGCGTGAAATTAATGTGGAAACCCGCACATACTAAAATGGGGCTAAAATAATAACCTAATTATAGATGCTAACTTTTTAGGACAATTCATTTAGCCCCAACTTTAGCGAGAGTATGAGACAACCTCATGCTCATGATAAAGTAGAAGAAAGAGAGAGAAATATAAAGATCATGTGCAAACTGCAAAGAGATAAGATATCGGTAAGTTTAAGGACACAAGCCCCAAAACGAAGGATCTCAACTCATACAACCATATGAAAGGACACATAAAACAAAAACAAAATCCTAAAGCTTACTAAGATTCCAAGTTAACTATTTGAAGATACCTCAGTAAAGAAAATATCTCCACCACTATTATCATGCTCGGAAATCTATTGAAAAGGAACAAGTAGTCACATGAAAAGAGCAAGAGTGTACATAAAAGATAAGGAAAGACTCCATGATCCAATCAAATAGAAAAGTGTATTATGCTATGGAGTCATGGATGAGAGAAGAGGACAATCTTAGATGACATGGGATAGCCATTTGTGTTGTGCTAGGTGATCCATGAAAGATAAAGAAGAGAGAAGAAGATGGGGTAATGATCTAGCGAATTGCGCTATTCTAGTTCCACCCATCAAAGAAAATGTAGAGATGGTGTTGATGGTCTAGCACATGCTAGTCAAATCATGAAAATATATGCAAAAGAGAGGTTAAATGGTCTAGCAAGTTGTATTATGCTAGTCAAACCATAAAAAATATAGGTCAAATGGTCTAGCAAATTATGTTATACTAGTCAACCAATCTTGAAAATGTAAGCAAAGGAGAGGTCAAATGGGCTATCAATTGTATTATGCTAGTTCAACCAATCCAAAGGACAACCAAGGAAATAATTGTATCTAAGGAAATCCGCCAAAAATATATAAAGGAGAGTGATCTTCCCCTTAGAAAGTTGTATTATGCTAGTGTACTCTACTTAACACGCTTAAAGTAAATAGAATATTTTCAATAAGGAGGCCACATATGCCCCCCTTAAGATGGAAAAAGAGAACTTATACAAAAGGAAAATGGGGATCACCTAATAGGATCTAAGCTCTCCCCAATTTCACAAGGTACATTATAATATGAATCCTCCTCAAGTAAAATTGGATCAACACCACAAGAAAGGATGGAGTGATGCCAATTCCAAAATTGGGTCTTAGGGGCTTCTATTCTTTTTGTTATTTTTTTTCTTAGAAATTGAGAAAGGAAGATTAATTCACCTAGATCTATCGATAGAAATGATAAAAAGGAAATGAAGATTAAATGTATGCACCTAGATATTGAATAGAGAGGATGTTGTTTCACTGATGTTTTTTGAGCTATTAGGATCCCAAAAACACGTGTACTTCCAGATCTTGTCTTTGTAACCTATCTGTGACCTATCCTAAAAATATAACACTATTTTTGAGGGTTTAGAATGTTTCAAATGTCTTTTACCTAGGTGTAGAACATTTATAACATTTTGTACCTGATGAATTTGTCCAAGATTTGGTAGATATTTATGTTGGGGTCTGTGGAGTATGAATCTAGAAACACTTCCTAGCTTGTATTTGCACATAGAAAAATGAGAAACAAGGTGAAATAGAGGGGTTTGCCTCAGTCAAACCCTTGTTTAGGAATCAACCTAGGAATATGAAAAAGAAAAATATGCAGACATAAAAAATGGTCATAACTAGTGAATAAAGTAGTTCATACCTTGACAATGCAGATGTCTCTTTCAATATAATTAAATATGGTTATGCAATAGATTTGAATCAACATGAAACCAAAATGAAATAATGAAAAGACAAAACATTGTGTGATGAATGTTGCAACTTTCCAATGTTGACATGAGAAGGAAGAGAAGAAGATAGAGATGTTGATAGATGGAATGACTCCTCCTTGATAAATACTCCTTTTCTTGACCTTAAATGGAGAAAGAAGATAGATCCACAAAGAAAGACACCTTTAATGCTTGATGATACTAGTAGTTTTGATAGATCTTGAATTTCCTTCAACTTCCTTGGATTGCCTTGAAAGATCTTGATTATTATCAAACTGCTTGCCTATAGAATTGAATGCTCAAAGATGGATTAGATTGGTTTCTAGATTTGATTTCTTATTAGATGTCTGTCTTGCTAGATAGATTCAAAATAAGGAGAAGTATGGGGTTTATATACTTCCTAACTACATTTTGGGGGTTTAAACTTACCTAGGCCATCTGCAGATCTAAATCATGCATTCATTCTATGGATAGGGCCCCCTTAAAAAATTTGGGCCACTTTTTGGGGGTGCACAATGTCTAAAATGTTGTGCACCTAGGTGTAGAACATTTGAAATGTTCTGCACCCTCCAAGTAGGGTTCTAATTTATTTTGTGGGCTTGAAAAGGTAAAAAAGGCCACTGATAATGACATAGAGCCCAAGTGATGAAATAAATTAAATGATTGGAGGAAAAATAGAGGAGCACACCTAGAAATATGGTCTAACCTCAATTTTAAGTAAGATAGAGGGGGAAGAGAGAAGAAAGAGGACCCATATTTGAATTTAAGTGTCCACATAAGTTCCTATTACTAAAATGAGTGCAAAATGGTCCTTAGAATGTACACCAATCAAGTGCTTACTTTTTAGGATGATACATTTAGCTACCACTTTAGTGGGAGTATGAGACAACCTCATGCCCATGCTAAAGGAAGAACAAGAGAGAGAAAAAGAGAGAGATGATCATTGGTGAATTGCAAAGAGATAAGACATTAGTAGATTTAAGGAAAAAAGCCCCCAAATAAAGGATCTCAACTTGAACACATCCATGCAAAAGGGAACAAAAAAAAGAAGAAAAAAGAAAGAAATAAACGACAAAGACAAAAATAAAAAGGGTTAGTAAACTCCAAATCAAGTAGTTGAAGGGACCTTGATCAAGATAATGTCCCTAATGCTAGCATCATATTCAAAAAGCTATTGCAAAAGAATAAGTGGTCACATAGAAAGGATAAGAGCATCACCAAAGATGAACAAAATCCATGATCTAATCCACTAGCATAACTATGAAAGCATGGAGAAGGAAGAGAGAGACCATGAATCCAATATAATAGTTATATACATAGTGTCAGGTAATGGATGAGAGAAGGAGAGAGAGAGAAGGGAAGGAGAATTGATTGTCTAGAAAACTAAAAAGTGATATTCAATTCTACCTTCAGAGATTTGCGCATAGGGAGACTTGTTTTTGTTCATGGGGTGGCTTCAGTTGTGCACAAGGCGACTTGGGATCAGCCTTGTGGATCCATGAAAAGTGATTAGTCAAAGGGCCAAGTGTGTGCGGCCAATCAAAGAACCAAGTGTGTGCGGTTTGTCAAAGACCAATATTGTTGCATAACTTACAAGGAGGACACATGTATGTCCCCCTATTTATGATGGTGACATAGGTATACAAAGCCATCATAAGGAATAATTAGAAAAATGATACCTATTTCCAACAAGAGGATATCCTTAAATAAAAATGTATGCTTGTTTCCAAATGCAAAGAGTGAAGAAACCTTGTTAGCAAAGGAAAAATATAATCATGAAATGATGTCCGCAAGTGGGAAGAGAACCTTGAAAGGAAGAGATCTTTGGCACAAGACATATACCTTCAAGAGAAGATCTTGAATCAAAGAAAAAATCTTCAAGAAAAAGAGGGGAGGAGAAAAAGAATGCACCTATTTATCCTCCTCACAAGAAGGTGAAAAAGGGATTCTTGATGAAGGATGCCACACTTTTAATCTCTCAAGTAAGGGAATCTGTTTAAAATGAACACAATTTTTCCAATAAGGAAGAGGTCATGATGAAATATGCATGCCTCTTGTATAAGAAAGGATCCCAAATTAGAGAAAAAAATCCTTATATAAAAAGGAATGTCACAAAGTAAAAAAATGACACTGTATTAAGGAAAAGTGGATCCTTAGATAAAAAGAAGAATTGAGAGAATGATAAATTTCCCCCAAAGCATAAAGGACAAAGGAAAAATAATTCATTATATACTCAAAGTGATGAATCTCATATAAATGACATGCACTCCAA
Source organism: Thuja plicata (assembly GCA_018584345.1). Classification (NCBI taxonomy): domain Eukaryota; kingdom Viridiplantae; phylum Streptophyta; class Pinopsida; order Cupressales; family Cupressaceae; genus Thuja; species Thuja plicata. The sequence goes on from MU225764.1 coordinate 2,497,631, forward strand.
TGTAGGCACAAGGTTGCAAGAGAGTGTTCTTGCATAAAATAACAAATGCATCCTAGAAATGATATCACATTATAGGGGAAAGAAAAATGACAAAGGGATAATGACTCACCTTTGAATATGAAGCTAAAAATATATGCAAAGAGAAAAGAAGCAAATTACATAATATTAGTGGTAACATTCATTATAAAATATATACACATTGAAAAAGGGAAGAGACTATAAAAGAAGACAATCACTTCTCATGTATAGAAAGATATTTAACAACAAATCCATGTATAAAAGGATACCATAATATAATAAATGCAACCAACAAATAATTAATGGATTTTTGAGAAAGAAGGATAAATGAAAGAGAGGCCATTCCCCCCCAAGGGAGAGGACACATAAAAGACCTATTATATTTCTCCAAAAGTAAACATCATACAATACAAGGAGCCTTGTAAGCTTCCAAGATTACATGACGGGGAAAACAAATATAGGGTCAACAAATGTTAAGGTATGTTTGTAATGTCAAGAAAGAGTATAAGATCCATATTTGATGTAAGAATAAATATATCTACTAAATCTTGAAAAAATTGCTTGAATTCCACATAATCAACAAGAGAGTGTCTGTTACTATGGTAAAAAAGAAAATGATAATTACCATTTGTAGTCTCTTTATTTTTTAGAAAATGCCTAAAATGAAGGCAAATTTCACTATCATATTTAATTCTCCAAAAGATTCTTTTAGCCAAATCCAAATGATCATTAAAATGAGGTGTAACAATAGATGGCGTTGGTAAAAGAATGATTAAACAAGGAGGGTTAGGTTTCAAAGAAGAATGATCTAAAGGGTAGGAAAGAGGTTAGCTTGAGGTATAAAAATGAGACCACTTCTTGTGACTTGTGTAGGAGGGTCAATAGGAACTTTTATACCTTGCTAATTAATACCAAGACATTATCCTCTATAGCTTTGTGGAGTCGTAATGTCATATCGAATATTCTAGTTAGATTTTAATGTTGAGGGAGAAGGAGATTCATCTTGAGGTTTATGAAAGTGTGTGGTATAAGGATGGATAGGACCAAAAGTAAGATTATCATTAGGGAGATTAAGATTCCTATCACTATTTAGAGTATCTTTAGGTGGGGAAGGTTTGTTACAATCATCATTCCTACTTAATGTCACTCTAGGAGATAAATCATCAAGGAAATGCTTAATTTCAGGGTTATGTCCGATATCTTATAAATAAGTGCACATGTTAGCCTCCCTTAGACTATTTATCACAGTATATTGAGGAAGAGGAGATATAGGTCACACTAAAATGGGAACATTAGGAGCTGGATGACTAGTAGACGTTACAAGAAGGGGATTGGGCTGGTTTGTGTTAATTTCATCCTTAGATTTAACATGCCCAATAAAGACTCTCATAAGATCCAAATATTCCATGTATTTTGTTAAAATTTTAATGAGAACACCATATAGAATATTGATAAAAGTCTTGACATACACCTTATAAGGGAGACAAATATTTGAAATCCTCATTATAACATATGCTAAAACACCATGAAGGAATGTAAACATCATCAAATACAACAAAGTTTGATTCACTCCATGTGATTGATAAAGGTAAGTAAGTAGAAATTTAAGAACGCAAGTGATCACACACCAATATAATTTAGTGAATTCTATGAGATCGAATAATGAAATTAAAGAGCTCTAACACCATAATATGAAATTAAAGCATGAAAGCGTCAGGTTCACCAAAATGTACAATGGGAAAATTGTGATCACCGAATAGGATTCAATCTCTCCCTAATTTTACAAGGTACATTAGAATATGAAGCCTCCTCAAGTCAAATAAGATCAAAACCATAAGAAAGGATGGAGTGATACCAATTATGGATTCAGGTCTTAGGGGATTCTATGCTTTTTTTGTTTTGTTTCTTAGAAATTGAGAAAAGAAGATTAAGTCACCTATATCTATAGATAGAAATGATAAAAAGGAAATGAAGATTAAATGTATGCGCCTAGATATGGAATAGAGAGGATGTTGTTATGCTGCTATTTTTTAGACTGTTGGGATCCCATAAACACATGTACTTCCATATCTGGGCTTTGTAAGCTGTTTGTGACATGTCCTAAAAATTTGAGCCTATTTCTGAGGGTGAAATACATTTGGAACGTTCTGTACTCAATTAATTGGTCTAAGATTTGGCGGAGATTTATGTCAGTATTTGTGGGGTCTGGATCTAAAAGCACAACTTTGTAGCCTACACCTAAACACAAAAAATGGGAAAGAAGGTTGAATAGATGGGGTTTCCTTAGTCAAACCCCTGTTTAGGAATCAACTTAGAAATATGAAAAATAAAAAAAATGAAAACATAGAGCGTTGGTCAGATCTAATGAATGAAGTAGTTCATACGTTCGTAATGAGGAATACTCTTTCAATGTAATAAAACATGGTTATGCAATAGTTTTGACTCAAAATTAAACTAAAAGGAAATCATCAAAAGACAAAACCTTATGTGATAGATGTTGAAACTTTCCAATGTTGAAATGAGAAGGAAGAGAAGAAGATAGAGAGGTTGATTGATGGAATGAATCCTTGATGAAAAATCTTTTTCTTGACCTCAAATGGAGAAATAAGCTAGACCCACAAATAAATCCACCTTGAATTCTTGATGATACTAAGAATTTTTATAGATCTTGGATTACCTTAAAATATCTTTATGATTTACCAATTTATTGCCTATAGATTAGAATTCTTGAAGATGGATTAGATTGCTTGCTAGATTAGATTTCTTGTTAGATGTGTATCTTGCTACATTGGATTTTTTTCTAGATGGATCTAACTAATAAGTAGGTGTCTTTATAATTTCTCACTACATTATTTAGGTTTAACCTTACCCATACTAACTATAGATCTTAATCCCAATTGATTATCTGGATAGGCCCCCCTTCATAAATTTGGGTTACACTTTTTGGGATGCATAATATCTAGAACGTTGTGCACTTGGGTGCAGAATATTTGAAATGTTCTTCACCCTCCAATCAGGGCTCCAATTTATTTTGTGGGCTCCAAGGAATGTGTAGATGTGAGTTTTTAATTCACAATTGGTTTCATGGCTCAGAAAGATAAAAAAGGCCACTAATAATGACATAGGGCCTAGGTGATGAAATAAATGAAGTGAATGGAGATAAAATAGAGGAGCACACCTAGAAATAATGGGTAACCTTGATTTTAATCAAGATAGAGGGGAAAGAGAGAAGAAAGAGGACCTATATTTGAATTAAGTGTCCACATAAGGTCCTATTACTAAAATGAGTGCAAATTGGTCCTTAAAATGTACACCAATAAAATGCTTACTTTTTAGGAAAACACAAAACTATTTTGACATCTCAAGGAAAATAAGAATAAGGATAAAGTTCCCTTAACACAAAAAAGGTATTCCACAAGAAACACCTAGTCCAAGCCAAAGAGGTCACAATTTCTATGAGATCAAGGAAGGGACACATGCAAAGAGATACTGTATAACAAGTGTAAAGGGATCCTTTTGACAAATGCTAAAAAAAAATCAAGAAGGGAAGGATTTAAACCTTTCCCATTGCTAGGTAAAGGGATTCTTAATGAAGGGTGACACACTTTTATCTCCCAAGGTAAGGGATTTGTTTTTCATGTATACCCAATTATGAATAATGAAAAGGTTATGATCAAGGATACATATCTTTTGTATAAGAGAGAACCCTTAATGTAAATAAAAAACTCTATGTAAGATTGGATATCACAAGATAAATAAATAAAACTAAACTAAGAGAAAAGTGGGTCCTTATAAAGGATGAGAGATATTGAAATACTACCCTTTCCCCCAAGTGTAGAGAAAAGAATAACAATGAAGATTACTATTATATTACTCTCAAAGTATGATCACACCTAAAATTATGCCACTATAAATTATAACGAGTCCCAAAAAGAGAGGCTAACAATGTCACATATGTTAGATTTGATAAATGCAAATCCTCCCAAGATCACCTGCATGCAAACCTGTCACGAAGTAGAAGCAAAGACAGAAGATAGAAGAATAGCTATGGCGGCCAAAAGGCCAGAGACTGGAAATCCAT
>MU225764.1:2501933-2575074 GCA_018584345.1 Thuja plicata
ATAGACTAATAATTAAATGAATTAATTATTAGCTAAACTAAGACTACTCTAACACCCCCCCTTAAGTGTAACTTAGGGAGAAGCAAAATAGCTAAACTACTGCAGAAAGTAGGAAAGATGGGTCCCGACAACAAGGCCTAATCAGGTACCCAAAAAAAGAAAGCAAACTAGATGAAGGAAACTGAGCCTTCAATCTAGGGAAAAAGGTGTCCCAGAGAAAGGAACAAGAATGAGAAAGAAGCATCTCCAAAGCATGAAGCTGAAAACTCTGTCAGAAGAGAATGCTGGAACCCCCACTGAAGTGCATGACCAGGTAGAGAAGACAATATCTGAAGAGCTGATCAATTGAACCAGGAAGCAATAGAACCAACAGGTGAACCCCCCCATAATGCTGAACTGGGAGAGGTGACAGGAACACTGAAATGCAATGCCAGAAACATCTGCAGAAGAAAAACCAGGAACACCAACAGTGCAACAGAAGTACAAACACAGGATAAAGGGCGGTGTCATCGACACATAGCATGGGCTAATGTCATGGAAGGTACACTCACTTGACAAAGGTGGATGCACCTAAAATGACAAAAGCATCATAACCCCCCATGGCACTTTATAACAGAGTGCGAGTACAATAACCATACAAGGTGCTCGAGATCCCAGAAATGCAGAAGGAGGCACTTTATCACAGTGCGTTTACAGAACAAAAATGCATCAGAAGGAGCATACAAGCTCAGAAGTCAAAAAAAAGAGTGAACCAAAAGTACAGTAGAAGAGATCCCAGGACCTGTAAGCCCAAGCAATCCACCAGAGTGCATAAAATGAAAAAATTGGAGGAGAGAAAACCTGGAGTAGAATCTAGAAAAAATACCTCTGCAACTGAATAGTACACTGAACCAGCTTTCTGATGATATCTTGTTTGCCAAAAATGGAGTCCGGATGAGCCAGATATGACTCCCGAAAGGCAAAAACAGACATCAGACTTCAACAGAAAAAAATGCTATCAAAAAAATAGAACCCAAAAACCCAACCTCCATCATCGGAAATTTCTTGGAAAGAGCTTTCCGACGGTATATGGAAGTCGAAAAAAGACCCCTGGATGCTCAAGTTAGAGCGAAAACACTCCAGGAGGGTCAGAAAGGGCCCCAAAAAGTAGAAAAAAGCCCCTGGAGCTTAAAAAAATGGGCCCCCGGGCGCATGGCGCGCTCAGGGGGCTGGGCCGCAGCCCCTGGTTGCTCATACGACCACGCGCAAAGGAAAAGGAGCTCATGGGGGCTAGAACAAAGTGCACCACCGGGAGCGGAGAGGCGGTGGCTGGGTGCTCAGCTGGCGGAGCGATGCCCGTTCAAAAGAGAGTCGGGCGGAGCGGCCGCAGGGGTGGCGGAGAGCCGGCGGGGTGGCGGGGGGGCGCGAAGCAGCAGCGGAGAGGCTGTTGGGCGGCGCGGTGGCCCCAGGGGNGGGGGGGGGGGGGGGGGGCGCGAAGCAGCAGCGGAGAGGCTGTTGGGCGGCGCGGTGGCCCCAGGGGCAGCGTGGGCTGGTGGTGGGGGGCTGTGGGCGGCGCAGCGATGGCGCGCCTCAAAAACCATAGACAGCGCCTCAAAAACTTAAAAAAATGATTTTTTTTAAAGAAATTTCTCAAAAACCGTGCCCGTACGGCCCTTAGGAGGCCAAAAAATTCTCCCAGAGGCTCCGGTGTCTAAATCGGACAAGCCTTACATGGATTCTGGGGTTTTTGGGCCTTCTGGACGCAACCGTGAGGTCGGTTTTGGTCCAAAGTGCCTCAAAAAATAGAGACCCCCCAGATCCAATAGAAAACACCAGAAAAGACTGGCGATCTTCAAACCCTCTGTGCTTCAACAAAACAAGAACAACAAACAACAGTAAGGCTCTGATACCATGTTAGATTTGATAAATGCAAATCCTCCCAAGATCACCTGCATGCAAACCTGTCACGAAGTAGAAGCAAAGACAGAAGATAGAAGAATAGCTATGGCGGCCAAAAGGCCAGAGACTGGAAATCCATGTTGACAGAAAAAGCTTCTATATTCAAGAATAATGAATTACAAATTACAATCTCCTGTAAAGAAATGAAAGTGGTGAATCCTTATAAAAGGAATCACAAAACCCTAAAGGAAACCCTAAAGAATTATAAAGCGCCTAAGTGAAACTTAAGCAAAGAGTAGATAGACTAATAATTAAATGAATTAATTATTAGCTAAACTAAGACTACTCTAACAACATATTGGTCGACAAACATAATAGAAACTTAAATGTTATTCAAAATAATCCTAATTTAAAAATGACTCATTACAACCTGCTATATGAATGATATCATAATCAATGAGTTTCTACATTTTGTAATGAAAATATTGATATTCATTTGTAGAGTGGTCATGATATCAATGATACATGCAAAAGGGAAGATTCAAAATATTTTGATTATAATTATTATTTATGTTTAGGTCGACTACTCAACTTAGCACAAAGAAGGTTAGACAAAATGATTTTTTGATTAAATCTAGGCGTAAAAGAAATGTTAGATGATAAAGGAGTGGATGTTGACAAAGGAGGATATTTGAAACCAAAAAATTCCATAGGTTTATCACGAGTCTCAAATATTTTTGGCACATATCCTAAACTATGTTGAAGATTATGAGTATTATTGTTTTGAGACATAGGATGGACAAATGAAAAATTAGGTACATTGAAGGGTCTTGCATTGAAATTAGGAAGTTTGTATTCACCTATAAAATATTGTGTAAAGTCTAATGAACCTCAATAATCTTCTAAAATGAAACTTATTGGAGAATTATATTTAGGAGGAGAGGATATGTTTTTTTTTTTTTAAATGGTGTAGGAATGGAAGGAGAATCATATTCAGTTTGTAAGCAATTTTGGATCTTATCATCAACAAAAAGGGTATACATGATGTTTTTATGAATGAAATTCACTTTGTGATGAAGTGTTGAATGAGCAATGTGCAGGAAATGTAACCATGGTCACCCTAAGAGAAGATTATAATTAATAGCACCATACATGACATGAATAGGAGTAGGTAAAGTGTCAGGACCTACTTTAACAGGTAAAGTGATAATACCCAAGGTTGGTTTAGAAAAATTTTCAAAGCCATGGATAGAAATGGGATCATGTTGAATCAATGAAATATCCAACTTAATCTTATGCAACAAATAAATGATACACACATTAAGACCATATCCATTATTAATTAAATTTCTTTGAATAAGATTATCATTGATAAGGACATAACCCATAAGAGAATCATGTTGATTTTGAACTTCCTTACGAGGAAACTTATATTGAGAAAAAACAATTTGAGCTATGTTATTGGTCGTATTCATGCATTCCAAGATGAAAGTTATATTAGCTTGCATGCAAGGTGGGGCAGTCATGTTTCTCAAGGTTTTTTGTAACACTTCATGATATGTAGGTGAAGTTTTAAGAAGCTCCCAAATATATATCTTGGTAGGAATAGTATGAAGTTGTTCTACTAAATCATTACTTCTTTCCAAAATTTTGAGGGAGACAAGGTACAAGAGGAGGAATTAGATGAGAAGAAAGAAGAGAAGGCGGAGCAACTAAACTTGTAGGTTGTCTATTGTTTGTTGTATTATATTTATGAGAAAACACATGATAATCAGTTTATTGAGCACCTTTTCAGACGATGATTGGTTTATTTTAAGGTGTAGGGTTATCTTGAAAAAGATGGACAAAAACCTTATGATTTTTAGTACCCAGAACATTGAAAACATTGACTTGATCAAGCTCTTGATTGTTCAAGGTTTTATCACTAGAAGGGAGAGCATCAAGGAAAGTAGTAATGATATTATTATCTTCTTCCAAGGTATCCTTATGAGTAGGACTATCTTTAGGATAGGGATTAGGGACTTCCATCATTGGTTCATCTCTAAAAGGGATGCAAAATGAAGGTAAGGTAATATTAAGAAAGGTATTTATAAAATACACCTCTTGCTTCAAAATATTCTCATAAAGAGGGTAAATCTTGATAGAAGGATCAATATCACGCATGAATGTGTCATCACTAGAGGGATTAGAAGAAATTTTAACCATAATATCACCATTTTTTTTCAAGGTTGATTCATGAGGGAGAGAATAGTCAAAACCATTATCCAATGGCTCATCCCAAATAGGGAGATCATTAATAGAAGAAATAAAATAAACTTTAGGAGAAGGATAAGTATAATTGACTAGATCTTAATTCCTGAAGGGGAATTCATGGAAATGAATAGAAGGTCAGTTATCACAAGGGGGAGGCACATATCAAGAGAAGAGTTAACATAAATCTTAAAAACTTCTCCCAAAAGAGAGAGATTATTGAAAGAAGGGTTAAAAACATCTTCTTGCACCAATATGTCCTCATGGATAGGAGGGTCCTTAGGTGAGAGACAAAGTGATAAAAGGGAAGCTAAGTCACTATTACCTTGGGAAAATATATACATTATAAAACTGATCTAAAATTAAAAAAGATTTTTTTTAATCTTTCTTATGAATTCAATTGTAAGATGTAGCAAAGATGTGATAGAAACAATGCATACAAAGAAGATCTAACCACTAAAATCAGAAGTATGTAAGAAGAGTTAGGTTCACCAAAAAATGTACAATAAGAAATGGTGATCAAGGAGGATCAATTTAATCTCCTATTGAATGTTAGGAATAGAAAACCTCCTCAAGAAAAATATGATTGACAACACCTTGATATAAAATAGGTTCATATAATATCTATCCTCAAGGGGTTTTGGTTCCTTTTTGCTACTAGGAATGAAGGAAGATAAATAAAGCTACTATCCAAAATTTCTAAGTATGAACTTGTTGAAGCTATAAATGATATAAATGTGGAGATATAAGAGTATTTGTGTGCACCTAGAAATGAAATAGGAATTATGCTACTACATATATGAATTTTTGATAGTCAGGATCTCACAGGCACATGTACTTGCAAATATAAGATCTTGGGGCTGTAACCTATCTTCAGAATCAAATTGAGAATTTTTTTAAGGGTAAATAGTATTAATAATTCCCCTTACCTAGGATTAGGGAATTAATATTTCCCTTTACCTAAGAACATGGTGTTAATAATGACTTGTACCAAGGAACAAGTTGTTAATAATGCCCTATTCCCTAAGTTTCTTTCTGAAACTTGCAGGGAAGATCCATCTCATCCCACCCTTCTTGGATTTCCTCTAATAGATGAATAGGGAATTAATATGCCCTATACCTAGTAAAAAGGCATTAATAATTCATTGATCCCTAAGTTTCTATTCAAAACTTGCAGAAAAGCTTTGTATCATCCTGACTTTCCTAGATTTTCTTCGACAACTATATAGCCTATTCCTCCACACATAAAAAAGGGGAAGAAGGTTGGATAAAGGGATTTTACTGATTCAAAACCCTATTTTTGATAAACCTTGGAAAACTAAAGAAAATTGCATAAGGAAAGATGAAATAGAAACTAGATCTGAATCATAAAAATCCCCTTATACTTTGATGATGCAATGCTTCTTTGGATGTGATAAAAATTATTAATACAATAGCTTCAAAACCATAAAAAACCAAAAGGAAATCATGAAAGATAAGCCTTGGATGATGTATGTTGTAGTTTTCCACAATTTTTTATGAAGAAGAATAAAGATTTGAAGACTTGGATGCTTGAAGACCTTGAGAATGCTCTTTAAATCCAATTGCTCGATTTATTGATTAATGATAATGTTGGATTTTGATCATGGTTACCAAAATGAGGAGAGAAAAGGTGTTTATATACCTCTCACAATATTTTTGGGTTTAAAACTTAAGAAGGTCATTTGCAAATCAAAATCCACTGCTAAAATATAGAGAGAAACCCTAGGTTCAAATTTAGGCCAAAATGTCAGGGGAACAGGGCATTAATAATGTCTTGTTCTTGGGAATAGGGTGTTAATAACATCTTGTTCCACCGAGTCAGGGCCCAAATTAGGACCATGGGTCTCAGGCAATGAGATGATGTGTGATCATAATGCACAACCAATTTTAAGGTTGGGAGAAAATGTAAAGGCCACAAATGGTAACATAGGGCCTATGTGATGAAATTAATTATTTTATTAGAGGAAAAATAGAAGAGAACATTTAGAAATAATGGCTTACCTTGAGTTTTGAAGAAACTACATCAACATAGGACTTCTAACATTAATTTAAAGGTCTAATGAGTGTTAGGAGAGCATGAAATCAACGTGGGAACCCACACATACTAAAATGGGGCTAAAAAGAGAATCTAATTATAGTTGCTAAATTTTTAGGATGGTACACAACATAATGAGTTAGTCCTTTTTCCTGGAGCTTACCTCATCCATCAACTTTCCAAGAAGCATAATTATGTGGAGTTAAAAGAGGAAACTTAGCAGAACCGATGATGGAAAATGAAAGAACACAACAGAGAATGAGACATAATCACATAAGACACCCCTCAAATTCACTGAATCAAAGGACCTTTCTCCCCTGCGCCCCACCCCGAAAAAAAAATTAAAAAAAAAGAAAAAAAAGAAAAAAAAGAAAAAATGATGATTTTGTCACTTTATATTTAGCGCATGTATAATTTCCATTTGCAAAATAAGGAAAAGTGGACTTCTAATTTCAATTTTTACAACTACCTCCAATAGGCTATAGAAGACTCAAATAAACAATGCACAAGATATAAAAAACATCCTAGCAAATATAAAAGCCAAAATAGGCCAAAATAGATCAAATGTTGAAAGTGACATGTCCACTCACAATGGCTAAAACCTGATAGAAAAAATAAGAAATAGACAAAAAATTATGCACTTAAAAAACAACAAAACTTGTTAATATGTTTGTATGAGCATGAATGGAGACTTGGAAGTTACAAATTCAGGTGTTGGACATTTATGGTCATGAAAAATTAAGAATATTGAAAATCTATTTTCAAAATTAGAAAATTCCCACACTAGATTAGAGAGTATGAGATTCTACCCCAAATAGAAATAATGCATTAAAAAGGGCCTCAGAATGACCAAGTTATGAGCCTCCAAAGTTGGACTACAAAACTAAAAATCTCTTTCGTGAGGAGGTAAAAATTTTCAAACCTACATTGACATAAATACCTAATTGTGTTAAATTTGATGATCATATGGATATCACAAGAGTTTCACCATACTAAAATTGATGGTCAGAGAATAGAGAAAACCACCTGAAAAACATTGAATAAATCTAATAGGATGGGGTTTGTGCCTGTATGAGAGCCATGAAAGATCCCATAGGGGGTAGTGGGTTTGTGGACCCCCTAAATTTTTGATTTAAATAAAAATAAAACCCCTTTTTGATATAACATAACTTTTGAATACAAACAATCCTGCGAAAAAAATATGAAATCGCAAAGGAAAAAATATTTTTTCAAAAGATGATCATACCATGCCCAAGAAGGTTATATGACCTTCCTGCCCAATTTTTATTTTCCTTGGATTCAATTTTTTCCTAATATACGAAAATTTATATTCAATTTTCACTAAAATAGCCTTCTGGATGTAATGGTAAGGTTAGATCTAGCCCAAGATTCTTCCACAAGGCATTGGTCCTTAGATATGAAAATGTTCCCTCCTTCAAATGCATGATGATCTCTCCAAATAGACTATGAAATGAAAATCTAATGGTTCTTATACCATGTAAGAATTTTCTAATAGAAACAACCCAAGATCTGGAGGCCAATGGATAACACAAAAGCAAGAGAGACAAAATTGACAAGAACAAAATATATTCTCATCAGTGTTCAATACTAATTGAATTCTTGATATATATAGCATAATGTAGATGTGCCTATTTATATATGCAAGACAATAAGAGAGCAAGATAACTAGGAGATAAATTATCACCCACACAAGGTGGAATCACATTTCCACCAAAGGGGGATCATCCTCCATTTTGCAATTATGTATGTGCAAATATGTGCAACAATGTGGAGGATGTTAAAGTGATAAGCTCACTAAAGATGGAGATAACACACAAAGTGGAGTGTGATAACTACTATCACCACTTCAAGTGAAATTTCCTCTACACCATGTGCAACTTACTATGCATCTTCCAAGGCATCTTATATGCAAACCAATATGATATGCATTATCTGAAGTAAGATTAATTAAAGTGTAATTAGGTATGATGATCTGGATGTAAGATTAAATGTAAGATCAAATTTAATACGAAGCTATGATGATCTGGATGTTGTTAATAATTAAAGGAAGTTTTTTAGAAGATCTACAAGCAGTAAAATTCAATGAGAAGATCTAAGGTGAAGATTAAATGACTAAACCTGATTATTAGAGTTCCAATAAAAATGTCAAGTTACGAGGTAAAAGTTAGCGGTTTACCGAGTTAAGATTTGTGAAGAAGACGATCAAACAACTGAGTGCAAATAATGGAAAACCTAAGAAAGGAGATTAAGAGGCAAAAGTTCATGTATATAAAGGAGGAGAAATAAATAGAGACCATGATGCTGGTGATTTGAATTGAGAAGCAGAAGAAGATGAAGAACATAAGTTACCGAGTAGAGCAGAGAACTAGAAAGAGTAGAATGTATAGTCTAAGAGAAGAGAAAAATGGAGTATGTGATGCCAGTATTCATGTGAGCATAAAGAATATGACCCAAGAAAAATGTAGTTTCTATATTTACAGATCAAAGTTTTACTATTTCTTATTAGCATTTGTAACAGAGAAAATATCTTAACCGAGTGGATTTAACAGTCCTATTTGTAAATCCTAGACGTAGGTGACATTCCAAAAGAGTGTTTAAAGTCCTCTAGTAAGGTCACTCCTAACAGGGTGAACATCTTATCAGATCTAAGGTAAATCCCTTAACAGGTCCACATCTAGAAAATGTATTTATAATCTTTAATAGGATAAGTTCTTAACCGAGCGTACTTTAGAAGGGTACATTTTTATTGTGGGTCACAATTCCCACATAGGTTTTTCCCATATTGGGTTTCCTCATTAAATATGGTGTTAACTAAGTTTGAATTGATTTACATATTATGAGATGTATGGTTCTTTAAGTTATTAAGTTATTTGGTGAGTCAGTTATTACTGTATTAAGTTTTATCAAGTGAATCAGCGAGTTAAGTTTTAAGTATTTAAGTTTGATTTTGTCTGATTCACCCCCCTCTCACTGGACCAAAAATTGGTATTAGAGCTTTGGTACTCTAAAGTGTTAAGTTTAAAAGGACTTGAGTCAAGATATAAATATGTATAAGAGGGAAGCACCAAAGTTGAATAGGGAACATTTCTCTACATGGAAAATTAGAATGAGATTACATTTGTCTGGTATAGGAGAATATGGACTTCATTTTATTGATAATGAATATGTTGCACCGACTACTGCACCTTTGAAAATTAGTGAGAAAAGACAAAAGCAAGAACACACACAAGTCATGATTGAGATTGCTTCTACACTTACCGACCAGGATTATGATGAACTTTATGGATGTGCTACTTTGAAACAAATGCGGGATAAGCTTATTTTGACCTATGGTGGATATCAATATGTTCAGAAGGCAAAAGTAGAAAGTCTGAGAGGTAAATTTGATTCAATGAGAATGAAAGAAGGAGAAAAAATAATACAATACAACACTAGACCTAAGGAGATTCTTAATTCTACTAGAGGAATTGGTGGAGCCATAATAGAAGAAGATGTAACAAGAAAAATGTTGACAACTCTACTACCAGGTTATGCCAATAGAGTATCTTCTATACAAGAGTTGAGATCCATTCCTCAGATGAATATTTCAATTGATGCTACTATTGGTAAGCTGGTTGTACTTTTGATTAATAATTTTGATAATAGTTCGTTTGCTATATCTAAGATTGAGTCAAAATAAAGTCATCTTTGAATATTGGAAGTTATAAGGACTCTAGACCTAGTCATGGATATTTTAGAAGTGCTAGTGCATGATTTTACAACTGTTAGAGTGGTTTGGAAGAGTTATATGCTACAGATGAAGAGAACAAGAGAGAGAGTTTGAAGCTTTGTTGGCTAGAATGCCACAAAGAGGAAAATGCAAATACTAAGATAAGCCACCCTTGAAATGTTTTAACTGTAAAAATATTGGTCATTTTACATCTAACTTGCTTGAGAAAGATAATGAGGAGAAGAAAGATAATAGAGATAAGGACAACAAAGAAAACAAATTCAAGAGATTTAGAGACTACAAAAACAAAGGTAAGAAATCTTGTCATATTTCTAATGAAGACCTAAGTGATGATGATTCAGATGACAACGAAGAAAAATAAGTTGCGTATGTTGCTATTAAAGACAATTCTGATGGAGAAAACAAAGAATAACCAAGAGCCCTAATATCACAAGTAAGAATGAAACATGGATTATAGATAGTGGTTGTTCACATCACATGACTAGTGACACACTTAAGTTTATTTCCTTGGAAAATCATGATGGAGGATTTGTTAGAGTTGGTAACGATGCTCCATAACCCGTGAAAGGAAAATGTTCTATAATTATATTGAATAACACAAGATGTGATGATGTTTATTGGGTTGAAGAATTAAAGTATAATCTGTTGAGTGTTGCATAGTTAAATAAAACAGGTCACTGACTAGAATTTCAACATGGAAAGGTGGAATTTTTTGATAAGAAGGCGAGTCTGATTGCTACTATAGAACAATCCAAAGGTAATTTATTTTATCTTGATACTTCTATGAAGATTTTCCTATTTTCTAAAGTAGAAGATGTTTGGCTATGGCACAAAATGCTTTGTCATGTTAATTTGACAACTTGATCAAAGTGAGTAAAAATAATAGAGTCAGAGGATTACCGAGATTAGAGAAACCTGAAAAATGCTATGTGCAGAGAATGTAAAATGGGTAAGATGACTAAATCTAGTTTTTCAAGAAAGACTTATGTTACACAAGGAATTTTGGATATAGTGCATACTGATTTATGTGGACCCATGAGAACTCAAAGTTACTATGGAGATAGATATTTTATTTTATTTGTGGATGATTATTCTAGAATGGTGTCTGTAATGTTTTTAAAAGAAAAATCTAATGCATTTCAAATTTTTAAGTGGTATAAGGCCAGAGTTGAGAAAGAAACATGAAGACAACTGGAATGTCTGAGATCTGATAGAGGAGGTGATTTTACATATGATGAGTTTACACTATTTTTTAATGAAAATGGAATTAAGAGACGAATGTCAGCACCAAGGACACCACAATAAAATGGTATTGCTAAGAGAAGAAACAAATCTATTGTTGATTGTGCTAGGAAACTAATGATTGAGAAAGGTATTTCACAAAAAATTTGGAGAGAAGCAGTTAGTAATGTTGTTTACACATTGAACCAAGTACAAATGAAGAAATGTACCAACATAACACCGTATGAAATCTGGTATGAACACAAACCCAATGTGAGTTATTTCAAGGTTTTTGGAAATAAATGTTATATATTGAAAGATTCTAGAGAAGGAAAATTTGATTCTAAAGGGGATGAATGAATATTATTCGGATATTCTACAAGGAGTAAAGCCTATAAGTGTTTGAATAAAGTTACTAACAAAATAGTGGAAAGTGCAAGTGTGAGAATCAATGAGTTTGCAGGAAAGAATGATAAAGAGAGAAAAAAGGAACATGAAGACTATGATAAGTTTTTATATGTACAACCTAATGTTCCTGACACCTTAATATATGTATATCTACATTTGAGCCAAACAAAGTTAAAGATGCACTAGATAATGAAGATAGGATGAAAGCAATGAAAGAAGAGTTTGATCAAATAGAAAATAAAAATACATGGACTTTAGTACCTAGGCCAAAGGATAAAAATGTTATTGGTACTAAATGAATTTTTAGAAATAAGATGAATGAGAATGGAGAAGTTATCAGAAACAAAGCTAGATTGGTTTGCAAAGGTTATGCACAAGAAGAAGGTATTGATTATGGAGAGACTTTTTCACCTGTTTATAGATTGGAAGGAGTACTTCTAGCTTATGAGGTTTACAAAGGATTCAAAATTTATCAAATGGATGTCAAGTCTGCATTTCTGAATGGGATACTGGAAGAATAAGTTTACATTGAGTAGCCTAGAGGATTCATTAAGAGTACAAATAAGAATACGGTATGTAAATTACAAAAATATCTTTATGGTTTGAAGAAAGCACCCCAAGCATGGTATGAGAGATTTCACTCTCATCTAATCAAAATAGGATTTTAAAGAATAAGTGATAAAAATAATGTTTACTTGAAGTGTGATAGTGACAACAAGGTTTTGATTGCTGAAATTTTTGTTGATGATATTATTTTTGGAGGCAATAACACATTATGTAAGGCATTTGCTAATGAAATGAGAAAAGAATTTGAAATGTCAATGATTAGAGAGACTAAGTTATTTCTAGGATTGTAGATACAACAATTTGTAGAAGGGATCTATATTAAAAAATCTAGGTATATCAAAGAGATCCTTAGTGGTTTGGAAGATTCCAAGCCTGTTGGAACACCGCTGGTCACAACATGTAAATTGCCAAAAGAATATGAGACACAAGAGGTGGATAATACTCTTTACCAATCCATGATTGGTAAACTGTAGTATGTTGTTCACATCAAGACAGATATAGAACACACTGTTGGGATTGTTGCAAGATTTTCTTATAATCCCAAGGAAGCACATATGTCTGCAATCAAGAGAATCTTTAGATATCTGAAAGGAACTAAATATTTTGGTTTATTGTACAAGAAAGGAGGTACTTTTGATCTTCAAGTCTACATTGATGTAGATTGGGCTGGAAATATTGATGACAGGAAAAGTACTAGTGGAGAAACATTCTTTCTAGGTGAAAGATTGTTCACATGGGTAAGCAAGAAGTAGAGTTGCATTTCACAGTCTATGCCAAGGCAGAATATGTTGCTGCTACCATGAATTGTGCGAACATTGTTTGGATCAAACAACTACTTAAAGGTATGCAAGAGATTATCTTAGATCCTATAACTATTTTTTGTGACAACACAAGTGCTATCAACATATCAAAGAACCCAATTATGAATTCAAAGACCAAGCACATTTCTATCAAGTATCACTAATTGAGAGAACAAGTTAAAGAGAAGAATGTGGTATTGGAATATGTGAATTCAAAGGAACAACTAGATAATGTCTTTAAAAAGCTACTACCGAAGGATGCTTTTGAGTAACTCAGAGGTAAACTAGGGGTTCTTCCCCTATCCAATATTCACTAAGAAGCATGAGGCATGATTCATCAATTCTATACTTTATTAGAATATCTATTCTTGAATTGATGTTAGTATGACATACTTTAGGTGATTCCTAAAGTTGTGTGGAGATTTATGTTTGCAATGAATATTTGTACATGTAAGGTATAATCCACTATTGAAACAAGTTATCATGAGTATGAATTTTTGTCATTTTTGTTAAAGAGGGAGAGAATGAATTGATGACATTTATCCATAAGGGAGATATTGATGAAAGTGGAAGAGAATGAATTGCTACTATTTACTCATGAAGGAGAATTAAAATGTATGCTATAGTATCAGAAGATTTATCCAAGAGGGAGAAAAATGAACAGTTTGATGATCAGAAACAAAACTATCAACTCAGAGGGAGTAATGACAAAGATTGACAGTATTGAGAATTGCCATCATCAGTTGCTATAATAATACTATAGTGTTTCCATCAATGCCAAAGAGGGATATTTTTAATTAGCTGATGGTGATGATGAAGACCGAGTGATAATAGGTATACATGTTTGTAGATATGGTTAAATCAGTTGTTATTTTGTCATTGATGTCAAGCAATTAATTACTGAATTTTATTGAGTTACCATATCATAAGAAGGAGACGTTAAATGGGTGACAAATAGAGACCAGAAAATGATGAAGTAATGTTGATATAGTTATTTGCTACTATATATTTGATGTTATCAAGTCAGTACACTTGATTGATTAAGTAGGGGATTGCAAAGAGTTAAGTTATGATTGAAAAGAGTTACTTTACCGAGCTAGACAAAGTCATTCGGTATAGAGTCATGTTAGTAGGTTTCAATTATCAAGCATCGAGAGTGATTTAGGCACCAAGCTGTAAATGAACTTAATTATAGAGTTGCAAGGAAAGTTACTGAGTACATGATATTGATTGAAAATGATGATAAGATTAAATTTAATACAAAGCTATGATGATCTAGATATTGTTAAGAATTAAAGGAAGTTTTTTATAAGATCTACAAGTGATAAAATTCAATGAGAAGATATAAGGTGAAGATTAAGCGGTTAAACCTGATTATTAAAAGTTCCAAGAAGAAGTTCAAGTTACAAGGTAAAATCTAACAGTTTAATGAGTTAAGATTTTTGAAGCATATGATCAAAAAAATGAGTGAAAATAATGAAAAAACTAATCAAGGAAAGAGGAAAAAGTTTGTCTATATAAAGGATGAGAAATAAATAAATACTATGATGCTAGCATGTTGAATTATGAAGCAGAAGAAGCTAAAGAACATAAGTTACCGAGCAAAGTAGAGAAGCAGAAAGAGTAGAATCTATAGTCTAAGAGAAGAGACAAATGGAGTATGTGATTCTAGTATTCATGTGAGCATAAAGGATATGACCCAAGAAAAAGGTAGTTTCTATATTTAGTGATTAAATTTTATTGTTGCTTATTAGCATTTGTAATAGAGAAAATATCTTAACCAATTAGATTTAACAGTCCTATTTATAAATCCTAGACATAGGCGACATTCCAAAAGAGTTTTTAAAGTCCTCTAGCTAGGCCACTCCTTACAAGTTGAAGATCTTAATAGATCTAAGGTAAATCCCTAAACAAGGTCACATCTAGAAAATGTGTTTGTAATCTTTAACAAGATAAGTTTTTAATCGAGTGTACTTTAGAAGGGTACATTTTTATTGTGGGTCAAAATTCCCACATAGGTTTTTCCCATATTGGGTTTCTGTTATACACTAAATTTGTACCCTAGGTCAATCTCTCATAGTCTTGATAATATATTATAATATGGGAATCATTTCCAGGTGTGGGACCTTTGATAACTAAATTGAGGCCTCCGGATTCTAGGCTGGTTCCTCTTGGATAATCACCTAATTTTCTCTTTGTGCATGAAAGTAAAATGGACAGGAAAAGGGATAGAAGGAATGCTTGAAAGGGAAATAACTGAAAGCAAATTATCCTACTAGGTGATACACTGAAGGTAACTTGAATCATAACACATTAACTAATCTCAGCATGAAACCTTGGATCTAATAGAACACAACTTTCTAGATAGGCTTGTATAAGTATTTCATAGAGAGGTCCAATATAAATAGAGGCTATTCAGGGAAAGAAGTTATTTCACAAACAATAACGTATTCACTATGAGCTAGACACAAACTATGACCTACAAACAAACATCCACTTCTGCAAATAGGCACAAGAATGAGACAAAATGATAGGGGACTGAAGAATATCCTCAAACTCATCTAAATCAGATCACCCATAGTAGTACATGAAATTGCAGAAAGAAAGAGGGCTTAGAAACTCTAATATTCCTCTGAAACCATTCAATATATTCTAATTCAGTAAGAGAAGTCCAGGAAAAAAATCCTAGGGATAGAGAAAATGTCACAAAAATCCTTTGCAATATCTGAAAATCAATGAGAGAGCACAACATATGAAAACCTAGGGGCAAAGAAGATGCCACAAATATCTTACATAAGCTAAAAAACTACTAATTTAAAAATCTTGAAAACTAACTTATATACACTACTCCTCTAGCACGCATCTGATTCTAGAAATTAGGGTTTTAATACATTTACAATAGAATAATTAGAAACCCTAACTCTGTCAATTCTACTCATCAATGCCATTCAGAAATATCTTGTTCGATCTGATATAGCTTTGAATATCTCTCCTATCATCATTAATACGACCTTGAGAAGTCAGCTCGACCCATCTCTCGGTCTATAAATTGAAATGTTGCACCACCGCCATGAAAGTCTTTGAATATGATCTTTTTAAATATTTTGAATTTAAATAATAACGGTCATAGGTGGCATGGGTTCTCGATCAATGGTTGACATTTGAATCTCTATCCACCTTTAAAGTGCAGCCGTCAATATTTTCTTCATCATTACTGCCTTTGTCCTTTAATCCACATCAGTCTCCAAGTCACGAGATGTTTTTGTTAACTCTAGGTTCATTGAGAGACATTGCAACTACTGCAAGATCAAATCTGCATCAGACGATCAAAGCTAAGTCTCCAAATCATAAGAGAATATTCCATTCCTTCACGAGACTTAGCGAAAACCATGAGATTAAAACCTGATCAACGGTGTGGATGAGATCCTTACAAACTTTGAGCCTTAACTTCACTCAGCTTCTTTGACCACGGTTTATCTGGAGACTTGGCAACATGAGATGTCTCATTATCTTTGTTTTCTATGCTTAACCTTGATTATATCATGAGAACACGCGACCACCACAAGATTGGCTTCAAGATACTGTCAGGTAGTCTCTATATGATTTCAGAATATTCCTTTTCCTTATGAGAGTCAGTTAATAAAGGTAATCTCATAATCGCCAAATGATATGGAATATTCCACTGTGGTTACGAGACTTGGAGATGCAATGCATAGAATCCAGGCCCATCTGCTACGTGTCACTCTGTCATTTTGCCTTGGATGATAGATCTTGCACATTTTGTCTTTAATGCAAAATGACGTCCATCTGATTAGATTGAACTTAATCGGTCTTTACCTCTCTATATGCTTTGCTTAGCTTGGCCTACCATGGACATGTGTCTGCGTGTCATTTTCCCTTGAACGTTAACTTCATGCATCTTTTTGATTAAGGCAATATGACAACCATGAGATCTCTAGAAGTTGCTTGATCTTTAACTGCACTGACTTTGCTATCTTAACCATGATTCTGTCCAGTGACTTGGCGACTGTGCAATCTAAAGTTGTGAGATAATTTGTTTAACTACAGTTATCTCACGAGATCTCCTGACTGATAGGAAACTTAAGTTTACCTTTCTTGAACTTAGGTTACACCTATGATTAGAAAATACACTGAGTCACAGGGTCTCATGATCTTTTTCTAACTCTGAGTCGCTTCATGAGATCTCGCGACTGCCCTATGATCAAACATGATCTAACGATCACCACTGAGTCTCTAGATCATATGAGAATATTCCTTTTCATTCATGAGATCATGAGACTAAGGTAATCTCAGGGTCACTAGATAATAATGGAATATACTACTTTCATTACATGACTATGAGACTAATAGGAAAAGCATAATATGCACATGGTCTAAAGGGAACTTAAGTCATCTAGAAAAGGTAATGAGGAAAAAGAAAGGCCATCAAACAACTAGGATTTTCTCCAAATTTCATAGCGTTTTTAAACTTAGGTTATTTTGCATGGACAAGGGGTAAAACAGAGACTTAGAAAAATACAGAAGACACCACCAAGACCAAGAAAATTTAAATATTTTGACAGGCTGGGCTCTACCCTTGTGGGAGCTTCATTTACTCCACCTATAGCCAATTTTAAATAACATGGAAAATTTGGGTAACAATCTTGGTGATTTTTGTTGGATGTTAACCTACTAGACATTAAAAAATAGTGGCCTTTGACACATTCCATTAGGCATGGAGTCATTGCTTGAGCACAAAAACTTTAGGATTGAGAAAAGGATTGGAACTAGGAGGAGGAACCGAACTGTGCACAAACACTTCTTGCAAAGTAGGAAAATAAACTAGAAAGTAGGAAGAAAGTAGGGAAACTAATCTAACATAAACTAACCAGTGCAAGAAACTGGTTAAACAAAACCATTCACTGGAATAATGAAATAACTACCCTTCCTCATTAGGACATTTTGCATTGAATGCATAAGGATAGCTAGTAGGATATGAGGCATATAAAAATTTGTCAAATTATAATGAACTGCCTCTTCAAAGATAGGATCAAGTTTACTCACCTCAAATTGATCATATGGAGATGTCTCAATAAACTCCCTCTGGGCCAAGTATCTGATAGGGAAGCCTCTTGAAAGTCTAAAAATAGAACTTTCCTTGATAGTTTATTCTTTATCTTCATGGTTGCCTCTCATTATGGATAGCCATGTCAGCTCCTCTTTTATGGTTAGGGGATTGTCATTTTCTTCTTTTAAACAGGCTAAGAGCTCATCAAAGTTGTCAAGATCCTAAAGATCTGGAATTGGATCCAACTCTTGTTTATGTAGAAAATTCTCGTAAAGAGAGAAATCCAAAACTAGGCCTCTTTCCATAGGCACACAAATTTGAACCTCTACCCCAAGGAATAGGGATTCATCGTTCAATTTGTCACAAAAAACCTCTGTAATAATGAAAAAATCACACTCTTCAAGGTTTTTGTCTATGTTCTTTTCTTGGAAGACCCCTTCCATAACTACAGGCTCATGAATTAGCACATCCTCAGGGTCAATTCCCCCTAAATGCTGCAAAGTTGTAGAGATGGTCATGGCTTTATCTTTCTCATCCTGTTCAACAAAACTAGGTAGCTCATCAGACCAAGACACGACCTCTTCCTCTCTATAAATCCCTTATTGATGGTGAACCTTTTGTTCTAATGAAATTCAACCATGGGTAATGGCATGTATTCTTCTTCATCAATAAAAATGGGGAGCTCATCAAAACTATCAACCAAGAGCTTAGGTTGGACATTAATCTCCATATCTTCATCACATTATCCCAACCTATCATAGTTATCACTTAGCATTGATACCTCTGATTTTCTCTCCTCTTCCCCATCACATGAAAGCTCATCTACCACATGTCCTTGCTCTAATACTTGATCAGTATCCTTGAAAAGACTTGGCATATGATATCTGGGAGGTAGGGTCCATTGAGGTTTCCATGGCAGTTCATTATCTTGAGAGACCTGAGGGGTCTCTTGGGATAAACAAAAGTCTTGAAAGAGCTGCCCTTGCAAAGTAGTGGACTGAAACTCCTCAAGTATAGGCTCTTGGAAAGAATTCTTTGCCTTAAAACTTGGGATATGTAATTGAGAGCTTTTAGATGTAGACAAAGAAGGTATACCTTTTTTGAAGCTTGGAAAATTGAAGACCTTGTTTGACATCTGTTTCTCCTTTGTAAGCTCTCTTTGATGACTTTCCCCAATAGCTAGCTGCATTCCAATCTTAGGGCTACATGCTTGAGAAGCCAGTGCTTCTTTCTGTAGTTCCTTTGACTTTTCCCCAATAGGAAGCTCATAGTTCATGAAAACTGGTGAGTAATTTGGATTTTCCTTCCCAAAAAATGGGTTTGAGACATAGCCAGCTGCCCAGGTGCTTTGTGTTGGGACCGTCTTCTTGACCAGACTGTAGGGATGAAATGACATCTTTATAAAAATTTTCTTCTTACCTTGATATTGTGGTCTTCTTTGCTGATAGGATTGCTCTTGCACTTGGTACTGTTGGTTGAGACCTTGATTTTGTCCTTCCATTTTAATCAACTCATTATTCATTGACTACAATAAGCTCTTCATTTCTCGTTGCCCACTTTTCATTGTTTGTAGTTCTTGGGAGAATCCTAATTTGGATTTCTCACTACTATAAATAGCTTGAGGTGCTACAATAGTGGGTACGGGGTTGAACTGAGGAATTTGCAAATGCATGTTGGGTTGAATAACAGGGGAGATGGGCATGGGTGACCTTGCGATTATCATACCAACTTGAATTAGAAAGTTTTATTCTTTAATAGCTATATAAAAATCCCGGGGTAATGAAGTACCTCCTAAATACTGAATCATGACATATATATCACTAGTTAAGCTTCTCAAGAAATAAAGGAAAGTGCAATCTGCTGAAGGCCTTATATTAACTGGAATCCTATTCCATGTCTTGAGAAATCTGCCACAAAAATCTATCATCTATTCTTGAGGGGCTATTTTGATAATTTGGAGCTTCTCTACAAGAGATAAGGAGTCTAATTCATCCTCAAAATATTTGTTAAGGAGATCTCCAAGTCTATCCCATGAATTAATGGAGCCAACTGCTAGAGTTCTAAACCATTCTAGGGCTTTACCCTTAAAGGAAGCTGCCAACAACTTGGTGGCTGCACATCTTCTTCTGTGATGTTGTGTATACTACAGATGGTAGCCACATATTTTATGTTCTCATAAGCTATTGTGTGGATTTCACCTGTAAAAGAAGGTATCCTTTTTAGTGCTGCTAGAGGCACATCATGGTGTTGGGAAAAATTTAATGGACTACTCTGATTAAAGGGTGCAAACACAAATTGTCTTGCCATAATAGGGGTTTATTTCTCCCATAAGATTTATCATAACTGGGTCTTCTTGTTCTTAACACCAATGGAATCACTAGATATGCTTCAAGATAAAGCCTCTTTAGGTCTGTACTATGCAATCAACATATTAGAGATAGCATAGCTTTGCAAATAAACTTCTTTTGTAGTCCCACCGGGTGTGCCAGAACTGTTATACACTAAATTTTCACCCTAGGTAGAGCTCTCATAGTCTTGATAATCTAGTATAACATGGGAATCATTTCCAGGTGTGGGACCTTTGCTAACTAAAATGAGACCTCTAGATTCTAGGCTGGTTCCTCTTGTATAATCACCTAATTTTCTCTTTGTGCATGAAAGTAAACTGGACAGGAAAAGGGATAGAAGGAATGCTTGAAAGGGAAATAACTGAAAGAAAATTATCCTACTAGGTGATACACCAAAGATAACTTGAATCATAACACATTAACTAATCTTAGGATGAAACCTTGGATCTAATAGAACACAACTTTCTAGATAGGCTTGCATAAGTATTTCACAGAGAGGTCCAAGATAAATAGAGGCTATTTAGGGAAATAAGTGATTTCACAAACAATAACATATTCACTATGAGCTAGACACAAACTATGACCTACAAATAAACATCCACTTCTGCAACTAGGCACATGAATGAGATAAAATGACATGGGACTGGATAATATCCTCAAACTCATCTAAATAAGATCACCCATAGTAGTACACAGAATTGTAGAAAGAAAAAGGGCTCAAGAACTCCAATATTTCTTTTAAAACCATTCAATATATTCTAATTTAGTAAGAGAAGTCCATGCAAGAAAGCCCAGGGACAGAGGAAATGTCACAAAAAGCCTTTGTAATATCTGAAAATCAATGAGAGATTACAACATATGAAAACCTAGGGGTAGAGAAGATGCCACAAAAATCTTACATAAGATGAAAAAATACTAAGCTAAAAATCTTGAAAACTAACTTATATACACTATTCCTCTAGCACGCAGGCTCATGAGTCAATTTGATTCTAGAAATTAGGGTTTTAATACATTTGCAATAGAATAATAAAAAACTCTAACTCTGTCAATTGTTCTCATCAATGCCATTCATAAATATCTTGGTCAATTTGATATAGCTTTGAATATCTCTCATATCGTCATTAATGTGACCCTGAGAAGTCAGCTCGACCCATCTCTCTATCTGTAACTTGAAATGTTGCACCACCGCCATGAAAGTATTTGAATATGATCTTTTTAAATATTTTGAATTTAAATAATAATGGTCACAAGTGGCGTGGGTGCTTGATCAATGGTTGATATTTGAATCTCTATCCACCTTTAAAGTGCAACCATCGATCTTTTCTTCATCATTACTACCTTTTTCATTTAACCCACATCAGTCTCCAAGTCGCGAGATGTTTTTGTTAACTCTGGGTTCATTGAGATATACTGCGACTACCGTAAGCTTAGATCTGTATCGAACGATCAGTGCTAAGCCTCCAAATCATAAGAGAATATTCCATTCCTTCACGAGACTTAGCGACCACCATGGTATTAAAACCTGATCAACGACGTGGATGAGATACTTACAAAATTTGAGCCTTAACTTCACTCAACTTCTTTGACTGTGATTTATCTCGAGACTTGGTGACATGACCATTCTCATTATCTTTGTTCGCTATTCTTAAACTTGATTATATCATTAGAACATGCGACCACCGCAAGATTGGATTCAAGATCAATGATTGTCGGGCAGTTTCTGTATGATTTCAAAATATTCCTTTTCCTTATGAGAGTCAATGACTAAAGGTAATCTCATAATCGCCAAATGATATGGAATATTCCACCATGGTTACGAGACTTGGAGACACAATGCATAAAATCTGGGCCCATCTTCTATGTGTCACTCTGTCATTTTTCCTTGGATGATATATCTTGTGTATTTTGTCTTTAAGGAAAAATGACATTTGTCCGATTAGATTGAACTTAATCAGTCTTTACCTTTCTATATGCTTTTCTTAGCCTGGCCCACTATGGACACGTGTCTGTGTGTCATTTTACCTTGAATGTTAACTTCCTGCATCTTTCTGATTAAGGAAATATGACAACTGTGAAATCTTTGGAAGTTGCTTGATCTTTAACTTCCCTGACTTTGCTATCTTAGCCATGATCCTATCCAACAACTTGGCGACTATGAAATCTTGAAGTCGGGAGATAATTTGTTTAACTGCAGTTATCTCATGAGATCTCTCAACTGATAGGAAACTTAACTTTACCTTTCTTGAACTTAGGTTACACCCACGGTTAGAAAATACACTGAGTCACAGGATCTCATGATATTTTGCTAACTCTGAGTCACTTCATGAGATCTGGTGACTGCCCTCTGATCAAACATGATCTAATGATCACTGCTGAGTCTCTAGATCATATGAGAATATTCCTTTTCATTCACGAGATCATGAGACTAAGGTAATCTCAGGGTCGCTAGACAATAATGGAATATACCACTTTCATTACGCGACTATGAGACTAATAGGAAAAGCATAATACTCACATGGTCTAAAGGGAACTTAAGCCATCCAAAAAAGGTAATGAGGGAAAAGAAAGGCCATCAGACAACTAGGGTTTTCTCCAAATTTCACAGGGTTTTTAAACTTAGGTTATTTTGCATGGACAAGCGGTAAACCCGAGACTTAGAAAAATGTAGAAGACACCACCAAGACTAGAAAATTTAAATATTTTCACAGGCTGGGCTCTACCCTTGTGGGAGCTTCATTTACTCGACCTGTATCCAATTTTACATAACATGGAAAATTTGGGTAATAGTTTCCTCATTAAATCTAGTGTTAACTGATTTTGATTGATTGATTTGCATATTATGAGATGTATGGTTGTTTAAATTATTAAGTTATTTGGTGAGTCAGTTACTACTGTATTAAGTTCTACAGAGTGAATCAGTGAGTTAAGTTTTAAGTATTTAAGTTTGATTTTGTCCAATTCACCTCCCCCTCTCAGTGGACCAAAACTTCTATGATTTCACACCCTTGAACATTAATGTTTACAAAATATTCATTATCACATAATTGATTGAAAAATATCATATCATATTTTAGTTTCTCTACATACTAGACATTACACACTTTTTAATTACCATTAATTCTTAGAGCACCTTTACCTCAAATTTTCATCGAAGATATATCACCAAACTTTACTACACTAGTGTTCCAATCAATAAAGACAATAAACTTACTCTTATAAACTACATCATGTGATTAAAGAAACAACTATATATTATCTAAAGTTTGTATCTATTTACATGAGGAGCAATTTGGGAAATCATGGAGTTTTCAGACATTTTGCCTTCTTCTTGCACACTTTCTTTGCCTCTTTCCTGAAGAACCTACTCGCATCCATTTTCTTTTCTTAAGAACCTAAATAATAATTCCTTGCAATATGATCAAAATTATGACAATTAAACTAGATCATACTGAAATCCTTCAAGGAATCAAAATAATTATGACTGACAAAATTGATGTTCCTTCTTGGTATAACCCTACAATCAGTTGCTTTATGACCAAAGTAATTACAAAGATTATAATAAATATAGAAATGATAAAAATTGTTTATTGTCATTCTAAATGAATAGTAGATGAATTTTTTATAACTTTAGTGCAGTTAAAACCTTTTAACCTTCAAGTTAAAATCTAGAAGTAACTGAAACTAAAACATGAAGGTAATATAACCACATAAGAAAATAATGCACAAGATTTACGTGGAAATCAAGGATGGAAAAAGAATGGTGAGAAATGTTTTGAGGATATACTATCCTAATCCAACCTCATGAATAATTTCAACTATAATGTTTATGGGCACAAAATCTAAGGAGTTATAAAACCCCTTCTTTAAGAGCACCAACTCTTTTAAAATTTAGTACCCACTCAATAACCTGAGCACCAACCTAACATTAATTACAATTACAAGTCACAATTGATTTCAAATTCTAAAATTTCTTTTTACAATGTTTTTAACAAGTATAGAATTAATTACAATTTGAACATCAAAAAACTTATGATGTCTTCAAGAACCTCTCTCCAAAATAAATTTGTAATCAAAATAAATTTGCACCAACAAACTAATTACTTTTCATTGTTATAATATTCTATTAGCAACCTTTGTAAACTTGTTTAAACAAATCTAAAATAGAATTAAAATCAAATTCAATACAATGCAATACCTGATTTGAGCTACAATCAATATTTGATGCAAGGAGGGTTAGTAACTAGGGCCAAAGGTACTCCTAGCTACCAAACCAGCTTGTAGAATACAACACGAAAGAAACAACACAAAAAGGGAGAGAAGAAACATTAGAACTTTATATTATTTAAATAAACTTATTACATGCCGAGATGTGAGGGCTTCTTAGTTTTGGCCATATACATTCAAATGTTTAAAGAGTAATTTTCATACATACTCATGGACCTATGATTTGAATCCGCAAACACTATCTTCTATATCCCCCGATTCATACCGTCTAATCTAAGAACAAAAAACCAAATATATACAAGACTCCACCAAAGAGGTCGGTACTCAGATCCTAAAGATCCAACATAGGAAAGAAAAATGAACCAGATTTAGGTCCACACATGTCCCAATGAGATATCCCAAAATTAACTACATTACAAAAATTAAATGCAGAAGTTGGCCAGAAGATCCAACTTCAAAAACAAAACTCGGTAAGAAAGGCAACCAAGCCCAGAGAACAGTCAGTGAAAACCCACCAAGTAGCTGAACAACTATTGAGACCTGTCAATAAAGAAAAATAGAAACAGGTAACCAAGCTCGAGCGGAGAATAAACAAGTCTTTAACTGGGAAAGAAAAAGTAGTTACCGAGCACTTTACTGAGCAACCTCCAATAAGCTACTAAACTAAAGAAAACATATTTTTGGTTGATTAGGATTGCCAAAGAACTCAAGATGCTCCTGCATCAGATACTTGGGGTTAAAATAAATGATTCTCTGAATCATGTGTCAGGTCCAACCTGAATTAAATCCAACTTAGATTGAGAAATCCAAGATGAGTCCTCAATCAGTCTGTTCTTCCATTTTATCAGATACTCCATGTAATTATTTCTTGATGCAGAAGCATCTTGGGTTGCCTTGCTATCCTTCCCATATTTATTAATTCTACCAGTAAGTGCTGAGTTATAGTTCTTGCTGAGTTGCAGTACATGTTGAGCTATCTAGTGTTGGCTGAGTTCCTGTTTATGCCAAGCTGCCCAGTGCTGGGCGAGCATTCCTTCCTGTGTTGAGTGAACCCGATGCTCGATTATTCTTAACCGATCTTGTCTGTGTTTGGTTCTTGTTGAAGTTGACTTATGTATTTAATTTTTGGTGGTGCATTTAATATTTAGATCTTGTCTTGGGATGTGTGTGGACCATTATTGGTTGGTCTTCCATCTTTGTAAGTCACTTTGGCAAGTATAAATAGGGATGTCTAGGAGTAGGTTTGAGGTAGCTAGTATATAAAGTAGTAGATGAAGATATGAGAAGGTAGAAGATAGTATAATTTTGGATTTTGTAAATCTTGGTGGCCGTAACCTAGAAGGCCTCATAGCTAGGCATGTATGCTGTAATTGGATGCATCAATAAAAGAATTTTTGTTGTTTCTTCTCTCTTTGGTGTTGTTCTCTATGTTGTGTGCTTCCATTGTGTTTACTTGTAGGGTGGATGGAGATTTGGGTGTGCCTTTGGCCCTGAGACTATTTCCTATCTTGCCCTGCACCAGGTGGTATTAGAGAAAAGTTCATCCTTGGTGGATTGGATCATGTAGAACCCTAAGTTGGATTTGGTTATAGGGTGGAAGATTTGTGGATTTGACCTATAACTTGCAGAGGGTTAAGATCTTGTAGGAACCATCAAGATGGTTCGAGGTAGAAGAAATGATGATAATGCCACAATGGACATGTTGAGACAAATTGCAACCAGATTAGATGCAATGGAGACAACCTAGAGAAGAGGAGCACATCTTAATGATGTGGATGATGATGAAGCAGTGGAATGAAATCTAGAACCTGAGGAAGATCAAGATGAGGAAAGATTGTTGAGAGTATTGTCTAGGGAACATTCAAATCCTGTTGTTGAAGTTGTTCCTTATGATGGTAAGTTGGATACCAATTTTGTGTTAGATTAGATATCTAATATGGAGAAGATATTTGAGTTTGAAAGAAATCCTAATAATAGGAAGGTGAAAATTGCAGCCACTAGATTGAAAGGTCATGCCTCACTATGGTGGGAGCATTTGCAAACTGATAGACAAAGAAGAGGAAATGAAAAGATCAGAACATAGTTGAAAATGGTAAATAAATTGAAGAAGTTTCTCCCTACTGATTACCAAGTTACCTTGTTGAGGAAGATGCAGAACCTTAGACAAAAGGAAATGAGTGTGAAGGAATACACTGAGGAATTCTATAGATTGGACATCAGATCTGGACATGTGGATGATGATGTTGAGAAAGTTGCAAGATACCTAGATGGAATGAGATATGGAATTCAAGATGAAATAAGTTCTATGAAATTAGATAGTGTGGAAGAAGCATATTAATATGCATTGAAAGTTGAGGAGATATTTAAAAATAAGTATGAACAAAGATAGAGAGGTTGAGGTGGTAGATTCTAGAGAGGCAACGGTAGATCCTATGGCGAAGGTGGTAGATCTGATAATTCTGCACAAGACAAGTGCAAATATGAGTGGAAATATGATGATAAAAGCAAGACCGAGTGGAAAGGTGGTAGTTCTTACTGAGGAGGTAGTAGTTCCTACTAAGGAAGAGGTAGAGGTGGTTTTAGTGCTAATTATTTTAGATGTGGCAAAGAAGGGCATAGATCTTATGAATATAGACACTCTTATGGAAATGGAAAAATTCATAGAAATGATGTGGTACCAAATGATCTTGAGGGTTACCCAAGTGGACCTAAGACTTGAGAAAACCTGATGGTAAGAAGATATTTGTGTAATAACCGAGTGGATGAAGAAATTGTTCTGAGGAGAAGTCTTTTCAAGACTAGATGTAAGATGATAGGAAAATGTTGCCAAGTGATTGTTGATAGTGGAAGTTCAGAAAATTTGGCATCAGAGGAGCTGGTTACAAAGTTGCAGTTGCAGAGGTTGAGACACCCTAAACCCTATCATGTTTTATGGATCAAGGATGAGCATAAGTTGTTGGTAAGTGATAAATGTGTTGTGAAATTAAAGATTGGAAATTACTTTGATGAAGTACTGTGTGATATTATGCCTATGGATTGTTGTCATATTCTATTGGGTAGACCTTGGCAGTATGATAGACATGTTGTGCATGATGGTAGGTTGAATCAATATAATGTTTGGGTGAATGGGAATAAGAAAAAATTGTTACCTTTGATTGAGGTACCAAATGAGATAAACTATACTATTGTGAAAATTTAAATGTTTAATAGAAAGAAAATTGAGAAAGAAATGAAGAAGAATCAAGTCTATTTTTATATAATTCTTAAATGTCAAGTGACAAGGTTTAGTAATAGCCGAGTGATAGAAAATAGTAAATGATGAGCGATAGAAGATAGTGAAGACTGAGTGCCAACATAAATTCATAAATTGTTGACTGAATACAAGGAGATTGTTGTAGAGGATATTCCTGATGGTTGACAACCAATGAGAAGTATAAGTCATTGTATGTATCTGATTCCTAGAGCTATTTTTCTGAATAAAGCACCATATAGATTGACACCTACCAAGAATGAATAACTTAAGAGAAAAGTGCATGAGTTGTTGCAGAAAGATTTGATCAGAGAAAGATTGAGTCTATGTGTTGTACCTGCTATATTAACACCTAAGAAGAATGGAGAATGGAGAATGTGTACTGATTCCAGAGCTATTAATAAGATAACAGTGAAGTATAGGTTTCCTATGCCAAGGATGGATGACATAATGGATTGTTTGAGTGGAGCAAAGTATTTTACCAAGATTGATTTGAAGAGTGGATATCATCAGATCAGAATGAAAGAAGGTGATGAGTGGAAGACTACTTTCAAAATAACAGAAGGTTTATATGAGTGGTTAGTTATGCCTTTTGGTTTGACTAATGCACCTAGTACTTTCATGAGGTTGATGAATGAAGTTCTCAAGAGATTTTTGGGTAAGTTTGTGATTATTTATTTGGATGATATTGTGATATTCAGTAAGACTAAGGAAGAAAACCTTGAGCATATTAGACAAGTGTTGAAAAGACTGAAGGAGGAGAAGATACTGATTAATTTGAATAAGTGTTCCTTTATGCAAGAAGAGATTGTGTATTTAGGATTTGTGATTTCAGCTGATGGTATGAAAATGGACCTTGAGAAGGTCAAAGAAATTTTGGAATGGCCTACACCTAAGAATGTGGGTGAGGTAAGATCATTTCATGGTTTGGCTAGTTTCTATAGAAAGTTCATTAAGAATTTTAGTTCTATTTGTAATACTATGACTGAGACTATGAGAGGAGTTAAAATGGATTTTAAGTGGACACATGGAGCTGAAAAGAGTTTTGAGACTTAAAAAAAAAAGGTTGTCGAGTTACTTATGTTAGCTTTACATGATTTCAATAAGGTATTTCAAATTGAGTGTGATGCAAGCGACAGTGCAATAGGAGATGTGTTGAGTCAAGAAGGTAAACTTGATGATTTCTTTAGTGAGAAGTTGAATGATGCTAAAAGGAAGTGTTTTGTGTATGATAAAGAGCTTTATGCTATTGTTCAAGCTTTGAAAAAGTGGAGACATTATTTGATTCCTAAGGGTTTATGTTGTATACTAATTATAAAGCTTTACATTATTTGGGAAGTCAAAATAAGTTGAATCAGAGACATATGAAGTGGGTTGAATATTTACAGAGTTTCACATTTGTGATCAAGCATAAGAGTGGTGTTACTAATCGAGTTGTAGATGCACTGAGTATAACACATTCTTTGCCGACCGAGATGAAGGAGTTGTATGATACTAACCCTAATTTTTATGAGGTGTGTAGAGAGTGTAGAGCACCAAATCTGTTAGAACAACCAAGTAAGTTTGAGGATTATTTCATTTAAGAGGGTATGTTGTTCAAAGGAATTCAGTTGTGTATACCAAGAAGTTCCATGAGGATTAACTTGATTAAGGAAAAGAATTATGGTGGATTGGATTGGTATTGATAAGACATTGAGTTTTCTTAAGGAAAAGTATTATTGGCCACATATGTATAAGGTGTTAGAGTAATAGTCTATCGGGTTACTAAATTAAATCATTATGATCTAATTAGTAACTTTCCTATTCACTCTAGTTTGCTTCAGCTAACCTTAGGGTTTCCCTTTTAGGGTTTCGTGATTCCTTTTATAAGGATTCACCTCTTAGTTTTCTTTACAGAGTTTGTATTCAGTATTGTTGTTAATAGAAATTATTCTTTTCAACATGGATATCTCTTCTTTGGATTTTTGGCCGCCATAGTTGTAGCTTCTGTCTTCTCTTCTGTCTTTTTTCTTCTTCCTTGTAACAGTCATGCATGTAGGTGATCTTGGGTGAAGTTGCATTTATCAACTTCTACATGGTATCAGAGCCATCTTGCTGTTGGCTGTTCTGGTTTATTTTTAAGCATTCGAGGGTTTGAAGATCGCCAGTCTTTTCTTGGCCCTTTTTATTAGTTCTGGGGGGTCTCTATTTTTGGAGGCATTTTAGACCAAAATCGACCTCACGGTTGAGTCCAGAAGGCCCAAAAACCCCAGGATTGATATAAAATTTGTCCGATTTGGACACCAGAGCATCAGGCAAATTTTTTCGGCCTCCTAGGGCTGTACGACACATTTTTCGAGAAAAAAATGTAAGTTTTTTAGTGTTTTTTGGCATTTAATTAATGTGATCAGTGCATTTCACCGGGCGTCGCCGCCGCACCACTGCGGCCTGGCCCCCGGCTGCGTGTCCCCTCAGGCTCCGCTCAGGTCTGAGCCCTCCGGCCCCGCCACTCCGGCCGCCGCCGGTCCCTACCACTCTGCGGCCCCACCACCCCCGGACTCCGCGCCGCCTTGCCACCCGACACTCTGCTCTCCACCTGCTCAGCGGCTATTTGCGCCGTCCACAATAGCCGCTCGCTCACCGCCGCTCCGCCCCCGGTGGCGGGAATTTTTGACAGCCCCACCGATTATTTACATGCGAGTGCAGTCCTATGGAGAACCAGGGGCTGCAGCCTAGCCCCTGGCGCGTGCCATGTTCCCGGGGGCTCATTTTTTTTAGCCCCTAGGGCTTAAAACATGGCCTGTTGAGCCTTTTGGGTCCTTTTCACTGTTTTCGCTCTACAGGGAGCATACAGAGGTATTTTTTAGACTTCTTTATATCGTCGGAAATCTCTTTCCAAGCTCTTTCCGACCATAGTGATTTGGTTTTTTGGGTCCACTGTTTCGACAATGTTTTTTGCTGTTGAAGTATGATATTTTGTTTTACCTTTCGGGAGTCATATCTGGCTCATCTAGACTCCATTTTTGGAAAACGAGATATTGTCAAAAAGCTGGTTCAATGTGCTATTTAGTGACAGAGGTATTTTTTTCAGATTCTACTCCAGGTTTTCTCCTTCAAGTTTGGAAGTTTATGCACTCTGGTGGATTGCTTGGTTCTACAGGTCCTGGGATCTCTTCTTCTGATTTCATAGCTCACTCTTCTTTCTGACTTCTGAGCTTGCATGCTTCTTCTGTAGAATTTTTTATTCTGTAAACGCACTGAGATAAAGTGCCTACTTCTACTTTTCTAGGATCTTGTACACCTTGTTCAGTTTTTGTACTCGCACTGTGTTATAAAGTGCCATGGGGGGTTATGATGCTTACGCCATTTTAGGCGCATCCATGTTTGTCAAGTGAGTGTACCTTCCATGACATTAGCCCATGCTGTGTGTCAATGACACTGCTCTTTATCCTATGTGTGTACTTTTGTTGCACTGTTGGTGTCCCTGGTTCTTCTTTCTGCAGATGTTTCTGGCATTGCATTTCAGTGTTCCTGTCACCTCTCCCAGTTTAGCATTATGGGGGGGGGTTCACCTGTTGGTTCTATTGCTTCCTGGTTTGACTGATCAGCTCTTCAGACATTTGTCTTCTCTACCTGGTCATGCACTTCAGTGGGGGTTCCAACAGTCTCTTCTGACAGAGTTTACAGTTCCTTGCTTCGGAGATGCTTCTTGCTCTTTTCTTGTTCCTCTCTTTGGGACATCTTTTCCCTTTTATGTTTTGGGTACCTGATCAGGCCTTGTTGCCGGGACCCATCTTTCCTGCTTTCTGCAGTAGTTTCCTAGGTTTTGCTTCTCCCTAAGCTTATCTTAAGGGGGGGTGTTAGAGTAATAGTCTATCGGGTTACTAAATTAAATCATTATGATCTAATTAGTAACTTTCCTATTCACTCTAGTTTACTTCAGCTAACCTTAGGGTTTCCCTTTTAGGGTTTCGTGATTCCTTTTATAAGGATTCACCTCTTAGTTTTCTTTACAGAGTTTGTATTCAGTATTGTTGTTAATAGAAATTATTATTTTCAACATGGATATCTCTTCTCTGGCTTTTTGGCTGCCATAGCTGTAGCTTCTATCTTCTCTTCTGTCTTTTTGCTTCTTCCTTGTAACAGTCATGCATGCAGGTGATCTTGGGTGAAGTTGCATTTATCAACTTCTACATAAGGATGTTCAAAATTTTGTAAGGAGTTGTGAAATTTGTCAAGTTGCAAAAGGAGTAAGTCAGAATATTGGATTGTATACATCTAGTTTTGTTCTTGGGAAACATTGGAGTGACATCAATATGGATTTTATTCTTGGATTACCTAAGACACCAAGAGGGCATGAATCCATATTTGTTGTTGTGGATAGATTTTATAAGATGACATATTTCATACCATGTAAGAAGACATCAGATGCTGTGCATGTTGCTGAGATTTTCTTCAAAGAGGTTGTTAGATTGCATGGATTACCGAGGAGTATTATCTCTGACCAAGATAGCAAGTTTGTTGGTTAGTTTTGGAGGACTTTGTGGAAGAAGATGGATACTGAGTTAAGGTTTAGTTCTACATTCTATCCACAGATAGATGGATAGATAGAGGTTGTGAATAGAATCTTGGATAATTTGCTGAGATGTTTAGTTAGAGATAAGTCGAGTAATTGGAAGATGATATTGGCACAAGATGAGTTTGCATATAATAATTCTGTGATTAGGAGTACATGAAAAACACCTTTTGAGATTGTTACTGGAATGTAGCCTAGAGGAGTATCATATTTGAGGGATATTGTTGGAGAAGAAAAGAGAAGTGTTGAAGGGGAAGTATTTTCTAATTTTATAAAGTCTTTACATGAGGAAGTGAAGTTGAAGCTAGAACAAAGTAATAAAAAATATAAAGAAAATTCTGAAAAGTCTAGGAGACATCATGTTTTTGAAGTTGGTATTGAGGTGATGGTACATTTGAAGAAAGGTAGATTTACTTTTGGAACATACAGTAAGCTGAAAATGAAGAAGTTTGGTTCTTATAGAATTCTGAGGAAGTTTGGCAGTGGTAATTCTTATGAAGTTTATTTACCTGATGACATGGATAAATCTCCTATATTTAATATTGCTAATTTGCATAAGTACCATGAATAAGATGATGAAGTTGTTATACCAGATGATGATCCTAAGAAGCATGTTGAAGAGGTTGAACAGATATTGGATCAGAGGATTGGTAAAAGCACAAGAGGAAAATATTACTATAAATATTTGGTGAAGTGGAAGAATAGACCAGTTCAAGATACTACATGGATTTCACAATCTGAGTTGGATTCAACTCAGGTTGTGACTCCTCAATAATTTAGGGGAATCAATTCTTTCAACCTCAGTTTTCTGATACAGGAGAATCCTGGATTTCCTTGCTACCATGTTCATCTTTGTTTGTTGGGCAAGTAAGTTTCGAGTTGTAGTACGTGCCAAGTTGTTCAATGTTGGCCAAGTTTCTATTTTTTCTGAGCTGCCCAGTTTTGGCTGAGCATTCCTTCCCATGATGAGTGAACCTGATGCTCAATTCTTCTTGACCGAGCTTGTGTGTGTTTAGTTATTGTTGGAGCCAACTTATGTATTTAATTTCTGGTGGTGCATTTAATATTTAGATCTTGTCTTGGGATGTATATAGACTATTGGTGGTTGGCCTTCTATCTTTGTAAGCCACTTTGGAAAGTATAAATAGGGATGTCTAGGAGTAGGTTTGAGGTAGCTAGTAGAAAAATTAGAAAATGATGATATCAGAAGGTAGAAGATAGTATAATTATGGATTTTTTAAATCTTTTTGGCCGTAATCCCAAAGGCCTCACATCCATGCATGTATGCTATAATTGGATGAATCAATAAAAGAATTTCTATTGTTTCTTCTCTCTTTGGTGTTGTTCTCTGTGTTGTGTGTTTCTG
The DNA here is from genome assembly GCA_018584345.1 of Thuja plicata. Classification (NCBI taxonomy): domain Eukaryota; kingdom Viridiplantae; phylum Streptophyta; class Pinopsida; order Cupressales; family Cupressaceae; genus Thuja; species Thuja plicata. The sequence goes on from MU225764.1 coordinate 2,535,676, forward strand.
TTGTGTTTACTCGCAGGGGGGATGGAGAGTTGGGTGTGCCTTTGGCCCTGAGACTATTATTTTTATTTCCCTACACCATTTCCTCTTGTACTTTTTCCAGCTCTGTGTTTCAAAATCTTCTCAACTTCTTCCATCTATTTCTTAGGATAATCACTTGGTACTATCACTTCTTCATTAGGTTCATGATATTCATACAAATTTGAAATATTGACTATAGGTGATAAATCCATATCCTTAGGTGACTCTACTTCATATGCATTCCATTGTAAATCTTCTCAATATCTTGCAAGGACCAAATTTATTCATCTTCAACTTACCATATGTTATGACAAGAAATATTCATTTCTTTAGATGAGCCATAACTACATCACCAAATTCAAAAGTCTTATGACTTCTTGATCTATCTGCACTATCCTTGTATTTCTTTTTACTTTTCTCCAACTTATGTTTTACATCTTCCTACAATGTCTTCATAAACTCAGCGAATTTTTCTCCTTCATCACTTATTTTCTCTTCTCTAGCAATATCTCTCAAGTTCGATATACCTCTTAGTTGTGTTCCATGAACAATCTCAAAAGGTGTTTTTCCAGTACTTCTATTCACTAAATTGTTATATGCAAACTCTACTTGTGCCAACATCAAATCCCAATTACACAGTGTGTCTTCGACTAAGCATCTCAACATGTTACCCAAACTTCGATTTATAACCTCTGTTTGTCGATTAGTTTGTGGATGAAATGTAGAACTATATTTTAACTTGGTGTCCAACTTCTTCCAAAGTGTTTTCCAAAAATAGCTAACAAAATTATTATTTCGGTTAGAGATGATACTCTTCGGTAATCCATGCAATCTGACAACCTTCTTAAAGAAAAGATCTACTATATGTATTGCATCTGATATTTTTTTATATGGTATGAAATGTCTCATCTTAGAAAATCTATACACAACAACAAATATGGAATCATTACCTCTTGTTTTCCTCAGCAAGCCAAGAACAAAATCCATGCTAATATGACTCCAAGGTTTCTCAGGAACATAAATTGGTGTATACAATCCAGTATTTTGACTTACTCCTTTTTCAACTTGACAAACTCCACAAATTTTCATAAATTTATGGACATCCTTATACAACTGAGGCAAAAAATACCTTTCTCTAAGCAAACTCAATGTTTTATCAATTCTAAAATGCTTAGCCAATCCCCTACTATGTTTTTCCTTTATCAAATTAGTTCTCATTGATCCTCTTGATATACACAACTGAATACCTTTGAACAACATATCTTCTTGAATGAAATAATATTCATACTTACTTGATTGATTTGGAATAGGTGCTCTGCACACTCTTCACTGCTAAGAAAAATCAGGGTTATTTTCATACAAATTCTTCATGTCATCAAAACCAAGAACCTCAATTCTCATTTCAATCAACAAAGATCATCTACTCAATGCATCAATAACTTGGTTAGAAACTCCACTTTTATGATTTATCACAAATGTGAAACTCTAAAAATACTCTTCCCATTTCATATGTATCTGATTCAACTTATTCTGACTACCCAAATATTGTAAAGCCTTATGATCAGTATAAAACACAAATTCACTCGGCATCAAATAATGTCTCCATTTATTCAAAGCTTGGATAGTAGCATAGAATTATTGATCATAGAAAAAATATTTCCGTTTAGCATCATTCAACTTTTCACTAAAGAAAGCAACATGTTTACCTTCTTGAGTCAACACAAATCCTATTGCACTTCCACTTGCATCACATTCAACTTGAAATACCTTATTGAAATAAGGTATGACTTACACATGCAATTCAAAAACCTTTTGTTTCATAGCCTCAAAAATTTTATCAGCTCCATGTGTCCATTTGAATTCTCTTTTTTCTCCTCTCATTGTCTCAGTCATAACATTACAAATATAACTAAAATTTTTGATGAATTTTCTATAAAAAAATTGCCAATCGATGAAATGATCTTACCTCCCTGACATTCTCAGGTGTATGCCAACTAAGTATATCTTCAACCTTCTTGGGATCCATCTTGAAACCATCAACTGAAATCATGAAACCTAAATACACAAGTTCTTCTTTCATGAAGGAACGCTTTTTCAAATTTATCAACAACTTTTCTTCTTTCAATCTCTACAATACTTACCTTACATGCATAAAAGTCTCTTCTCTATTTTTACTAAATATTATAATATCATCCAAGTATACAATCACACATTTATTCAAGAATTTCTTCAAAACTTAATTCATCAATCTCATAAATGTACTCAGTGCATTAGTTACACCAAAAGGCATAACCAACCACTCATACAAACCTTCTTTTATCTTTAAAGTAGTCTTCCATTCATCACCTTCTCTAATTCTAATTCGATGATATCTACTCTTCAGATCAATTTTGGTAAAATATTTTGCTCCACTCAAAAAATCCATTATATCATCCATCCTTGGTATAGGAAACCTATACTTAACTGTTATCTTGTTGACTGCTCTTGAATCCGTGCACATTCACCATTCTCCATTCTTCCTAGGTGCTAATATTGCTAGCACTACACATGGACTCAAAATTTCTCTGATCAAATCCTTTCTCAACAACTCATGAATTTTTCGGTTGAGTTCCTCATTTTTCAGTCGGTGTCAATCAGTGTAGTACCTTATTTGGAAAACTTTCTCCAAGAATCAAATCCATACAGTGACTAATATCTCTCATTGATGACAAACCATCTGGTACATTATTTGAAATTATCTCCTTGTACTTGGTAATCAATTTCTCAACCTCTGTAGGAACTTCATCTTCTATATTCTTACTCGGTTTGTTACAAATAAAATCATAACAAATATCATTCCTTTTCAAATCCTTATAAAATTGTCTACCTTCCACCAAAAAAACTTTCATAGATGTACATATCCCATCAAAATATTCTTCAATCAAAGGTAACAAGATTTGTTTCTTACCATCAGCCCAAATAGTATCCATTCATTCTTCCATCATGTATAGCATGTATATCATATTCCCAAGGTCTACCCAAAAAAATATGACAAAATATCATTGACATAATGTCACACAACACTTTATCATAATACTTTCCAATTTTCATATTCACAAAACATTATTCACTCACCATTAATGTATGCTCATCCTTGATCCATGAAATATGATAGGGCTTTGAGTGCTTCTTTATTTCTAACTATAAATTTGTGACCATCTCCTTAGATGCTAGATTCTTCGAGCTTCCACTATCAACAATTACTTTCCAAATTTTGTCTGCAACTCTACATCTAGTCTTGAACAAAATTTTCCTTCCATGACCTTCCTTATCTTTCTCACTCCAAAGTATCCATCTGATCATTATATTTCCTTCCTTCTCAGGTTCTGTATGTGATTCCTCTTTAACCAAAGAATTTTTTCTACTACCAACTTTCTTGCTTTAATTTGTACACTCAAAAGGCCTATGTCCTTCTTCACCACAATTGTAACAAGTTCCCTGGAACCCTCTTTTGTTATAACCACCTCTGGAATAGTTTCCTCTTCCTCGGTATGAACTTCCACCTTTCCACTTGGTCTTTCCTTTGTCTTGATATGTGTCTAGATTTGTCATGTCTGGTTCAGATCTACTATTTTCACCATGAGATCTGCCTCTTCCTATAGGGAAACTACCACCTCTTCCTCTTTGCCTTTGTTCATATCTTTTGTTTAACTTCCCCTCAACTTTTAGGGAAAGCTGATATGCCTCTTCAATAATCTCCATCTATACCAAGGTGATCTCATCTTGTATAGAAATTCTTAATCCATTCAGATACCTTGCTATTTTTTCCACCTCATCTTCAACATGTCCAAATCTAACACCTAATCTATAAAATTCCTCAGTGTAATCTTTTACTGAACTATCTTTCTACTTCAAACTTTTCATTCTCCTTACTAGGTTAATTTGGTAATCACAAGGAAGAAACTTCCCTTTCAATTTGTTTAGAATCTTATCCCATACCTTGATCTTGTCTTTACCTTTCTTCTTTCAATCCAATTGTAGGTGTTCCCACCACAAGGATGCATGACCTTTCAACTTTGTGCTTGAAATATTTACTTTCTTCTTCTCTAATACATTTTCATACTCAAAGTATTTCTCTATTTCAGTTATCCAGTCTATCAATTCATCAAAATCCATCGTTCCACTATATTCAAGAGGATTAAACTAAGGTGTAGATTTAAAACTTATCAAATCTTATAGGAGTCTCTCTTCTTCCTGACCCATCACAGGTGTAGGTGCAACTTCTCCTTGCACTTCTTCAAATTCATCATCACTAACATCCTCAAGATGTCTTCCTTTATGCTGGGCCGTCTCAAAAAATTCCAATCTTGCACCAATCTATCTAAGTATATCATCTCGACCTGGATCTGTATTTCCTCTCCCATGAACCATCTTGAAACCCTCTACAATTGTAGGTTAGATCATAATCTGCTACCCCATAACAATATTAACCAACTCAGGTTAGGGCTTACAAGAAGGAACCTAGATCTCACCTTCGATATGATACCACCTGATGCAAGGAGGGTTAGTAACTAGGGTGAAAGGCACTCATAGCTACTAAACCAGCTTGCAGAACACAACACAAAAGAAATAACACAGAAAGGAAGAGAAGAAACATCAAAAATTTATATTATTTCAATAAACTTATTACATGTCAGGCTGAGAGGCCTTCCCAGTTTTGGCCATATATATTCAGATGTTTACAGAGTAATATTCATACATGCAAGGTCATAAACCTGCAATATGAATCTGCTAACACTATCTTCTATATATCCTAATTTACACCGCCTAATCTAAGAGCAAAAAACCAAATATATACTAGAGTCCACCAAAGAGGTTGGTGTATGCACCCTAAAATGGTCGCCTGGACTATGGGCCCCATTTATCATTTTATCAAATTCTTGAATCAATGATTTGCAACATTTTTAATTCAAATCAATTTCCTTGATCAAATCGTAATTAATTCAATTATTTCAATATTTCCTAAGGTTTGATCATTTTTATTTAATTAAAAGATTTAATCTCCCTTTTAATTAAATAAAATTCATCTTATTTAATTAAATTAAATTCCTCCCATTTAATTAAATAAAATTCTTCTAATTTATTTAATTATAAAGAAAACCCCTCTTTTAATTAAATAAATAAAAATCCCCACTTAAAGCTCTTTTTTTGATGAAAAATGAAATAAATGAAATAAAAATTAAATAAAAATCCTTTTTTCTTCACATCTTTCTAAGTGGTGGGATTTTTTGCTTTTAATGAGCACATGGATCAATCAAGATTTAATCTCCACCATTGTTCATTTCTTTTTGCCTCTTAATCTCAACCGTTCACTTTTCTTTACAAGGAAACCTCTCCTTCTCATTCTCATATAGAATTTTTATGTATTGTTATGCTGTAGGTTTGGAGAGCAATTTTGGAGGAGAATTTGAGCACTCAAGCTTGGATATTGCAACTTCTCTATCTTCTTGTCTTCTTCTTCTTGCATCCATGGATATTCATGTAGATTAGATTCATATTAGATTAAATTCATATTTTCTTCCATAGATTAAGCTTGCATATTTCCTTTTATAGATAAATTATGCATTGTTATCATATAGATTAATTTCCTTTTATACATTGCAATAATATAGAATAGTTGTCATTCTCATGCATTGAATCTCTCATTTCATGGTGTACTTGCAAGGGCACAACTAGGTCAATCTGAGGGCCTTCATCACAAACCTTGCACTCCATGACTAGGGAGCTAGGAGTCGATATTTGAGGCCTTATTCTTGAGAAACCTTGAATGGAATAACCCATAGAAGTATGTCAACATTTTAGCACACATTTTTGGCGCCCACCGTGGGGCAGATCTAGCTCCATTTCCATTATTTTTGTACAAATCTAATTTTTCTGTCTGTACAGCTCTGTGATGAAAATTCATGTGACATTTTTCTTAAAATGGCACGAGGGTTTTCTAGCCTGTGCAAAATTTTGCGTGATACGCGGAGTTTCATCGTGCGGCTCTATGTGAATTTTTGTGACAGACAGTGATCTGTTACTGTTTATTGTTTTCTACATTATTTTGTTGTCTATACATTCTGTTGTGTGATATTTTGTACTTCTTCGCGTAGCAATATATGAATCTTCACGCGGCGCTCTGAGAATCTTCAGGCGAGATTTCACACCAGAGATCTGATTTTTATTGCTATATTTTATATCTTTAATCTCTAACCATGAATGTTTACTGTTTCTGGTGGTTTCTGATTTGCTGTTGCTGAATAATTTGGACTTGCATGGATAAACAACAAAAGATTCACATTGCATTGGACTTGAGGTATTTTTTTGCATCTCTATAACATTTGGATTTTTGAAATAAAAATGAATCTCTCATGTGTTTAGCTTGAGTATTTTCTTGCTTTCATAGATCACATTTCCAATTGGTGCTATAAAATTTGAACCTAGATTTGCTTTCTTGCATATATGTTTCACATAGTAATTAGGCCCTATGAACACTATTTGTGGTTATCTTGAGAGAGTGGACTTCATTCACTTGTCTTACATGCGAAGCTCTTCTTGACGATAGATCCCCTTGTAGGTAGGGAAGGATTTGTCATTACTTCAAACTTGGTTTAGTCTTCAACTTTTATTGATACTTTCTCTCTTGAGATTGGTGGTCATTTTTGTTGATATACGAACCTTGGGTGAGGTGATTTCAAATTAGTGGGTCAATTAATCTTGTTTTCTATGTCTGGATGAGGTGAAGAGGCTAGAGGATTATGCTCTTTTCCCTCTTGGGAGAATCAAAATCTTGGAGCCCTTGAATCCAAACCAAGTCCCCATGTGGTCCATATTGTGAGTCTTCCTTGTTAAAGAGGGTTAATTGTAGTGGACATTCCCTTTATTGGGTAAACCATGTGGATGGAACCTCAAGCGATAATAGCCATTTTTTCCATGGTAGCAACAACCGCTATATAAATGTCCTTGTGGAAGAAATCTCCACGGGTGTAGTTTCTTGTGGGTTGTTGGATCTCCTCAGTAGCTCCTAATTGATTAAATTCTTGGACTATGTCAAAACCTTGGTGCACCAGGATTGGATTTCACCCACTTGAGATTGCAAAAGTTGTAGAGTTAACCATTACTATGAACCATAGTGTAACCAAATTTTTATTCTCTAGAACTATGTGCGTGATTGAAATTTTTTTTGAGAACATACAAAAATAGAATTTTTAGGGAGTAGAAATACTACGTCACTATTATTGATCATGTGCAAGGTTGCTTTGTCCCTTGCTCATTGTTTGAAGACATTTTTTTGCTTGAACTCCCTGATTGCTATCTTGCGTGCCTGATTGATGATAATTTTTTTTTAATGCATCTAGTTGGTCAATTTAAAATGAACAAAACTAAGTTCTAGTTCCTTTATGTCAGAACCCTCACATGAGAAAAATGTTCCCTTGCATGGCTCACTGCATTTCGTTGTGTAGCACTGTGAAAATCATCGCGTGATATCCTGCCTGTTGTTGTCAAATTTGCTGTCATCCTGTCACACCAGTCTGCTATTTCCTTGTTCTAGACTTCAAAAGTTTGCGCGGTCCTGTGAGAATCCTCACATGAAAAAGAACTTCATCATGTGAAATTGTATACTCTTTGCCTAAACAGTGTGATGGAAAACTTTAATAGATCTCCCCAAAAATGCTATGACATGTTTCTCAACATCCAAATGATTTTAAGTGGTATCAAGTTGCACAAAATGACTCTTGGTCTTCTTTCTTCCACATCTCCCATGTCTTCCTAGTCTCCCATTTCTGTCCTTTCTCTTCTTCCTTCACACTTCTTCCTCTTCTTCCTAAGCTCCTCACGTATTCTTGTTTCTTTTCCTCTTATTATCTAGTCTACCTTCTTCTATTCATCTCTTCTGTCACTCCCATGCTTGGTTCCTCCTCTTCCAGAACCATGAATTTCAACTATCTTGTTATGGAACCTCTCTTGAGAATAGATGATCTCAAACTCATTGCTCAATTCGAAGAGTATTATTCCTCCAAAAATTACATGGGTGATAAATTTAGGACAAAAATAAAATAAAATTAATTGAATTAGACGCCTTTTCAAGGATCATACACATGATCTTGTCATGACCTCCTTCTTCCAAACACCTTTCATCTTCTAAGTCTTCTCATTTTTCCTCATCATCCAATCCTTCCTCCTCCACTAGGTCTTCACTTTCCTCTTCTCCATGATCTTGTTCTTCTTATACTTCTCCGAAGAGTCTTACTTCTCTTTTCAAGACATACCATAATGAGAAACATGACAATCCTTGTGATACCTCTCCCACAAAGAGTGACACGCCCATTTTTTATGACTATGATGACTATGATGATGGACAATATAGTGATACCTATGACACCTCTATTCCTAAAAATCCTCCTATTCATGTGCTCGTTCTTATTGGTAATGGGTGTTCACATTGGATAGATTGTGATGGTGATCCATATGATTTTGATTTTGAAAGAGACTTTGATGATTTTTGTCAGTAATACCTAGATGATACATGTACTTCTATTGAGGAAGAGAAAGCTCACCAGAATGATTATAAATGTAAATATTATAAGAATTGCTCCTCTAAGGATTCTCATGCTAAAAATAAAGATTACACTCTTGAGAAAGATCATGTTAATGCTGAACCTTTGTTTTGTGATGATTCCCTTCCATCCTCTACTTCCTCCAATACCCATACATCTCCTAAAGTCTCTAAGTTTTTCAAATCTTTCACAAATCCTTCATCCAACAAAGGTCCTAATTCTTTTAATGCAATTTCCTATAGTTGTCCTCAAGGGTTACCTCTTAAAGAAACTCAAGCTAACCTTCACTTGGTTGCAAATACTTTCAATAATTCTAAACCTAAAGAGTCTAAGCCTTTATATGCTATAATTCCTACTTCAGCTAATCCTTCCCCATCTCTTCCCAATTCTACCATACAATTCCAACATGCTTCCTTGTCCTTAGAAGTGGCTCCATGTCAAGAGGACTCTAAAAATGATAAAAAAAAAGAACATAAAGAAATATCAAGGCCAAGAAACCTCCATGTCATCCAATCTTTTTCATGATGTCTCTTACCTATTTCATGGTTCTTTTGATCCTGCACGCCCTTTCTCATTCATTCAACCATGTCTTAAGTCTTCTGCTAAGCAAGATCAAGTCATTAATTACACCGTTGAGATTATTGATAATCAAAATAACCTTACCCCACTTATGCTTTCCAAAGATGATACTTCCATTAAGGTTATTAAAAAAGGTGTTGTTACTTCCAATATTAAGCCTATTAAAAATCAAGAGGAACATTACACGCTTATGCTATACAAAGATCCTTGTCAAGATCAAAGTCTTCCATCTTCTTGTTCTACCACATGCTCGCTTCCACTTTCTACTCTTCCTAAGTCTTTTCAAGCTTCGAACAATCCTATCAAATAAGGTGCTCCTATTCAAGATGTTCATGATCCTATTGAAAATCCTAATGCTCACTCTAAAGATGCTGATGTCCTTGGTTGTCATATACATGCCGATGAACTTATTGATTATCCTTTTGCATCTTCCACGTCTATCCTGAGACCTCCTCCACAAATACTAAGGGCTTCACATTTTCCTTCCATCTTGGGTCCTTATGTCTCTTCACTTTCCCCTCCTAACGCTCCTAATTCATCATCCATCTTGGGTCCTTACGCCCCTCCATCTCTTATCTTTCCTCAAGATCAACATAGATGCATACCCTTGAATCCTTTTCATCCATCCGCCCATCTAAACCAGTCATATTATTTTTCTTCCTCCACAAGTCCCAAGTCTTTTAGAAGAAACTTGAATGTTCAATACAAGAAAAAGAAGCAATACAAGAATCCATCTAAAAAAGAAGATCACCATGTCTCCTCTAATCGACATGGGGGCATAAAGTCAAAAGAGATATCTAATAAGAAAACTACAAGACAAGTATGGGTTCCAAAATCCATCATTGAATATATTCTCTCTAAATCATCAAAAAGAAATGAAAAGACTACAACTATATGGATTTTGAGGTCTCTCTTGAAAGAGTCTCATGTTGAGAAAAAAGTGAAGTTGATATTCAAGCTTCCAAAGGCTTCCACTTCATCTTCTTCCAAAAACATTCTTTGATTCCATGCACCTAAACTGCAACCTCTGTTATCCATTCACCATATTACTTCACATATTCCTTCATTCACATTTCCTCCATCCTCTCGCCACCCTTCAAGGTGTGTATTGACGTTGATCTTGCCTTCCTTTCCGTCTACCCTTTCACAATCCTTCCATTCAGTATCCTTCTACCTTCTATCCTTTTTCCTCATTTCTCTATTCCTCCTATCTTCCAACCTCACTCGCTTTGCATAAAACCTTATCCTCCTTTTTTTCCTTTTTCATCTTCCTTTCCCTATCAGCATATTTGAGCATATCTTGGCATATCATGGTTTATCCTTTCAAGGAGCATTATCTAAAAAGCTTGCCTTCTTCCAAAAAAAAAAAAATTCAAAAAAAAAAAAATTAAAGAGAAATAATTTCATCCTATGGTGAAAACCACTCCCTTGTGGCACCTTGGATAGGTACTAGATGAAAACCTGGCAATCAGTCATCATGCGTAGTTCTTCTACATCTTTCATCCATTTTGTATTCTCTCTTTTATCTTGACAATGTTGACCTATACACGAACATTTGGGCTATCTTGTGAGCTATCTTACGATGACCTTGCTTTCATTCCTTTCATGTTTAACCTTCATATCTATTTTTCTCCATTCATTTTTGCCTATCACTATCCTTTTCCCCTTTGGTCTTGATCTAATAAAAAAGAAAAAAGAAAGAAAGAGTAAAACATGGTGCTATGAAGCCTCTTGACATGTCTACTCATTTGGACTACATCCTTTTCTGCCATTACATTATGATTTTGTGACTTATCCTATGCTGGCCTTTCATTCTTGTCCAAATGTGCTTTACATGATGTTTCTTTTCTTTTCCCTAGCTTGGGTACTTTTGAGGAGTTTGCCTTTGAAGATTTCTTCCGTTCATTCTCCTTCATTCTCATGTCTTCCATCTCTTCCACCATCTTGCTAATCCCTCCTGTCCTCCACATTGATAAAATATTGGGACTGCATGATGTGATCTTGCTTGGGAATTTGATGCCCATTCTATCAGGGGCATCCTTTCTACATAATTATTGATCCTTAAAAAGCTAAAAAATGATATATTGTTAAAAATTCTAAAAATCAGAAAATATCCTAAAAAAATGGTCATCTTAGTGAAAACCTAGCAATAGGCGCTTTGATGTATCTCAAAAAAATTATATATTCCAAAAATATAAAAAAAAATCAAAAAAATAAATTTTTTTAAAAAATAGAAACTTGTACCTTGGTGAAAACCTGGAAACAGACACCTTGGTAGAAAAAATTCAAAAAAATTATAAAAAGTCCTGAAAAAAAAGAAGAAAAAAAATTATAATAAAATCTAAGTGGTGAAAACTTGAAAACAGGCGCTACTTGAGGCCTTTGCACTCGTGTTTCTTAGCGCATGTCCTTGACACTTAGCCTTTCTCCATCATGCCTTGTCCTTGTTGCCTTGGTTTGGAATTGGTCTTTGTCTTTGTTTAAGGGGCATAACTATGTTAGCTTTGGTCTCTTGGATGCGTTAGTCTTTAGAACATCTCACAAATGGTATTTTTCAACACCACCCCAACTGTATTTTTCAATACAACCCTTGACATCGAGTGTTTTTCAACACTTACCAGTTTGGTCTTACCCATTTTTGTCATGTGATCTTACCTGCTTGCAAGCATTTGATCCTTATCCTCAGAACTCAGTATCAGTTAACACACTTAAATTTTTAAACACAACACTTAATGCTTGAGCTATGTCATGATATTTTCTTTGTGTGCTGACTGTTATTGATTTTTTTTGCGTGTCCTTGTCTAATAAGTCTCTCTGGGATGCATAGTTAGAGGACTTGGGGCATGGGGCATGTTTTTATTTTCTTCCCGCTTTATGTTTAACTATTGTTTTGAAAAACCATTCTGCTGGTCATCCTAGCCTTTATGCCTTAATGTGAGCATGGTTTTGCTATATTAAATTGGGTAAGCTAACATCAAAGTCATCTTGACCTTTATGTCTTTTATGCTTATGTTAGAATCTTTCCACATTCCAATCCGATATCAATCTCATTCATATCTTCATAGTTGCGCTTGTGACTAGTGATGATTATGTTATTTTCCAATGTCTGTTAATAATGGCTCAATGATGAAAATAAGTTCCTTAACATTCTCTAATGAATGATAAACAAAAATTCCTATGTTACAGTTGCTCTATTGCAAGTACACCTTTGCATTTTCATGTATCTTGCATTGTTAGACCTCAAGTTAGTTTTCATTTTTAGGCTGTATTATGAGTTTGAGAGGGTTTTTCCTTCATATTTCTTGTGGACTTTTAATCAACTGTGGTCATGTTTTGATCTTCATTTCCTTATCTTCTTTCGTGATCTCAATCAAAATTTTCTATCTTAAATAGTTGATTGATTTTGGGGCAAAATTCTCTTCCTTCTCTCCATTTCTTTCTACCTCTTCCAAAATTCTATCTTCCATTCACTTTCACCCCACTTCTTTTCTTCTAATTCAACCTTGGGGCATAATATTTAATGCTTGATGATCTACCTTGGTTCTATGATCTTTATATCTTTCATCTTACATCAAGAACATTATATTTAGTTTGATTTGATAGAATTTATCAATTTGTTGTTTCTCCTCTATCTCATTTTGAATTAGATCATGAGGGGGCAGTACCTATCAAACTTCAATCCTTGATTCAACTTTATCAATCCTATCATTTGTTCCTCTTGGGGAAACCTTGCTTGAGATTCTTATCTCGGACATGTCAATTACTTATTTACAACGGTGTTGACCTTGTCTTTTTTGCAATCAACTTATCTTTGTTTTGATGCCAATTACTTATTTAAAATGGTGTTGATGTCTGTGTTTTTTTGTCATCCCAAATCGATCTCACACTTCAACTACATTTTTTGACTACATGTGTTCCTAGCATGATCACAAATTAGTCAAAGAGGGGCAAATGTATGCACCCTAAAATGGTCGCCTGGACTACGGGCCCCATTTATCATTTTATCAAATTCCTGAATTAATGATTTGCAACATTTTTAATTCAAATCAATTTCCTTGATCAAATCATAATTAATTCAATTATTTCAATATTTCCTAAGATTTGATCATTTTTATTTAATCAAAAGATTTAATCTCCCTTTTAATTAAATAAAATTCATCTTATTTAATTAAATTAAATTCCTCCCATTAATTAAATAAAATTCTTCTAATTTATTTAATTATAAAGAAAACTCCTCTTTTAATTAAATAAATAAAAATCCCCACTTAAAGCTCTTCTTTTGATGAAAAAAGAAATAAATTAAATAAAAATTTAAAAAAATTAAATAAAAATCCTTTTTTCTTCACATCTTTCTAAGTGGTGGGCTTTTTACTTTTAATGAGCACATGGATCAACCAAGATTTAATCTCCACCATTGCTCATTTTTTTTTGCCTCTTAATCTCAACCATTCACTTTTCTTTATAAGGAAACCTCTCCTTCTCATTCTCATATAGAATTTTTATGTATTGTTATGCTGCAGGTTTGGAGAGCAATTTTGGAGGAGAATTTGAACACTCAAGCTTGGATATTGCAACTTCTCTATCTTCTTGTCTTCTTCTTCTTGCATCTATGGATATTCATGTAGATTAGATTCATATTAGATTAAATTCATATTTTCTTCCATAGATTAAGCTTGCATATTTCCTTTTATAGATTAATCATGCATTGTTATCATATAGATTAATTTCCTTTTATGCATTGCAATCATATAGAATAGTTATCATTCTCATGCATTGAATCTCTCATTTCATGGTGTACTTGCAAGGGCACAACTAGGTCAATCTGAGGGCCTTCATCACAAACCTTTGCACACCATGAATATGGAGCTATGAGTTGATATTTGAGGCCTCATTCTTGAGAAACCTTGGATGGAATGATTCATAGATGTGTGACACATTTTTAGCACATAGTCGGCACTCAAAGCCTAAAGATCCAACATAGGAAATAGCAACAACCTAGATTTAGGTTCACATACATACCAATGAGAGATCCCAACATTAACTATGCTAAGGAAATTAAATACATAAGTTGGCCAGAAGATCCAACTTAAAAAACACAACTAGGTAAGAAAGCCAACCGAGTCCAGAGACCGATCGGTGAAAACCCACCAAGTAGCCAAATAAATACCAAGACCCATCAGTAAAGAAAAATAGAAATAAGCAACCGAGTCCGAGCGGAGAACAAACAAGTCTTCAACCGAGCGAGCAAAAGGAGTTACCGAACAACCTCCAACAAGCTACTAAAGCAAATCAAACATATTTTTGGTTGATCAAGATTTCCAAAGAACCCAAGATGCTCTTGCATCAATATTGGTACTAGCCACAACATTTAATTTGTAAAAATACTTCTTTCCTTTATGCCAACATCTTGCCTTTAGGTCTTTGAAATTCTTCCAAATATTCTCTTAGAATAATTTATACACTTTTTTATGAATGATTCTCTTTCAATCTAAAACTAATTGCATATAATTCTTCACACACATCTCATAAAAAATTATTTGTTATATTCGATTGATCACTCGCACCGTTTTGTATATTCTTCCAATATATTAATTTTCTTCAGACTTTACTCTTATTAATCAATGATATTATAACACCTAAGAAAAAGAGAAGGATATGTGACTTCTCCTATCACTGGGGAAGGAAAATTACCAAGAGTGTAATGTTATCATGACACCAATTGTAGTCCAATACACTTGAATGTAATGCAGATACTAACAAAAGGAATTCATTTCATTTTATTTAAAATACTATACATAAAAAATAACATTACAATAGTTATAAATGTTGAATTTAATACCTCAAGACCGCAAAAAGACAACCAGAGAAGAAAAAAAGAATAAATGAACCCATTTTGATCTCCTAGTCCACAACAAAAAATGAGATCAACAATTATTCCCAAATTTCAATACTTTCCACAAATTGATTCAACTAAATTTGCAAGAGAATTCCCCCAAAAACCAATTCAAACTCCATTCAAATAGCTCATGAAGGAAAAATTTGTAATGCCCACAAAACTCTCCAAAAGTCAACCAAAAAGGAAACCATACCAAATCCTCAAAAGAAAGCACGAACAAACTTATCAAAGTCTATTAAAGAATAATAAAGCGATGATAAAAATAAATTTATGAAATCACATATATTACTCACATATGAATAATCGTTTATTATTATATTCAAGTACCAATTTCCTAAACAATAGGAAAATCTCACTTAGAATATCATACATTCTTATCATTTATTAGATTTATTAACTAATATAAAGGAGGCATTCAATGTCATAATACTAAATAAATATTAATAAAAAATTAATACTAATTAATAATACCTATAAAATGTTTAAATAATATTAAGAACAATAATTAATATCACCCATAACTAAATTATATAATGAATATAATAATATTTTAAAATACTTTAATAATTAATAAAACAATAAATAAAACTATATTCCAAAAGCATAGATTAACCCACGATGAACAAACCACAATAGGAATCACATAAAAGTAGTGATCAAGAAGACATCATACAAAACAATAAATAAATAAATATCTTCACATAACAATCATGTGCAAACAAGGAGAATCTAGAGTTGTCTACATGATGTACAATCCAAAGAGGTGACTCAAGGCAGGATCGAAAGGCTAGGATAAATGGGACTTGATGCTATCTCCCTTTTTGACTTCCATTGAGAATATGAAGGATACTTAGACCTGTAAAATAAGGTGGAGTTGATGTCTGGTACCTGCATACCTACACTACAACAACAATGCATGTGCACACACAAACACACATGCATATGTCTATAAACATACATACATACATACATACATGCATGCATACATACATATGTTGGCATAACTGATGCAAAGCTTTATTGAGTGTTGATTGGTAAATGTTTGATGATAGGAAGATCATTTATTGTGTTTTCATTGATGTCAACTTGGTGTTGTGTTTGTTGACAATGTTTATGTTGTGCTGCCAAGTATGAGTGCAGAGTACATATGAAATATGTATTGTGGTAAGAATTGGAGTGTGCAATCATATTAAAGACTCAGGAGTGTCTCTATATGCATTCTATATGATCACGTAAGATGGGAATATAAATGTAGCGAGTTATGATCTATTAAAGGGAAACTGGGTAGACAGAAGAACATGCAATGATAGATAGTGAATAATTTGATTATTCTATCAAATCGTTATGGATTCAAGTGTTGCGGTCATGATATGATTACCTTGACTAGGCTATTCTATTTATACTATGATTGCTACATGGTTGGAGTACCACAATACATTATTTCAGTTGAAATATTTTGTATAAGATAAAAAATGTTTGAAGAAGGTTGAGCACTTGATGTTAGATCGGTGAGAAATGATGATGAGATCGGTTGCAGTGAATTTTTCCGTGATCCAGTTGTCAAGGTGACGTGGCATACAAAATTTGTAATGATTATTTTCTATTTTCTTTACTCAAGGTGATCATATTTAATAAAGTTTTGAAAGCATGTTAAAGAGGTCAAAAGGGTTTGACTATTCTTGATTTAAATCGAATGTGTGATTGATATGAAGACCAACATGGAATTGAAAATGTAATTAATAATTGGTAACATGTTTTAGGATTCAAGTATTGAGTGGGAAAGATTGTAATATATTTTGAAAGGCGGTTAATACACTAATAAGATTGTAATGTATTTATATGTAATTTGATGAATTATGCAAGAGTAGATCATGGATGCAAATGTATGGTCGAGTGAAGATTGAAGAGTCTAGAAGAAGAAGAAGTGTCGGGCTTTGTATCTAAATGACAAGAGGATAATTGCTACACCTAAATCATTGTACTTATTGATTCCTAATAGTTTCTGAAAGAAAATCCCTTAACCAGGTAGAATTTAACAGGTCTGATTTGTAAATTCTTTAACATGGTGGCTCTTTAACTAGGATATAAAATCCTGTAACCAGGCTACTCCTAAAAGGGTAAAGCTCCTAAAATTGCATCATTGTAAGCTCCCAACAGGGAAATGCATTTAACAGGGCATATTTCATAAGAGTGCAAATATTTGTGGGTGCTAATCTCCACCATGGTTTTCACCCTTAGTCAGGGTTTCCATGATAAAAATATCAGTGTTATGTGTGGATTCTTTCTTGGTTACTTTGTTTATTGCAAGCATAAGGTTTAAAGTTGATGAATGTGGTTTATGGTGTTGAATGAATTGTTAAAAGTTTTAGATATGATAGATTACTGATTCATCCCCCTCTTAGTAATCTTGGACCTTATAGTATTAAAAATTGGTATCAGAGCCTAGGTCCTCTTTGTGGTAATCTTAAAAAATTTAGGAAAAAATATGACGAAGAAGAAGGAATGTCCAAAGTTTACAAGGGAAAAATACACTATATGGAGCAACAAGATGAAGATCTATTTGAAAGACATGGGGCTACAATTCTAGAATCATGTGGAAATAAAATACATAATTCCTACCAGGACTCTTACAAAAGATCAATTGAAGGAGAAATGTGAGAACATGAAAGCATTGGAAGACATAATAAGTACTCTATTTGATACTGAATATATTGATGTACATGGACTTGAGACTGCTGACAAGGTTTGGGGAAATTTGAAGTTAATATATGGTGGAGACATACATGTGAAGAAAGATAGGGTAGACAGTTTGAAGGACAAATATGATGACATGAAAATGGTGGAAGGTGAGAACATTTCTCAATATGGTAAAAGGATAAAGGAAGTAGTTGGTGCTATCAAAGCTGCCGATGGTAACATTGAAGAAAGAAATTTGGTAAGTAAAATGTTGAGAACCTTTCTACATAATTATGCCATTAGAATTTCTTCTATATAAGAATTGAGGACATTTGATACTATTTCTATTGATAGATTGATTGGTAAGATCATTGATTTTGAATTAAGTAAATATGATAACAATATGCCTAAAGTTGAAGAAAAATTTAAGGCCTCTTTGTCATTAGAATTATATAATAAAGGAAAATAGATAAGTCATGATTCAACAAAATTGACAAGTTATTCCAGGGATCTTGAATCTATCTTTGAAGAAGAAAGAAAACATGAAGAACTTGAAGCCTTACTTGCAAGGAGATTAGCTAGAGGAACCAGTAAGTACAAAGGCAAGTTACCTTTGAAGTATTTTTCATGCAATAATATTGGACATATTTCTTCTAGGTGTCTTAATGGTGAAAAAAAATATAAGATCAGAAGATTCAAAGGAAAAGGAAAGAAGAATTTTTATGTTTCTATAGGTGAAGGTGTGACTAATGAGGAGTTAGAAGACAACAAAGAAGAGTATATAGTATTTAGTGTAGTAAAAGAGGATACTACAGAAGGTGAAATGGCCTTAGTATTTCACATGGATCAAGCCAATGAGTGGATCATTGCCAGTGGCTACTCCCATCACATGACCGATGACAAAAGTAAGTTCATCAAGATTGAATAATTTGATGGTGGTGTTGTTAGGTTTGGTAACAATACACCCAATTTGGTTAAAGGGAAAGGTACACTTTAATTGGATGGTAAGAGTAATGCTGATGATGTATATTTTGTAGAAGGTCTAACACATAATTTTTTGAGTGTGGGTTAGTTGAATGACAAAGGTTATAGGCTTGAGTTCAAAGGGTGAGTGTGCATGATACATGGAGGATTAAGTGATCTGATTGCAACTAGAAGGAAGACTAGAGGTAATTTATTACAGCTGAATACTACTATAAACAATTGTTTGGTGGCTAGAGTTGAGGATAGTTGGTTGTGGGATAGAAGGTTCTGTCATGGGAACTTTGATAGTTTTGTCAAAGTTAGTAAGTTGGATGCAGTTAGAGGTTTTCTACAATTAGTTAAATCAAACAACATGATGTGTAAGGAATTCTAGCTGGGTAAGTTAACTAGTTCTACTTTCAGTAGCAATATATTTTCATAAGAGAATATACTGGATTTAGTGTACATTGGTTTGTGTGGTCCTGTGAGGACCAAAAGATATCATGGTGATAAATATTTCATATTGTTTACTGATGATTATTAAAGGATGAAGTGGGTGACTTTATTGAAGGATAAGTCTAATGCCTTCTACAAGTCCAAAGATTTCAAAGAACTTTTTGAAAATGAAACAGGTAAAAGATTGAAGTGCTTAAGGTCTGATAGAGGAGGAGAATTCGCTTCAACAAAGTTTGTCAAATATTGTGAAGAAAATGGAATCAAGAAGTAGATGTCAGCACCTAGAACACCTCAAGAAAATGGATTTTATGAAAGGAGGAACAAAGCCATTGCAGATGCTTCTAGGCATATGTTGATTCAAAGTGAAGCATCAAAGATGTATTGGAGAGAAGTCATCAATACTGCAATATAAAATTTGAAATAGGTGCAAGTGAAGAAATGAACAAATAAGATAGCTTATGGATTATGATATGGTCACACACCTAGTGTTAAATATTTCAAAGTTTTTGGTAGTAGATTCTATATCAAAAGAGATGATTTTATTGGAAAGTTTGATCCTAAGAGTGATGAAGGTATTTTCCTGGGATATTCTACTAAACAAAAGGCCTATACAAGTTTTAATAAAAGGACTAAGAAGATGGTTTAAAGTGAAAGTGTGAAGGTAGATGAATATCCAAAGAAATCTGATAAAACAAGCAAGCAAGAACTAGGAAATGTTGTGGAATTTGTGCATGTGAAACTGGTAGAGAAAGAAACCAGTGAACATAATAATGAGGAAGAAGCGGTTCAAATGGTGGAACAAGAAGAATAAGAACCTAGACCTGAACCTTCTATTCCAAGGTATGTGAGATTAAATCATTCCCCTGATTAGATTATTGGTGATAAAGATGATGAAGTAAATAAAAGCAAAATTAGAGCTAATACATGTCTGATTTCAAAGTTTGAGCCTAAAATGGTGAAGGAAGCCTTGAACAATGAAGTCTAGATAAAATAAATGGAAGAAGAATTTGATCAGATTGAGAAGAATGATACTTGAAAACTTGTTCCTAGACCAAAAAACATGAATGTGATTGGTAAAAAGTGGGTTTTGAGGAAGAAACTAAATGAAGATGGAGAAGGGGGTCATAACAAGGAAAGACTTGTGTGTAAAGGCTATACGCAAGAAGAAAGACTAGACTATGGAGAAACATTTTCTCTTGTGGAAAGACTTGAAGGGGTAAGAATTTTAGTTGCTTGTGCTTCTTATAAGAAGTTTAAAGTTTTTCAAATGGATGTAAAATCTTCTTTTTCAAATGGGATTATTGAAGAAGAGGTTTATATAGAGAAACCAGATGGATTTGCATTGAATTAGAATGTGGACATGGTGTGCAAGCTGGAAAAGGCACTTTATGGACTAAAACAAGCACCTAGAGCATCGTATGAAAGATTACGCTCTTATCTCATTAAGATTGATTTCATAAGAACAAGTGAGGATAGAAATGTGCACTTGAAGGTTGAAGGTGATAAGATACTATTAGTTGAAGTATTTTTTAATGAAATAATCTTTGGAGGAAATGATGAGATGAGCTTGGAGTTTGCAGAAGAGTTGAAGAAAGAGTTTGAGATGTCAATGATAGGAGAAATTAAGTTCTTTATTGGATTGCAAATTTCACAACTAAAGGATGGTATCTATATCAGTCCATATAAGTACATAAAGAAGTATTGAAGACTTTTGGAATGGAAGATTCTAGGCAATTTGGAACCCCCATGGTGACATGATGCAAGCTATCTAATGATGATGAGTCAAGTGCAGTGGATGAAACTCTATACAGATCCATGATTTGTAAGTTGTATTATGTTGTTCATAGTAGACCAAAAATTGCACAAGAAGTTGGAATAGTGGCCAGATTCCAAGCTAATACTAAGGAGTCTCACATGGTAGTAGTAAAGATAAATTTTTAGGTACTTGAAAAGGACAAAAGACTATGGTATTTGGTATGATCATAAAGGTGATTTCTCTTTATGTGTTTTTATAGATGTAGATTGGTTAGGAAACATTGATGAAAGAAAGAGTACAAGTGGAGGAGCATTCTTCCTAGGAGGAAGACTTATGTTTGGGACAAGTAAGAAGCAAAATTGCATCTCCTAATCTACTGTATAAGCTGAGTATGTAGAAAAAACTATAAATTGTACATAAATTGCATGGATAAAGTAGATCCTAGAAGGTATCAAAGATAAGGTAACAAAACCTGTGACTATTTGCTATGATAATACAATTGAAATCAACATTTCAAAGAATCTAGTTGTAGACACCCAAATCTGAAATGTATTTAATTCATTTAATTAATTACCCATCTTCTATAGTCTTAGGTAAATTAATTAATTTAATTTATCTAATGTCCCTATCCTATTTAATTATATAGATATTTATGTTTATTTAATTAAATAATTAGTACCCATTCCTCTATAGTCACCTTATTAATGAAATAGTCTAGCTATTTAACTAATTCCACCCTCTTCTCAATCCCTCTAGATAAATTAATTAATCTAATTTATCTAATGCCCAAATCTGTGTAATTAAATAAATCTACACATTTAATTAAAATATCCCATTTTAATTAAATAAACCTATATATTTAATTAATTGTATCTTTCCCCTATTTTGAATTAAAATAATTCTAAAATTCACCAAATCCCTCACCCACTTGCATTTTCCTAATTTTTCCACTTGCATCCCTAATCCTATCTTAATCAAATAAATACCTTATTTATCTAATTAATCCCTATACTCCCCTAATCCCCATCCAATTGCAAAATCCTAACCTACCCACTTTCCCCCTAATTAACCTATCTCATTAGCTTAATTTGCCTCTAATTGTTTACACATTCCTAAGTGTGAGGATTAGAGAAGAAAAGTCCAACTTTTCTTCTTTCATCCCAATCCTCACCCAAAGTGACTTTAAGGTCCTTAATCAATGCTTGGACTTTGGGGTTCTGAGACATAAATGCCATTTATGCCATGTCTCTTTCCCCATCCCCCTACCACACTAAGGTGGACACCTAGTCACCCCTCATTAATGAAGGATAGCCATCACCTCCTCAATTCCTCTATTTAACCCTCCAATTTCCCTTCATTTTGGGACTCCATATTCTTGAGAGCTTCATTCTTGAAAACCCATTATATTTGTGATCCCATATCCATTTACCCATCTTTGAATCAAATCCTTAAATCCATTATGAACTCGCCCATTATGCAAACTCATACATATTTGAGAGAAAATAAGCCTCACTTGTGAAAACCATTTGACTCCTCTTTTCAGGTTCTTCCCCCAAGCTTGAGAAAATATGGATCACTCTGATGCTATTGTGCTATCAAATTTGTGAGCATAGATACAACCACAATATCTTGAAAAAATTGTTGTAACAAAGAGGCTACAATAGGGTCTTAGCTGAGTTTCTTTTCTATTTGTTTGATGCTTGTCTTATCTTGATTGTTGTACTGATTTTGTGTTCTAAGTGTCTTTAATAATTAAATGCATTCCTTTTCAACCATTCCTTTGCACCCTCTAGTAATTCAATCCAAGACTAAACATATTGAAATCAAGTATCATTTCTCAAGAGAGAAAGTGCAAGAAAAGGTAGTCAAGTTGGAATATATTGTGCCAACCAAGGAGCAACTAGCATATATATTCACTAAACCATTACCCAAAGATACTTTTGAGTATTTGAGAGGTAAGTTAGGGGTTAGTTCCCTACTTGAATGACACTAAGATGCAGTTGTAGGCATCAATCTAGTGGACTCAATGAATATATTTATTTATTAGATTGGTGTTAAAGGGGACTAATCCTTAGGGGGAGCATTCAATGAAAGTAATTGGTTTCCTATGTGAAACCTTTGGCATTGTTGTCAAAAGGGGAGAAGAGAAGAGAAGAGCATGATAAGCACACGATATTAGGGAGAAGATGCGTCAAGTATTTAGAAGCTGACTAGGGAGACCTTGACACAAAGGAAAGTGCATCAGCTAAAGGGAGATACTATTATAGACTCAATGTGGTGTTGTATTTACATTTACATCAAAACCATAAAATTATTTACAAAGATGATTGTGAAGAAACCCTATGAATTTTGAGTCATTACATGCTTTCAAAAATAGAAGAAGACAGTTTCATAACGATCTTCAAAAGGGTGGTAATCCGTTGATGTAAATTCTGACAAGAAATCAATCCATTTTATCCTAGAACTCCTCAGGGTCAAAGTCAGGCTCCTCGAAGAAAGCACACATCTTTGCCTTGTTTTTCTCCACTTCCAATTCAAAAATGTCACTCTGATACCCGACGTAACAAGTGGAAAGGTCTCAAGTAGTAGAATTAGACTGTTCAAGATGTCAAATTGATCTTCCTAATTGAAATCCAAGTCTGGCTGAAAAATAGGGTGTGGAATCTCATTTGATGACCCCTCAACTACAGGAAGACCCATTATGTTGCTCAAAATATAAATTATGAATTCTTCTATGTTACATTGCAACCACCACTGAAATCATTTTATAATGAAAATAGTTACCAACTTGGCAAACCACATTAATTCTTGAAATCGTGTTTCACATAAGGTGGCCTGCCTCATAAATGAAAGGATAATAAATGTTAATGAATTACAACTCACCTTTTGTAGCATTTTACCCTCTTGATGTTTTGTCAAAATTTCTTCACTCAGCTAATGCATTGATGAGTTACTTAAAACCATCAATAACCCCATTAATATTTCCTAACTTGACCTTAAATCCAGCATTATTGCGATATCAAGATGGAGATTTTCCTATCAAATCATTACTAACATCATATCGTCACTTTGCACCACCATTGTATTGCATGGTGTAAAATAGAGGCAAGTTTTTTTTGCAACATCACAATACCCTAAAAATCATTTTGTGAAATAGCGATGGGCTGTTATATCGCAAAGTCTTCTGATAGGTTACCTAGGAAATAATGAAATGTCGCTATTTCAAAAAACTTGATTTTGAGCTTTCTCAAAATAGCGATTGAAGCTAATTCTAAATTTTTTTTATTCGCTTGACATATTCAACCCATCTACTATATTTTAAGGGATTTTTCAAGTCTACAAAAGTCCCAACAGTGGCCCCATCTGGTGGATGTATACTCCCTGTGAATATGAAAAGAATCCTGTTGACGGGGTTTTGCTGACCGGGTCCGCCAACAGTCATAAGTTGTCACCGGGTTCCGGGGATACCGGCCAACTTCTCCTGTAAAGGTTGTTCGAGGAAAATAAATTCTCCAGGCCTTCAAGCACCTGGGTGTCGGGTCACAATGGTGCGGGGCTCGGTTGGGAGAAGTGACTATTTTCGAGGGGGATAGCTGGTTTCTTCAACTCAATACCTCCAGAGATTCAATAAATTAAGGTTTCCCCTGACATTCTACACTTAGAAAATAAAATGAAAAAGATCCTGCAGGGTTAGAAACATTTCATCTAACTATAGTCATGCTGAAATGTCTGGAACATCAATAATACTCTGATAGACTACACTAAATACCGAAGAAATACATAACCATCAGCTAGCATTTTATCAGTAGCGGGAGTAAAGAGGTCGTTAATCTACTTTAACATATCAGAGTAGAAGACATAAAGAACATTAAAACATAAAATACCATTATCTCAGAAATAGGAATGCCAACAACATCATTGCCAAGAATTCTTCCTTCTTTATTAATGTTCCTTCTAGCAAGCACTGGTCCGTGATACAATGGTGGCTCCCGGGGAGCATTTGATTATATAAAACTAGAACAATGGAGCATTGAGCTCTACAACTAGAATGAGAAATAACTTTACTACTGCTATGGACAAAAAAATCATCAATTTTGTCGACCCTTGGAAATGGGTCGGTTCGGTTATTTATACAACTCTTCTAACCCTAACCCTATTTTACATCATTTTTAATAAAACACAATATCTGGGGGCCAGTACTACCTGTGCCACCCTACAAAAGACCTGGAGACAGAATAGGTCTGCCATGTCATAAGAATAAGACAAGAATATATAGCGAAAGAATCAGCCTCGAGAAGAGATCCAGAAAGGAGAAAGAAGAAAGTAGGTCCCCCGAGGATCGAGGCTACATGCCTCATAAATGGGAAATGCGGTGCCCTGTCTCCAATGTGCCAGGTGTACCCTTGAGTGGCACCTCGAGAAGACCACTCTGTCAGAAACCAATCGCTGAGTCGACGCCGCCTTGATGTGGCCAACCACCTTTTGACATGCTTTTATTAACCACTTCTGAAAGTGACCGGTCGGCCTCGGGGACCGGGACACAGATCACTTGAAAGAATATAAAATCTTGAATCCGGGACTCCAGGATCTGGGAACTTACGTCCCCAAAAGAATAAAGAATACTCAACACTTGAGTTTTCCCCGGCCTCCGAAGAAAGCTCAAGGTTTCTTATTGTCGTTGAAATCCTGGAGGAGGCGGGATAAACCATCTTCATCTATATCTTTCAGGCTGGCCCTTCTCTGCTTGGCCACTTCAACTTGTTCCCCCAGATTCAAAACATTTTCTTTAAATTCATCTGCCATTCTCGCTGTGTCGTGACCACTAAGTATCATGTGAGTTAATTTGGCCATCTGGGTCCCATCTATCCCCTCCAGAGATTGATACTAGGACTTCATTATTTCATCAAAACTCCCCAAAACTGAATCTTTGGGGGTACATGTATCTGTGCTAAGGGGATCATCCCCGGAAGTCTTTATTACGAAAGACTTATATAAATTGGAAGAATACTTCACAGCATTTACCTTATCTTGTAGGGACCCTACCAGTTGCTTGATTACCTCCAATGTCAGGTCAAGTATGGAGTGTTGGGTTCTCACAAAATCAAATGATTCATCACCCAGAATTCTAGATTCAGAAACCATATCTTCTCCCAGGGTAAGGAGCTCTTTGAGCTCTACCTTCCACACCTGGTAATTCTCGGCATCACCCTCCCACAAGTCAATAAGATTTTCTACCTGGTGAATGACTTGCCGGGCTGTGTATAGATCTGGGAGGGTGGATGCCAGGAAACACCAGGTGTTTCCTATCTACAGGGTGACCCACTCGTCCACTACCTGGGCTTTCTTTTTCATCACGTGCAAGGAGTCTATGTCACTCTGCGATATATCTTCTGAGGTGGAGGCCTCCGAAGGAGTGACATTGATGGGTCGAGCCAGCTTAGTAAGCAACCCCACAAGGCTTGTGTTCTTTTCCTTCTCAGCTTTGAGCCTCTGGGCTTCCTTTTCACATCGGGCTTCTACTGCCCTTGCTGCCTCCTTCAGCAAATCTACCTCACCTTGCTTTCCCCTTTTACCTAGTGATACCTCCGCAACATTGTAGTCTCCGGGGTCCGCGGTTGTTTCATCAGCGTCTGGTGGAGGTGTTGCCACAATGGCAACTGTTTCTTCGCCTGGACTAGTTTGGAGAGTATGAACTATCTGGGCTTTCTTGGTCTTCGGTGGGGCCTGGACTTGGACCATCATTTCGGCCAGGGAGAGAGGAATCACGGGAGCGGACTGAGCCTTCCTTTTTTTGCTCTCTATCAGCCACTGAGGTGGGAGGGGTGGCCTTCCTGCCAAAATTTTTTCCCTTGATTCTTCCCTAGTGTTTTGTGGCTGTTGCTCCTCAGTGGCATGGACCTCATCTGCTCCTCTTCCTGCCTCAACTTCCTTTGCAGCAACATTCTTTTCATTAACCTCCATCTCCTCAGCCTTGTCCTCCATGTCTATTATTGGGTCCAAACTCTGGTAGGCTTCCTTGGGGATTTCTTCTTCAAGCTTCTCTTCTTGTTGTTCTTCTTCTGCCAGGGCTTCTTCCTCTGTTGGCACTTCTTTCGGTAGTAGGGGAGGTGTTGGGATGAGATTTAGAGTTTGGGCCACTGTGATCACCTGCCCAAAGGTTGCCCCTAGGAGTGGCCCTTGGAATGTGGTGGCTGGGGTTATGGTTATTTCTGAAGGTCTGGTTCCCCCAACAGATGCCATTTGTTTGTCTTGCTTTTGTTGGTCCACTCCCAGACTTTACATTGCTTGTGCCCTAGAGATAATCTCCGGTTATGGCTCTTTTTCTTCTACCTATTGCTCTTGTCCCTGTGCAGGCTCTTGTTCTACCCCCGAGACCTCTATTTCCATTTGGGTATTGTCCCCCTGTAAGTTCCCAAACTCATCGGTCGCAAATACATCATCAAATTCTTCTTGTGGAGGGGGACTAGTCGGGACTTGTGCAGGCTCAGTTTCCTTCTCTGGCTCTGGGGAACTGGAAGAAAGGATTTCCACTTGTTGGGGTTGGGATGTCCCCTGCCCCTGCTCTGCCTTCGGTTTTTTGCTGAGCTTCTTCTTTCTTTGGGTAACCAGAGGTGGCCCCGCATCTCTTATTGCTGCCACCTCCGTGAGATCTACCCCTGTTGCCTTTACCATTAGGGCTGCTAATGACGGGGAGGAGGGACGAAGTGGCCTGGCCATGAGTGGTGGAGTGGCTAGCCACGTTATTAATTGCTCCCTCATTTGCTGATAGGTTTCCATTGATTGTTTTATTTGTTCTGTGATGGGGAATTATTGCACAGGAGGGGTCGTGTCTATTCTTTTTCCTTTATCCACTCCCTACGAAGAAGTCCCGGCCCCCAGAGTCAATTTTGGTATCGGCTGTGGAGTTAACTTTGGCACCGACTGAGCTGCTCGGCAAGTACTCCTGGGGCATACCTTCTTAAAATAGGCATGGCTTCACTCGACCACCTCTCGAGTGAAGTCTTTGATGGTGGGCCCTTCCTGGACATTCCAGTTCACTAGTGGAAGGGTCTTTTTATCGATCCCCTTTGCCTTGTACTCAGGATCGATAGTGGGGGCAGCATCTGAGAAATCTGCTGGGAAATTTTAGAGCTTCAATTTCTGCATCATGCCAGCCGTCATTCTAACATAGTTCCTCCTCTGCACCTCCACATCATCTTGGAAATCTACCTAGAAGTCCTCCATATGTATATGATGGGGCTCTGAAGCCCGGGGTAGTGCCGTTGCTATTTTCCCATGCGGATCAAATTTTTTCCGCGCTAAATAAAATTCCTGCAAGTTATAACTTTTCAGCTCATTATCTGCCTCCATTGTGGCGGCCAGACTGCATGTGTAATTCCCACAGGTAATTGGGAATGGGATGTTGGGTATCTTCTTGTGGGAAAAGAGGGCATGTACCTCCATCAGCTACCTACAATACTCCAAGAGCACGATCTTGTCCCCACAATGTTTGGGAAACAAGTAGGGTTTTGCGGAGAAGCCGGCGACCCTAATGTATGTGTGCTATTGGAATTGAATATAATAATATCTATAAATATGGACCAAGTTCATCGCCTTTGAGGACAAGTGGTATCCGACGTCTCGGGTGTGTGTAAGTAGGTGATAGTAAACGAACGCGTCGTTTACCCGATAGAAACTGGGGAAGCTGGCCTCCCATTGAACTTGTGGGAAATGGTTCCACAGTGCCTTTTTTCCCGGGCCAATTCTGAGCATGAAGTCAATAAGTAGGCCATGGGAATGGGGCCTCTGCTATGCTAGGGCCCAAAAAATGTAAGAAGACATGTAGAACTTCTTCTTCCTGTTCAGCTGCTGAAACTGGGAGTCGACATGGTTGGATATTATTGTAGCCTAGTCAAAGTATCCTCCCTTGGTGGGGATGCCTAGGAGGAAATAATACATTCATCGAGAAAACCCCTGGGCGGAGGGCTGCCCAAAGACCCAGGCCAATGCTATCATCCCCATCTGGATGCTCTCCTTAAATTTAGAGCGGGGGATCTCTATCTTCATTCTTTTTAGGTCCCTCTTTGGGACCTTCAGCCAATGGGTATTCATGTATACCTAGGCAGCATCCTCCATCTGTGTGAACTGGGTTAGGGCATCAGTCCATGTAACCACTGTGGCTTTGTCAAATTTTGGGATTCCCAGTCTCGCCTGGAACATGTCCGGGTCGAGGGATACTAGAGGGGTAGGGTATCGTGTTGGTTCTGTGGCTGTGAGCATAACAACCTAAATGAAAGAGTTGTAGTTTGTGGCCAATGTTAAGACCAGCTCTGGAGATTGCACAGAGCACAAAAAATAGGCCGCCCTGAGAATTTTGGAGTTCCCAAAGTTGATTGCTAATTGATCTCTAGCCTGTCGTTGGATGTGCATTATTTTTACTAGGGCCTGCATCTCCAGCCATGTTTTGACATTGGTGTCGGTTATCAACTTAACCTTGGACTCAATCTTAGAGCCCATGATGACGTTGTCTTGCACAAATTTTATGGTCAGGGGCATCTTTTCCAGGGCCTTCTCCATTTTGGACTTCACTGCCGCCCTGGTTTCTGCTGTGCCAGGTAGCTCTGGACTCCTAGGTGGAGAAGATACAGATGCTTCAAACATGTTTGGAAGATAGACTCTGGGAATCTGCAAGGCAAAGTGACCGTCAGAACACATTTATCAAAATAATTATTTTGGGGTCCGGAGATCTTACCACCGTGATACTTGCTTTCCTGAAAAGTTAGCTTCACAAAAAGATAACCGAAAAGCAAAACACATGGTCAACTTTAGATTTTCATTAAACATCCGGGTCCGGGATTTTTATCACACTCGGTAAAGACATGAGATAGGTGATGGTAGGAGATCTAGAGCACAGAGAAATGACCATTGGTGAGGACGTGTAAAAAGGCAAGTCATCAAGCCCACGTGGGCGCCACGTGCATAGGTATTAAATAGAAGTTATGGCGATGACGGCGGAGCCAACTGTCCGAACGCATGAAAAGTGAAAGCCACTCAGCTAGAATTGATTGTACACATGGGACATAAATGAGGTTCTGACAGACTTCATGGAGGAGAGAGAAAATTGCCTATTTGAAACTGGCCGAGAGCCGAGTTTCAAATAGGTGGTTTTCTGCCCCGAAGCGAGTTTGTGGGCGGAAAAATAGAAACACAGGTGACTCGACTAGCTTGTCAAGCCACCCGAAAGGATATACACGAGGGCCGAAGGATATATATAAAGACACAAAGGGATATACAAAGACTATATACAACTATGTATATATATACATAAATATACACGCATATTCACAAAATATACAACGCAGAATGACATCTAAAGGAAAACCAGACAAGACAAAACATATATATAGCTATATACATGCTTTACAGATGAACCACCTCTACACAGAGGGCAAACAAACTTCTGGCAGAGAGCCGACCCACCAATGGGCGACAGAACTAGAAAATAGAAAACCAGATAAAGCAGACGACGAAGCAAACAAGACAAACAAAACCAAATGAAATGGAAGAAAACCAGGGAGGCAGAAAATGGAAACACCAACCTGAGAACACAGAAGGCGGAGGAAAGGGAAGAGTTACCACAAGAGCTCTGTAACAGCTTTAGTTGTTAAACAATTACTACCACCACCATGAAGTGCTTGTAATTGTCTGAAAGTGACTGGAAATGCTAAGCATTAATTATTACTAACTTTCTGCAAATGCTCTGTTGATCGCTTTGAAATTGCTCTGTTAATCACTCTAAGTGCTCGAAAGTTTTAATTATGGTAAATGTGAAAGTGACAGATGAGCCCTATTTATACCTGCGGTAAAAGGTAATCCTTCTCCTTCCGACAATCTCCAGGCAAGAAAACCTCCGGACCCTCGGGCCTGGGGATTCCCCATGATGATGTCCTTAAGAACATCATGGCGAAGAATCTTGGAGTTTGGAATCTGGTTCCCGAAAAAGGACAACCTCCAGTACTGGAGTCCGGGAGTAGAAAACCAAACAATTGAACACCACACTAGGGAAGAAAACCCTAGAGAAAGAAAACAAAAGGGAAAGAAGGACAAGGCAAAGCCGCAAGCAAAATACAAAAGGGGGACCCAACATTTTACACACAAAATGTAGGGACGGGGATGCAGGGCATAAAAAATGGTGACTACCTAGGACAAATGCCTTAGCGCATTTGAGAACTATAGAATCTCTGGTTAGAAAAACTAGAACAAGCCACATCCCGAAGCGTCTGACAGGCAAAGAGAAACATATTTGAGAGAATCCAACCACAAAGGAGTCAGTCCGTAGTCCTTCATCAGTGGTGTCATGTGTGCTTTGGAAGGAAATCAAGCCGATGACCTCTAGGAGGAATAGAGAAGAGGCACTAATTACATCGAACTAGTCATCCATTTGCTCGTTTCCCCCGGGGACCAGAGTTTCATCCCACTTTTCCTCATTTTGTTTGTTTCTGGGTGGGAAAGGCGGTACTTCTTTCACCATTAAGCTTAAGCTTAGCTAATTTTAATGGTAGTACTTCTTTCACCTATCCACCTACACTTGGATGTTTGAAGAGGGGATAAAGGTCCAAACCCGAAAAGAATTCTTTAAAGTTTTAGACCTGGGTCAACCAATTAGTATAGCCGATCTACCCTCGACATGTCTGATTAATTGTTCCTTGTATTATTTTTGTTCACTGATTACCAGACTCCCAGAGACAACACCCAATGGAGATTGCTCAAAATGTTCCATAACCTGTGAAACAACCCCAAAGACCGGGTCGACCACCATGCTAAAGAAAAATTCTAAACTTCACCATGCCGTAGACATTGTACCTAGAACCAAAGTTATGTGAAGCATTCCAATTCCTACAAGACAAAACAAAACACCGGGACCCAAAAAGAAAACTGGAAGCGAAAAATAGGAACAACAAAAGAGGACTGCCCTGAAGGACAGGCAACAAATCTATTTACAAGGTAGGGTACCTCGTACGAGGCACCCAGAGGAAATATTTACAAGTAGGAGACTTTACGCATAATACAACTTTGGAAAAACTTACCCTACTCGAAGTAGTGTTTGAGAAACTATCCATTAATGGGCAATGTGACAGGTTCTCCAGTCAGGGTGTTAAGGCGGTAAGTATTTACCCCATAGATTTTTGAGATCAGGTATGGTTTGAGCCAGAGCCTTTGGAATTTGGTATGCTTTCCTTTCTTCTCCCAGGCCTTGTCCCACAACATGACCAGATCTAAGATCTGAAAAGCCTTATATTGGGCTCTTCTATCAAACCATCATTTTACCACTGCTTGATGATGTGA
Source organism: Thuja plicata (assembly GCA_018584345.1). NCBI lineage: Eukaryota > Viridiplantae > Streptophyta > Pinopsida > Cupressales > Cupressaceae > Thuja > Thuja plicata. The sequence continues at coordinate 2,567,924 of MU225764.1, forward strand.
GAAATGCTCAAGGGCCACATCTCTCTGTTCTTCCATCCGCACCAGATTTAAGAGCCAAACCTCCACAATGTTGTCCCTGTTGCTAAATTCCTGCATAAACTATAAAACTGGGATCTGTAAGTTGACTAGGAATACAAGGTTCTGATCGTAAACTAGATGGAATAGGGATGTTCCTAGGGTGGCCTTGATGCAAATGCGATCCGCCCAAAGGGCGAATTTCAACTTTTGATGCCAATCCCGGGGATTCTATTCTAATAGATGTTTAATCACCTCAAGTAGATTTTTGTTTGTCGATTTAGCAATGCCATTTCCTTGGGGATCATAGTTGCTGGAAAACTTCAAAGTAATATTCTGATTGTAGGTCCATTTGAGTAATTGCACCAAAGAAAATTCCAGACCATTGTCACATACCAAAGAAAAAGGCATCCCAAACTGCGTGACGATGTTTTCTTCCAAGAACTTGATAACTACGTCTGCCGTATTATTTTTGCAAGGTATAGCTTCAGACCACTGAGTGCAGTAATCAGTAGCAGTAAGGATGTATCGGTGGTTGGCAAATGATTTGGGGTTGATTTCCCCAATGAAGTCGAATGCCCATTGGGAAAATGGTCTAGCCTCGTAGACTGGTTGTAAAGGCATAGCTAGGTTACACTCACAATGCGCTACAGTTTGGCAAGTATGGCATTTCCTTACATAAGTGTAAATGTCCTTGAATATACAGGGCCAATAGTATCTAGCCTAAAGGATCTGATGGGCAGTGGCGTCGGCTGAGCCATGCCTGGTTTCAAACTGTCCGTAGAATTCATTAATAACTCTCATAGCTTGGTCTTTGTCAATGCACCGGAGGTACACTCCCTCATAGTTTTTGCGATAAAGCGCAGAGTTTTTGACCATGAAGTGGGAACTTTTCATCCACAGGGCATGGTGTTTGTGGGGAGCTAACCCCTCCAGGCATTTATTATTTAGTAACAAGTATACCAAATCAGTATACCACAGGTCTTGAGTAATGGACTCCACTGTGTAAGTTTGACATTCTATGCGGGGAGTCTCTTCTGCCATCGCTCGACTTAGTCCCTGGCCCTGGACTATCTTTATGGGCTGCATTTCTAAGTCATACTCCTAGAGAATGGCCATCCATTTCCTCTGTCTTTCCCCCAATTCACTCTGCATCAGCAGAGACTTAATGGCTTGGTCTGGAATAATAGCATGTACCTTGCTCCGGAGAATATAATGCCAAAATTTCTTCACGGCACGAACTAGAGCAAAGGCCTATTTCTCTAGCGATGAATATCAGACCTCAAATTTCTTGAAAGGGGAGCTCATGAAAGCTATTGGTCGCTCTTCCCCTTCAACGTTTTGGGTCAACACTGCCGTGAAAGAATGCGGCGAAGCAAAAGAGTAAATATTAAATGAAAGGGAATAGTCCAGACTAGCTAGGACAGGTGCCTCCATTATTGTTTGTTTGATCTGGGCAAACACCTGCTTTGCTTCAAGACTCCACTCAATCTTAGTATCCTTCTTCATCATCTCGTTGAGTGGTTTAACTATTTCTGTGAATCCCATGATGAACTGCCGTACAAAGTTGATCTTTTCGAAGAAGGATCGCATCTCTTTCTTGCTGCCAGGCATTTGTAAATTTAGAAACACTTCGACTCTGTCAGGGTCTATGGATATACCCTTCTCAGAGATGATATGCCTGAGAAACTTTCCCTCGGTGACCTCGAATATGCACTTCTTGGGGTTGAGGGATATCCCATACCGGTGACATGTCTCACAGATCTGAGCGAGATGGGTGGCATGGTCACACCTGTCCCAAGAAAAGATGGTCAAATCATTCATGTAGATGATTATGCACCGATTCACAAGGCCCTCGAATGCAAGGTCCATGACCTTCTAAAATGTAGCCCCTGCATTGATCAGACCAAAGGGCATTCTCCTGTATGCAAACGTTCCCCACTTGGTGGTAAATGCTATTTTCTCTCGGTCTTCATACTTAACTATGACCTGGTTATATCCTGAGTATCCATCCAAGAAAGACATCATCTCGGATCCATTCAGTATCTGCAACACCTCATCCAGCGAAGGGAGAGGGTGATTATCTTTCTTGGAGGCCTTGTTCAAGTTTTAGAAATCCACACAAAGGCGAATCTCACCATTTTTCTTCCTCATAAGGACCAGGTTGGCAACCCACATAGTGTGCCAAATTGGGAAGATTATCTGGGCTGACAGCAGTTTCTCTACCTCTTGATGAATCAGAGGCTCTATCAGGGGGTTGACCGGTCTTTGCTTTTGCCAAAAGGGCTTAGCATTAGGTTTTAGGGGAATAGTATGGGTCATGATGGATGTGTCATACATTTTCAAGTCTTCATAACCCCAGGCAATTACGTCGATGTATTCTCAGAGAACTGCAAGAATCTTCTCCTTTTCCTTTGGGAAACAGGAGGTACCGATGTGAATAATATTTTCTTTTCCGGGTTGGCAGATGTTAATATTTTCAAAATTTTCTCCTTCGGAGGAGGATGAAACCTTCTCACAGGCCTGAGGGTCTGAGTCAAAGATTCATTCTAGTGCAACCATCCCCTTTGGGATGGTATTAGTGGGAAGGTCCATGATCCCATTGTCTTCACCACCCTGCCCAGTATCATCATGATCTCGTTCCTCCACTATCTGGTCTTCAAAGACACCCACATTCACCATGAAGGCTAGGATATGCTGATCGTCCTCAAAAACCTGAAAGTGGGTGACATTATCTGGAATGGATAGGGTGGGGACCATCTCAACCAAAAATCTCCAGAGTCTCGAGCCAGCCATTGGCTCAAGTGTGCTGGTAGAAATGGCAAGGGCATCCAGAACATAGTTCCGTCATCGGGGAATGAGGTCAATGTCAAAGGCATCAAAATATTCAATAAGGCTCCAAGCTCGATTGTGGTATGCGGCTAGCCTTTTGTCGTGACATGTGTATTGACTCTGGATCTGTTTAACAATTAACTCTAAATCACCTAGAGCCCAGAGGCGGGTGATACCTTTCCTTAACACAAATAAGAGTCCAAGGACCAAAGCCTTGTACTCTGTGACATTGTTTGTATAGTTAAATTGTAGTCTGTAGGATGCGAGGAAGGACTTCCCTCGCGGGTTGATTAGTTCTACCCCAGCCCCGCAGCCTTGTTTGGATCAGGACCCATCGAACTTGAGGGTCCACAAGTTGTTGTTAGTAATCTAGGGCTGGGGAGGGGGAGTAGTCTTTGGATTATCGCTGGGAGACTTAGGGGGTATCTCCTGGACTACCGGCGTGAAAGTGAAATTTACCCCTGGAGTTGTTTGGATTTGGGATTCCTGGGGAAATGATAGCAAAGGAGTGCATCCCGTAGGAACACTGGGCTCTGGGGAATCAATTACATGTTTATTCTGGAAGGTATCAAGGTGCTGGTTAGCGATCGAAAGACATGGCCCACACTCAAGCTCTGAGTGTTTCAAGTAGTGTACTCGGCACCAAGTGCTAGACAGGAGTGTGGAAAGGGTTGCTATAGTGCCTTGAGAGTCGACCTCAGTTTTCATCTTTTCTTCTAGGTCCCGGGCTCTTTGTAGTACGGCAGGATCTTCTCCGGGGATAAAATCAAATGTTAGGATTTCAAAGGGTTAGTACACCCCCAGGGAAGTCTTGGAGAAAAAGACCTCATTGACCCTTCCCATGTTAGTAAGGGCCTGTTTCATTTGGGGTTCACTTTCAACCTGGATCTTATTTGATTCTCCCTCCCACAGAAGCCATAAATGGGTGAAGTTGGTTGAAAAGTATCCATTCAGGGAGTTAGACCAATTTCGACTTAATAACATCCCGTAAGTCTCTGGGATGTCCACCAATTGGATGTCAATGATGCTAGCTATCCTGGGGTCCTGGATAAGCTGTATTCAGATGTTTTTCAATTCTCCCACCATTTTTACAGCACTCTTATCCAGCTGGATCATTGCACCATTAGATGGGGTGGGGTGGAATCTGAGCTTCTGACAAATGGACAAGGGCATGATGTTACCCGAAGCTCTGGAGTCTACTAGGCAATTATATATATTTTTGCCATGGATACTCAGGCCTATTACGAAGGGAGGATCTTCATTATTTCCCTGGAAGATAGCCGCATTAACATCTTTGAATGAGACAGTCTTGGGCGGGCGGCTGACGATTTCTGGATTCCCCAAGAGCTTCAAAAGAGACTTCTTCTGCTCGGGATAGTTTAGCAAAACCTCCATCAAGGTCATGGAGGTGGTGGTCTATTCTAACACCTTCATAATATCAAATCTTCCTCTTGGGAATTGGTGGTTTTCCTCGGCCAGATCTTTTGTTTGGTTAGAGCTAGGACCTTTTGGAGGAGCGGGTCGGTCAGTCGTGTTATTCTAGGGAGGAGGAGTATCTTTGATAGGGGGTGTGGGCATGTAAGCTGGTCCTTTACCAACCTGACTCTGAGTGTGATATGGAGTCCACGGGTTAGTAAAGGCATTGGCCTTGAAAGGCGGGATAGATTCATCAAAGAATCCTTGCAATTTGGATTCTTCTTCATCCTCCCTGGAGGTTCTAAAGAAGATGGTGTCACAGGTGAAGGCACTGTGGGTTGGCTCTTCGACAGGGGGTTCTGGAGGGGTAATGTCATGTGACTGTTACCTATCTAGCTGGGAGATCATGATGACCTTCTCCAAAGTGGCACAATTCACCTCGTTATGCGAACCTATATCGTGCAATCTACACTAATTAGTCATGGGCTGGAAGTCTGCGACTGGTGTAAAATGTGATGGTCCAGCACCATTTTGGTTGGGAGGTGGGCCTCCAGCGTTTGCATTATTATTCCATTACTGTTGATTGGGCCTAGACCTGTTATTGAAGTTTCTTCCCCTGGTGTTGCTGTTTCATTGGCCAGAGAAAATGTTTCCCCTCTGGAAATTTGAATTTTAGGGCGCGTAAGACCCCGCCTTGAGTTGGCCCATGTCCATAGTTAAGGTAGACAACATTCACCAGAGGGATTTGACCTCAGTGGTCAACTGAGTGTTAGCATCACAATGTGATGGTTGTTGTTGTTGGCTTCCTGGGAAGGCAATAGTATTAGCCAGAGTCGAGGGCGGCGATCCTCCAGTCACGGATGACTGAAAGAAGGGCACTCTAGATGGTTGTGTCTGAGGTTTTTGTGCCTGCTGTGGCTGATTCCAAGGGAAAACTTCTAGACCTGGTGCCACCTGGACCTGTGTTGGGTAGACATACCGGGCCTGCTGGTCTATCAGGGGTGGCAGAGGATTCATTGCCATAGAAGGGGCACCCATTGCCAGATTGGGGTTGTATCCCCCGGCATATGTGGTTTTGCCGGGGATCATGTTAAAGGGGGTGCTCTGCCCAATCCCACCCGGGGATTTGTTGAGACCACGGGACAGTTCCAAGGCTAGGTTATAGACTTTTGCCAAGGTGTCCTGGTCACCCGCGGCGGTTGTTCTCCAAAGGAGAGTGGCAATGAAAGGGTCCATCGCGTTAAGATAGGTCTGTATGGTTACTTATGGGGATGGAATAAAAGGGCCTGTGCACCGCTTCAGGGCGCGCTGAAACCTATGGTTGAATGCTGCAAGAGGTTCATTGGGTTCCTTTTTGATGGAGATCAATTGGCTATGGGACCAGGCTGGGTCCACATGCACCTGAAAGGAAGCCAGGAAGGCATCCTCCATGTCCTGCCAACTATTTATGGAGTTGGCAGGAAGGTTAAGGTACCAGTTCAACTCACCTTGCCCTAAAGACAAGGGAAACATATGAGTCACAACATCTTCATGTTGGATCCAGTGTTAGTTCATGGCATCTTTGTATGCCTGTAAGTGTTCTTCCACAGTCCGTGAGCCTAAGTGTTCATATCATGGGCAGATCTTCTCCGAGTGAGAGGGTAAGTCGTTGATTGCGCCCGGAAAAGTTCCCATTGGGGACCCGGTATTTCTGAAATACGCGGCCATTGGGGGAACTGTCTGTTGGGTAGTTTGGGCACTGGTTCCCAGAATTGCCTGGGAGGATTGGGTATTCTGAGGTATGCTAGACCCCCAGATAGTAGTGACTGGTGTGATTTTTGAGGTCTGCCTCTTTCAAGCAGGAGGCTCAAATTTGACAAACCTTCTGGGATTTAGAGCAGACCTAAGGACTCTTTCAAATTTTGTTGGGGAGAAAGACCCAATCCCGTTGAAAGCTTGCCTCTTAAAACTATAACTCAAAGAACCCTCAGGAGGTGTAAAATCAGGATCTCAGGAGGGGGATGAGTTCATGCCCTCCTTCTAGCGCCAGTTTCTGTTGACAGGGTTTTGCTGACCGGGTCCGCCAATAGTCATAAGTTATCACCGGGTTCCAGGGATACCAGCCAACTTCGCCTGCAAAGGTTGTCCAGGGAAAATAAATTCTCTGGGCCTTCAAGCACCTGGGTGTCGGGTCACGACGGTGTGGGTCTCAGTTGGGAGAAGTGACTATTTTTGAGGGGGATAGCTAGTTTCTTCAACTCAATACCTCTGGAGATTCAATAAATTAAGGTTTCCCCTACATTAGTAGATTTGACCTCAAATTTTGATGAAACTTGGTTGAAATTTCGATAGTAATTGGTCAAATTTACGACCAAAACTTTCGTCAATCTTTTTTTGTCAAATTTTCGACGTATTTATAATTCATCAAAATTTCGACCAAAAAAGGTCAAAATTTTGACTATAGCCCAGGCTTAAAATTGCTGTCATTTTTTAGTGCATTGGTCAAAATTTTGACCAATACTTTCACCAATGATTGGTCGAAATTTTGACCAATGCACTAAAAAAATTATGGTGAATGCCATACTTTCCACCAAACCAATGGTCAAAATTTCGACCATTGGATTGGTCGAAAGCATGGCATTCTCGTCGTTTTGTTATTGTATTGGTCAAAATTTTAACCAAGAGTTGGTCGAAATTTTGACCAATAGTTGGTGGAAACCGGTTCTAGCGTTGGTCAAAATTTTGACCAATGCTAATTTTTTTAAAAAAAAAAAATGTTACATAATTTTTTTTAATTCATGTATTTTTTTAATTACCATGGTGAAGCATTTTCAGGATAAGAAAACAGAAACATTTCTTTGACTTATAGAAATGATTAAAGAATCATTTCTTTGTATTCTATCTGTTAT
>MU225764.1:2585232-2610692 GCA_018584345.1 Thuja plicata
TTAATCTACTTTAACATATCAGAGTAGAAGACATAAAGAACATTAAAACATAAAATACCATTAACTCAGAAGTAGGAATGTCAACAACATCATTGCCAAGAATTCTTCCTTCTTTATTAATGTTCCTTCCAGCAAGCACTGGTGCGTGATACAATGGTGGCTCCCAGGGAGCATTTGATTATATTAAACTAGAACAATGGAGCATTGAGCTTTGCAACTAGAATGAAAAATCACTTTACTACTACTATGGACAACAAAATCATCAATTTTGCCGACCCTTGGAAATGGGCCAGTTTAGTTATTTATACAACTCTCCTAACCCTAACCCTATTTTACATCATTTTCAATAAAACACAATATCTAGGGGTCGGTACTACCTGCGCCACCCTAAAAAAGACCTAGAGATGGAATAGGTCTGCCATGTCAGAAGAATAAGACAAGAATATACAATAGAAGAATCGGCCTTGAGATGAGAGCTAGAAAGGAGAAATAAGAAAGTAGGTCCCTTGGGGATCAAGGCTACATGCCTCATAAATTGGAAATGTGGTGCCCTGTCTCTAATGTGCCAGGTGTACCCTTGAGTGGCACCTTGAGAAGACCACTCTGTCAGAAACCAACCGCTGAGTCGACACCAGTTTGATGTGGCCAACCACCTTCTGACATGATTTTATTAACCGCTTCTGAAAGTGACCGGTCGGCCTCGGGGACCGGGACACAGATCACTTGAAAGAATATAAAATCTTGAATCTGGGACTCTGGGATCTGGGAACTTACGTCCCCAAAAGAATAAAGAATACTCAACACTTGAGTTTTCCCCGGCCTCCAGAGAAACTCAAGGTTGCTTATTGTCGTTGAAATCCTGGAGCAGGCGGGATATACCATCTTCATCTATATCTTTCAGGCTAGCCCTTCTGTGCTTGGCCACTTCAACTTGTTCCCCCAGGTCTGGAACATTTTCTTTAAATTCATCTGCCATTCTCACCGCATCATGACCACTAAGTATCATGCGAGTTAATTTGGCCATCTAGGTCCCATCTATCCCCTCTGGAGATTGATACCGGGACTTCATTATTTCATCAAAACTCCTCAAAACTGAATCTTCAGGGGTACATGTATCTATGCTAAGGGGATCAGCCCCGAAAGTATTTATTACGAAAGACTTATATAAATTGGAAGAATACTTCACAATATTTATGTTATCTTGTAGGGACCCTACCAGTTGCTTGATTACCTCCAATGTGAGGTCAAGTCTGGAGTGCTGGGTTCCCACAAAATCAAATGATTCATCACCCAGAATTCTGGATTCAGAAACCATATCTTCTCCCAGGGTAAGGAGCTCTTCGAGCTCTACCTTCCATGCTTGGTAATTCTCGGCATCACCCTCCCACAAGTCAATAAGAGTTTTCGCCTGGTGAATGACTTGCCGGGCCGTGTATAGATCTGAGAGGGTGGATGCTAGAAAATGCTGGGTGTTTCCTATCTATAGGGCGACCCACTTGTCCACTGCCTGGGCTTTCTTTTTCATCACATGCAGGGAGTCTATGTCACTCTGTGGTATATGTTCTAAGGTGGTTGCCTCTGGACGAGCGACATTGATGAGTCGAGCCAGCTCAGTAAGCAACCCCACAAGGTTTGCATTCTTTTCATTCTTAGCTTTGAGCCTCTGGGCTTCCTTTTCATATTGGGCTTCTACTACCCTTGCTACCTCCTTCAGCAAATCTACCTCACCTTGCTTTCCCCTTTTACCTAGTGATACCTCTGTAACATTGTAGTCCCTGGGGTCCGCAGTTGCTTCATCGGCGTCTGGGAGAGGTGTTGCCACAATGGAAATTGTTTTTCCGCCCGGCCCAGTTTGGAGAGTATGAACTGTCCAGGCTTTCTTGGCCTTCGGTGGGGCCTGGACTTGGGCCATCATTTCGGCCAGGTAGAGAGGAATCATGGGAGTGGACTGAACCTTCCTTGTTCTTCTCTTTATCAGCCACTGAGGTGGGAGGGGTGGCCTTCCTGCAAAATTTTTTTCCCTTGATTTTTCCCTAATGTTTTGTGGCTGTTGCTCCTCAGTGGCATGGACCTCATTCGCTACTCTTCCTACCTTAACTTCCTTTGCAGCAACATTCTTTTCATCAACCTCCATCTCCTTAGCCTTATCCTCCATGTCTATTACTGGGTCCGGACTCTGGTAGGCTTCCTTGGGGATTTCTTCTTCAAGCTGCTCTTCTTGTTGTTCTTCTTCTTCTGCCAGGGCTTCTTCCTCTGTTGGCACTTCTTTTGGTAGTAGGGGAGGTGTCAGGCTGAGATTTAGAGTTTGGGCCACTGTGATCACCTGCCCAAAGGTTTCCCCTGAGAGTGGCCCTTGGAACGTGGCAGCTGGGGTTACGGTTATTCCCAAAGGTGCGGTTCCCCTAGCAGATGCCATTTGTTCATCTTTCTTTTGTTGGTCCACTCCTAGACTTTGCATCGCTTGCGCCCTAGAGACAATCTCTGGTTCTGGCTCTTTTTCTTCTACCTATTTCTCTTGTCCCTGTGCAGGCTCTTATTTTTCCCCCAAGACCTCTATTTCCATTTGGGTATTGTCCCCCTATAAGTTTTCGAACTCGTCGGTCGCAAATACATCATCAAATTCTTCTTGTGGAGGGGGACTAGTCAGGACTTGTGCAGGCTCAGTTTCTTTCTCTGGCTCTGGGGAACTGGAAGAAAGGATTTCCACTTGTTGGGGTTGGGATGTCCCCTGTCCCTACTCTACCTTAGGCTTTTTTCTGAGCTTCTTCTTTCTCCGAGTAACCAGAGGTGGCCTCACATCTCTTATTGTTGTTGCCTCCATGGGATCTACCCCCATTGCCTTTACCATTAGGGCCGCTAATGACGGGGAGGAGGGACGAAGTGGCCCAGCCATGAGTGGTGGAGTTGCCAACCGTGTTATTAATTGATCCCTCATTTGCTGGGAGGATGCCACTCATTGTTTTATTTGTTTCATGATGGGAACTTCTTGCGCAGGAGGGGTCATGTCTATTCTTTTTCCTTTATCCACTCCCTGCAAAGAAGTCCCGGCCCCTAGAGTCAATTTTGGTACCAGCTGTGGAGTTAACTTTGGCACCGACTGAGCTGCTTGGAAGGTACTCCCGGGGCATACCTTCTTGAAATAGGCATGGCTTCGCTCGACCACCTCTCGAGTGAAGTCTTTGATGGTGGGCCTTTCCTGGACATTCCAGTTCACTAGTGGAAGGGTCTTTTTATCGATCCCCTTTGCCTTGTACTCGGGATCGATAGTGGGGGTGGCATCTGAGAAGTCTGCTGGGAAATTTTAGAGCTTCAATTTCTGCATCATGCCGGCCGTCATTGTGACATAGTGCCTCCTCCGCACCTCCACATCATCTTGGAAATCTGCCCAAAAGTCCTCCATATGTATATGATGGGGCTCTGAAGCCTGGGGCAGTGCCGTTGCTATTTTCCCATGCGGATCAAAGTTTTTTCGCGCTAAATAAAATTCCTGCAAGTTATTACTTTTTAGCTCATTATCTGCCTTCTTTGTGGTGGCCAGACTGCATGTGTAATTCCCATAGGTGAACTAGAATGGGATGTTGGGTATCTTCTTGTGGGAAAAGAGGGCATGCACCTCCATCAGCTGCCTGCAATACTCCAAGAGGACGATCTTGTCCCCACAATGTTTGGGAAACAAGTAGGGTTTCCCGGAGAAATTAGTGACCCTAATGTATGTGTGCTGTTGGAATTGAATATAATAATGTCCATAACTATGGACCAAGTTCATCGCCTCTGAGGACAGGTGGTATCCAATGTCCTGGGTGGGTGTAAGAAGGTGATAGTAAACGAATGCGTCATTTACCCGATAGAAACTGGGGAAGCTGGCCTCCCATTGAACTTTTGGGAAATGGTCCCATGGTGCCTTTTGTCCCAGGCTGATCCCAAGCACACCGTCAGTAAGTAGGCCATGGGAATAGGGCCTCTGCTATTCTAGGGCCTAGAAAACGTAAGAAGACATGTAGAACTTCTTCTTCCTGTTCAGTTGCTGAAACTGGGAGTTGACATGGTTGGATATTATTGTAGCCCAGTCAAAGTATCCTCCCTTGGTGGAGATGCCTAGGAGGAAATAATACATTCATCGGGCAAACTCCTAGGCGGAGGGCTGCCTAAAGACTCGGGCCAATGCTATCATCCCCATCTGGATGCTCTCCTTAAATTCAGAGTGGGGGATCTCTATCTTCATTCTTTTTGGGTCCCTCTTCAGGACCTTCAGCCAATGGGTATTCATGTATACCCAGGCAGCGTCCTCCAGCTGTGTGAACTGGGTCAGGGCATCAGTCCGTGTAACCACTGTGGCCTTGTTGAATTATGGGATTCCCAGTCCTGCTCGAAACGTGTCCGGGTCGAGGGATACCAGAGGGGTAGGGCATCTTATTGGTTCTGTGGCTGTGAGCATAATAGCCTGAACGGAAGAGTTTTAGTTTGTGGTTAATGTTAAGACCAGGTCTGGAGATTGCACGGAGCATGGAAAATAGGCCGCCCTGAGAATTCTGGAGTTCCTGAAGTTGATTGCTAATTGATCTCCAGCCTGTCGCTGGATGTGCATTATTTTTACTAGGGCCTGCATCTCCGACCATGTTTTGACATTGGTGTCGGTTATCAGCTTAACCTTAGACTCAATCTTAGATCCCATGATGACGTTGTCTTGCACAAATTTCATGGTCAGGGGCATCTTTTCCAAGGCCTTCTCCATTTTGGACTTGATTGCCGCCCTGGTTTCTACTGTGGCAGGTAGCTCTGGACTCCCGGGTGGAGAAGATGCGGATGCTTCAGACATGTTTAGAGGATAGACTTCAGGAATCTACAAGGAAAAGAGATCACCAGAACACATTTATCAAAATAGTTATTCCGGGGTCCGAAGATCTTACCACCGTGATAGTTGCTTTACTGAAAATTTAGTTTCACGCAAAGATAACCGAAAAGCAAAACACATGGTAAAATTTAGATTTTCATTAAACATCCAGGTCTGGGGTTTTTATCACACTTGGTAAAGACACGGGATAGGTGATGGTAGGAGATCTGGAGCCCGGAGAAATGACCGTTGGTGAGGACATGTAAAAAGGTAAGTCATCAAGCCCACGTGGGTGCCACGTGCGTAGGTATTAAATGAAAGTTATGGCGATAACGGCGGAGCCAACTGTCTGAATGTGTGAAAAGTGAAAGCCACTTGGTTGGAATTGATTATATGCATGGGACATAAATGAGGTTCTGACAGAATTCATGGAGGAGAGAGAAAATTGCCTATTTGAAATTGGTCGATAGTCGAGTTTCAAATAGGTGGTTTTCTACCCCGAAGCGAGTTCGTGGGTGGAAAACCAGAAACACAGGTGACTCGACCAGCTTGTCAAGCCACCCAGAAGGATATACATGAGGGTTGAAGGATATATACAAAGACACAGAGGGATATATAGAGACTATATACAACTATGTACATATATACATAAATATACATGCATATTCACAAAATATACAATGCAGAATGACGTCCATGGGAAAACCAGACAAGACAGAACATATATACAGCTATATACATGCTTTATAGATGAACCACCTCTGTACAGAGGGCGGAAAACCTTCTGGCAGAGAGCTGACCCACCAACGGGTGGCAGAACCAGAAAATAGAAAACCAGACGAAGCAGACGACGAAGCAAACAAGACAAACAAAACCAAAAAAAATAGAAGAAAACCAGGGAGGCGGAAAATAGAAACACCAACCTGAGAACACAGAAGGTGGAGGAAAGGGAAGAGTTACCGTAGGAGCTCTGTAACAACTTTAGTCATTAAACGATCACTACCACCACCACAAAGCGCTCGCAATTGTCTGAAAGTGACTGGAAATGCTAAGCGTTAATTATTACTAACTCTCTGCAAATGCTAAGTGTTAATTATTACTAACTCTTTGCAAATGCTCTATTAATCACTTTGAAATCACTCTGTTAATCACTCTATGTGCTTGAAAGTTTTAATCACGGTAAATGTGAAAGTGATAGATGAGCCCTATTTATACCCACGGTAAAAGGTAATCCTTCTCCTTCTGACAATCTCCGGGCAAGCAAACCTCCGGACCCCCAGGCCCAGGGATTCCCCATGATGATGTCCTTAAGAACATCATGGCGAAGAATCCCAGAGTTTGAAATTTGATTCCTGACGAAGGACAACCTCTAGGATCAGAGTCCCAGAGGAGAAAACCAAACAAATGAACACCACACCGGGGAAAAAAACCCTGAAGAAAGAAAACAAAAGGGAAAGAAGGACAAGGCAAAGCCGCAAGAAAAACAAAAAAGGGGGACCCAACATTTTACACACAAAATGTAGGGACATGGATGCAGGGCATAACAAATCCAACTATCTTTGAAGGAAGTAGACCATGTGCCTAGTCCATTGGGAAACAGATTCTTACTGACCCCTAACCGTGCATGGTGGCCTATGGCCACCAGAACATGAATTCATGACTTTCCTCTATCAAAGAACATATTCTAAAAGAATCTCCAGAATATGATAATATAGATTAAGACTTTCTGACAGAAAATACTCATCCTCACATATGCATAATATTTTGTTTTGAAGCAAACCTCTAACTGAAAAATTACATTCTTAAAAATACGAATTTCCCTTGTTTAAATATCATTATTTCCCTGTGTATTTTTAATACCAAACTCTACTTCATATCCTCTAGAATATTCATTTATGTACATCTCTCCCCAAATAAAACTGTTGTACTCAAAATTTTTTTACTTGCTAATGTATTTATTTTGACCAATACCCATCTTTATCAGATGTATTTACAATGATTGGTATACCAATAAAAGCATCAGATGAAACCCTCTTCTTAATCAAACAAATATTAATGTCTATTTTATCACTTCCTTCCATACTTGCAACATCACAATTCCTTTTCTCATATAGTGGATTTGAGTTGACCTGGATATAACTCTACTGTATTCCCATGCAATTCCTCATTTCAGTACTTTCTTCCTCTTGATCAAATAAGGGATTAGTTACTAAACACAAGTGATCATTTTCTATTTCTCCATGATCATAATCCATCTCATCAGTGCATGAAGAATATTCCTCTTGGTTTTCTCCTTCTTCACTATACTCATAAAATGATGAATCGTGTCCTACTTAATGTTTTATATTCTGATATACACAAAAATGATAAATTTAACTCAACTTACCATTATCCATACTTGAAAAGTCTTGATAATCCTGCACATTCATGTATCCTTCATAGATTTCATGAGTAGCAAAATAGATATCATTTGTGACATTATGTTGCTAATAGGAAACCTTTGGTTCTGGCTTAAATTTTTTCACCATGCCATATTTACCAATGTTTTCTATATTACTTTCAATCTAAAAGGCTTCATGCAAATATTTAGGGTTTTCCATCATAATCTTAAAAATCACATCCTCATCAAAATCATTTAGATACACAAACAATGCCCACACATTATTAGGTTATATTTTAATCATTTTAGAAAACCTAATATTGATCAAGGGAACAATTTCATTCTTTTGAATATGAGCATGTGTGAATTCTTTAAGTGGATTTGATTCACTAACCTTTTCTCTAAACTTTTCCATAAAAATCAATTTCAAATCCCTCCATGAGCTTATAGAACATGGGGCCAAACTTGATAGCCATCCCTTTCTCCTAAATTTATAATAGTAAAATAAAATAAACCCGTATTTAAATTGAGGGTGAGTCATTCATGACCAATCCCTATTTTCACCATAACATATAAAACACCCTTTCAAACATTTATGTACAACTCCCTAAGACTAAATGTTAATAAGTCATCACCAGTTTAATTCTATCAATGTTGATTAACCAATTTCATGTCATGTTTTCAATCTTATTGAATTTAATTCCTTCCTAGGAAACCAATCAGACAAGAGAATGTATGACAACACTTCAAGACAAATCCCTGTTGAACATGAAAATCAGATAGAGAAATGATCATCAACACAAGTATTGAAATAGTAATTAAAAATACTATCAATTATCATAGAGGACTTGTTTTAAACATGAAACCATAACATAGTGATTGAACATAAATTTGATGAAATATAACTATTTATATGTTTGAAGTCATTTGTTGATATTCAATCGAGTTGTAGAAGTGATGATAAACATTATCAGTTGATGTATTTTCATTGATGTCAACTTACTTGTGTATTATTATGGTGGAGAACATATGTTATATATTAAAGATTTGGAACAAACAATGCTTATGTGGTCAGAAAAATGAATTATGTACACCGAGTAGTAGTGTAAACTAAGTAAAACACAGTGTATACTGAGAGACAATATTAACTAAGCAAGGGATTTTCGACACAACTATTGATTAAGTAATTAATTCAAATGAAGGCCAACTAAATACTGAGCTAGAAATTGATAATTTTGAGGTAACAAATAAATTTTTTTATTTGATCAAATGGTAATGAAAATTAAAGGAAGATTAGACAACATAGATTAAAATGTGTTTTTAACACAAGATCTGAGGAAGGATCAAGCGGGAAAATGAACGATGGAGATTAAGCGATAATATTTGAAGGATGAAAATTAAATGATACTTGATGTCTATTTAAGAGATAAGAGATTCATTTCTGAATAGTGCAAGTATTGTTAGATACTGAAGCATACATGTGAAATTGATGCATGACTGGTCAAGCTGGGTAAAGACAGAACCGAGTGCAATTGTGCTGACAACACTGAGCAAATAGAGGATACCTGAGTAGAACAATGATGAAGAATGATATGAACTGAAGTGAACAAATTGATCAAAGGTATTATGTACTTAGAATAGATCTAAATATCTGCAAATGAAAGTTGTATTTGAATCAGATCATTATTGTATTAGTTTAACCATTGTTACAGATAAATCTCTTAACCGAGTGGGATAGTGAATCCTTATTAAAACATTCAGAGAATGTTGATTGTTATTCTTATTGACCCCATAGTGAATACATAGTCAAGAGAGAACTAGTAGTTTTAAATCCTCTAACAAATTCACAATTAACAGTGTGCATTGTAACCTTTTACAAGGTTGGATCCTCACCGAGCTCACTTTAGAAGAGTGAAAATATTTTGGATTACCGGTCGTAGGGGATTTTTCCCTTAGCAGGGTTTCCACATTAAAATCTATGTGTCAATTTGTATGAATTTTTTGGATTGTTATTTTACTTTACACTTTATTTTATTGACCTAGATCAGTAATCACAATATTAATTTACTGATACTCTATAAACACTATTAATGAAAGTTTAAGTTTACAAAATACATTTTCACCGAGTTGAATTTTATGATTGAATTTATTTTGTTATACATCTAGATAAATTTGGGGCTATAGGATAATTTTGTGAGGGCACTGAGTCTTGAAAGGAAACTAAGTGTACAGAAAATAGTTCCCTATGCTAAACTCCTGAGGAGAGGATCGTGCAAATTTAGATTTAACCCTTATCAATTACAGAATGTTAATACAATTAACTTAGATATTGCTGAAATAACATGTATACATAGAAAAATGATAATGACACAATGATTTACCATGGGGAAAAACTTTTGGTAAAAAACCACAGCACTCCAAAACCTGCACAATGTATTAATCAAAACTATTATTGTTTACAATACACTTGCAATGCAAGTTATTTCAGGAGATAATCAACACTTCAAGAAAAATCTAGTAGCATAACAATATTCCAACAATACACTAACTTCTCCCTCAATGATTTGCAACCCTAAAATGCTTATATCATGCGCTTCCCTTTTTAGGGCAACTTCCAAAGATAACCATATTAGGGTTTTACCATTCTCCATAAAAATAGGAACCCCAAAATTTTTTTGCAGAAGAGTGTACAGTACTCAACATGATCAGTTTCCACATGTCTTTCATGTCTTCATCCGTCATCAAATCTTTCACAATTAGCTCTTACAAATATTGATGACCATCATAGGAATCCATCATAACTATTTCAATCATGATTACCTTACACATTATCCAAAGTTCCAACATTTGGAAAATAACCTCTACCACAGAAAGGGATGCCTAGATCCACCCAGACCAAGTTTGATCATCCTTGTCATCTTCCAAGTGGAGTGAAAGCACAACATGTCCACTCAACTAAATGACAAAATGAATATCAAAATTAAATACATTATTTGCAAACAATTAATTACAAAGAAAATAATATCAAATGTAAGGAAATATACAAGGTTAAGAGACCTTATTACTAACATTCTCCCACTTGTCAAATACCTTGTAAGAGCTAAAGGAAATAACATGATTTAACTGCTATAGGCTGAGAGGCCCATAGACTCTGAACACCATCTAAACTTCTCTATGCCCATAGGTTTTGTCAATGCATCCGCAACATTCTTTACTGTATCTACCTTCTCCAAACTTACCTTTCCATCATCTACCATATCTCTCACAAAGTGAAACCGCACATCAATGTGCTTCATTCTGGCATGGAAAGTTGGATTCTTCATAGGGCAAATAGCACTTTGGCCGTCACAACAAATTGTAATATGTCCTGCATCAACACCAACATATGAACACAGTCTCCTAAGTGAAATGTATTCCTTAAAATCATGAGTAGCTGCCATGTACTTTGCTTCTATTGTGGACAAAGAAAAAATAGGTTGTTACTTACTCATCCAACTGATGGCACCACCAAACATAGTGAACACATAGGCACTGGTGGATCTCCTACTGTCAATGTCACCTGCCCAATCTGAATCCACAAACCCATCAATACAAATTGAATACGAAGCTCTAGAAGAGTTGCCATGATAGCATATAGAATACTCTGATGTACCCTTCAAATATCTAAACACTCTCTTAATTGCATCCCAATGTACCCATCCAGGTTTAGCCATAAATTGACTCAGGACTCCCACTGCTTGGGCAATGTTTGGTCTAGTACAGACCATATCATACATAAGGCTGCCAACTGCACTCGCATAAGGTACTTTTCTCATGTCCTCCACCTCACTAGGAGACTTTGGACAATCATCCACAGATAACTTTGTTCTGATAGAAATAGGAACACACAATGGTCTAAAATATGTCATGCTAAACCTGTCCAACATAGACTTCACATAATTACTCTGACTCAACCAAAGTTTTCTATTAGATCTATGTTTTCTGATTTCCATACCCAAAATATACCTGGCTTCCGCTAGATATTTCATCTCAAACTGTGCTGACAATTGAGACTTAAAATTAGAAATCATACCCATACCCTTCCCAATCAACAACATATAATAAACATATAATACAATAATAAGAAGGCGATCATTGTCAACTTTTTAATAAACACAATGATCTGATTTCAATCTCAGAAAACCAATTGACAACACAAAGGCATCAAATTTAAGGTACCACATCTTAGGAGATTGTTTCAAACTATATAAAGACTTCTTTAATCTACAAACCAAAAACTCTTTACCTTTCTGAATATAGTGCTCAGGCTGTGACATATAGATCTCTTCCTCAAAATAACCATGAAGGAAAGCTATCTTCACATCCATCTATTCTACCTCTAAATCATACGATGCTGCTAGAGATAATAGAAATCTAATTGATGTAATTTTTTCAATAAGAGAGAATATCTCACCATAATAAATTCCCTCCACCTGTGAATACCCCTTTGCAACCAATCTGGCCTTGTACCTCTCAACACTTCCATCTACATAGAATTTCTTCTTAAACACCCATTTGCTTCCAATAGGTTTCCATCCTTTAGGCAAAGGTACTAGGTCCCAAGTTTTTTTTCTTCTCCAATGAAGCCATCTCATCATCCATGGCCTCAATCCAGGAACTTGCATCTTCCATACCCATAGCTTCTTTCACAGATCTAGGCTCATCAGTGTTTTTAATCAAGGCATTGTTGACGGGACTTTGTGACCGGGTCCACCAACAGAGGTAAGTTGTCAGTGGGTACCAAGGTACTGGCAAACTTTGCCTGTAAATATTATTTGGGGAAATGAGAATCTCTGGGCCTCCAAGCTTACGAGAGTTGGGTCTCGATAGTGCAGGGCTCAGTTGGGAAATGTGACTATTTTTTTTGAGGGGGATAGCTGGTTATCTTAACTCATCTTCTCTAGGGATTCAAGTGAGTGGGGTTTCTTGCAAGCGTGCACTTACTTAATAAATAAACTTCAAAAGATACTGCAGAGTTAGAATTATTTCATCTACCTATAGTTATACTAAACATTCAAAACATCAACAATGCTCTAACACACTACACTAAATACTGAAGAAATATATAACCATCAGTTTATATTAGATAAGTAGCAGAGGAAAATAAGGTCGTTAATCTACTTAACGCATTAGAGCAAAGGACATAAAGAACACAAAGCATAAACTACTATTAAACAAAGATGAGAATGCCAACAACTTCATAGATAGAACTCTTACTTCTTCATTAACATGTCTTCCAACAAGCACTGGTGCATAGTGCAATGGTGGCTCCATGGGAGCATTTAACTACTAAAATCTTAGAGGCTATGGAGCATTGAGCTCTGCAACTAAGAACTGAGAAAACTAAATTGCTATTAACTATGGACTGGAAAATCATCAATTTTTCTGACCCTTGGAATGAGGCCAAACTTATCATTTATACACATCTTTTGACCTAAAACTTAACCTAACTTATTTTACACTTCACAATATAATATTATTTCTGGTGGCCAGTACTACCTGCACCACACTACAAAAGACCTCGAGATGGAGAAGTTTTGACATGTCAGAAGAATAAGAAAAGAAGGGAGGAGTAGAAGAATCAACCTCGAGAAGAGAGCCAGTAGGAGAGGAGAAGAAATCTGATCCCATAGGGATCAAGGCTACATGCCTCATAAATGGGAGGGCGGCTCACTATCTCCAATGCACCAGTTGTAGTATTGAAGTGGTGCCTTGGGAACACCATCTGTCAGAATCCTCTTGTGGAGCTGACATGCCTTGTTGTGGTTGCCTACCTTTTGACAACCTTTATTAACTGCCTTGAAAGTGACTGGTTGGCCTTGGGAACTAGGACATGGGTCAATTAAAGAAAACCAAAAATATAGGATCTAAAATTCTAGGAACTTACGTTATGAAAGAATGAATGAATACAAAAATACATCTCATGACGAGATTCTCTGGGCTCTGGAGAACTTTATTACTTATGATTTTTCCCAAGCTTCCAACACTTGGCCTATGCTTTCTTTGTCTACCTCTTTGATGTTGTCCTACTGATTACGGACAAACTCCAGTGTTCCTCAACTTCTCTGGCCCCACTCCAGAATTCATCCACCATCTTGATGGCATCATGTGATTGGAACATTGCCTTTGAAAATCTGGGTAACCTACCTTGGTCAAAATCTCTGGCAGGTGAATACAGGGAATCCATCCACTCGTCAAACTTACTGAGGATATAGTCCTCCGGGGTACATGTCCTGGTGGTGAAGGGATCAACTTGTGACACTCCAACCACGAATGCTTTAAACAGACCCATGGGGTATTAGGTGACTGTCACTTTCTCTTTCAAGGCCTTAACCAGTTCCTTGCATACCTCACCTCTGAGGACAAGTCTGGAGTACTGGGCCTAGAGGGAATCATATGATTTATCTCCCAAAATCCCCGCCTTTGTGGTGAATTATTCTCCTATATTAAAGATTTCTTCTAGCCCAGCCTTCCATTTTTCATACTTCGCTAAATATTGCTCCCATACGATAGCGGAGCCCTTTTCCTAGCTAAGAAGAGAATCAACCCAATAAAGGTCCGGGAGGGATGCTGCCAGAATTTGTCTCATAGTGGTCACTTGCTTAGAAGCCCACTCATCTATAGCTTGTGATTTCCTTTTCATAATTCACAAAGAGTCCACATCACCTTGTGCAAGTGGCAATCCAGAGGAAGGGGTTCCGGGGTGGACCTCAGACAAAGGCTATGAAAGTTCTGCCAGAAGCATGAGGAGATTGGAATTTGTTTCTCTTTCCTCTTTTAGCTTCTGACCTTGCTTGATGCATCTTGCCTCTATTACTTTGGTGGCTTCTTTTAGTAGATCTCGCTCACCCTGTTTGTCTCTCCTCCCTAGCTCTACTTCTGTTATGTTGTAATCCTCAGGCCTTACAGCCGCTACCTCTACATCTATTGGGGGTATCATGATGGTCGAAACTGTGCTACATGTTGGACCAGTCTAGAGAGTATGGACAATCCCTGATTTCTTGGGATTTTTATCCTCTGCATTCCTGGCCATCATCTCGGCCAACGAGAGCATAGTGCCTAAGGTTGCCACTGGGATCTTCCTTTTCTTTGATTCCACCAACCATTGGGGTGTCTGGGGTGAATTTTCCATTAAGACCTACTCATTAGGATTCCTTTCAAAATCTTACAACACATTCCTAGAGTGGACTTTGTCTTTCAGATCCTTCGCTACCTCTCATTCCAGTTCCTTTTCCTGTTCTTGTTCCTTTTCTTTTTCCTGTTCTCTGGAACCTTCAACATTTTCCACCATACTAGCATCTTCTGTCGTGCTATCTAGAACCTTTTCTCCAGTCTCAATCTCATATATATTTTAAGGGACTTTGTCCCTCCCAGTATTAGCAGATTCTGCATTTTCATTAATTGGGGCCTCTTGATCCATCTGCTATTGTTGTTCTTGGGCCTTATTGGCCTCATCTATTGGAGTGTTCTCCTCCACTGGAACATCCTATAGGGGTGGGTGAGGTCTCTGGCCAAAATTTAACAAGCTGGCCACTATTACTACCTCACCAAATGTGCTTCGGGGCACTTGATCGCCCGAAGTTACCAAAGGCACTTAGAGCATGATGGTCGAGGGTACAGTTGATCCTGTGGGTCTGGGTTCCCCGACCATCGGTTTCTCATCTATGTGTTGCCTTGGTGTGTTATTGGTCTCTTAGACCAGTATCTTCTCTTTCTCAGGCCCCATTTGTACTTCTTCCTGAGCCTCTTACTCAGATGTATCCTTTTCTACCAAGATTTCCTTTTCTATGGGGGCCTCTTCTTTGTCTTGAGCTACAATCTCCTCCACCACATGACCCATATCCTATTGGAGTTCCATGAGGTCCTCTGCTGAGAAACTGTCATCAAAATCATCATACGGGGGCAAGGAGTCTGAAATATCTTCTAGTTTGGGAGAATCTAAACTGACATCCACCGGGGGCATCTCCGACATACTGGGACTAGTAGTTGTGCTTGGCATAGGGGTCACATTTTTCTTCTTCTTTCTTATCAGTGAAGCCCCAATGTCGAGAATACTAGTAGACTCCACCTTAGTGAAAGTCTATCTATCTGCTCATCATGGCTGCCAACAATGGGGACCCCGCTGGGCTAGTAGATGCCATTGGACCTATAAGGAGGCTAGAGGATACTTGCATACTTATTTTTTGGGTGGCCAGCCTTGTCGACTCCATTTGTTGATGTAATTGTGCCATTAGAAGGGAGGGGGTATGTGGAGGCACTTTGGGAACTGGGACGACCTCCTTCTCTTTCACTTTACTTGTACTTGGTTCAATGGCTGCGACAGATGAAGAAGGTCAGGCACCGGCTGAAGAGGGAGTAGCCTGCTTGATTGTTGGTTTCTTTCAGACGCTCTTTAGGCATGCCCTAGGAAAAATAATAGTGGGTTTCCTCTATAATTAGGTGACATACCCCTTCAATTTTTAGGTCCTTGGGGCTGGCCCAATCCACCGGAGGAAGATCTAGCTTGTCGAGCCCTTGTTATTTATATGCTAGATTTTCTAGTGGCCTGCCATCTTTAAAGCCCTTCAGGAAATTTTGAAGGATGAGTGCTTTCATGAGCCCTTTGCTCATCTAAGAATGATGTTAGGACCAGAGATCAAAACTATCTTGGTAGTCCACCCAAAATTCCTCAATATCTACTTTGTGGGATGGGGATGCCCGAGGGAGTGCTGTGGCAATCTTGCTGAGGGGATCATAATTTTTCCAGGTGTGGTGGAACTCCACCAGCCCCAATTCTTCAATTCACTATATACCTCCTGGGATATGGTGAGGCTACATGTATAATTACCACATGAAAAAGGGAATGGAACGTTGATGACCTTATTTAGTGTAAAGAAGGTGTGCAGATCCATCATCTACTGGTAGAACTCTAAAAGAATAATCTTGTCCCTACAATACCGAGGTAGAAGATGGGGCTTCCCATTGAAGCCTATCACCCAAATGTAGGTGTGATGTTAGAATTGGATGAAATAGTGGCCGTAGGAGTTGACCAGAGTCATCGCCACCTGTGACATCTATACCCAAAATCCTGAGTAAGTATTAGAATGTTGTTGTAAATGAAAGCATCGTTTACCCAGTAGAAATTTGGGAAGCTGAGTTCCCATTGCACTTGGGGATAATGATCCCATAGTTCCATTTGACGTGGCCCATTTCCAAGCTCTCCAACTATGCCCAAACCTGGAAAAGCCAACCTTTGTTGTGGTAGTGCCCATAGCACGTATGATGTCATATAAAATTTGGAATGGGAAACACTCTTCAGCTGTTTATCTACGTGATTGGATATGAGGGCCGCCAAGTTGAAAGTCTAACTGTGAGTGGTGATGCAGTACATAAAGTAGTACATCCATGCCAAGAAATCCTGGGCATGGGGAAATCTAAAAATCCTGCATAAAAACACAATGCCCGCTTGGATGGGCTCTTTGAACTCCCCACGGGGAATTTCCAACTTCATCCTCCTGTAATCTCTCTCTGGGATCTTTAGCCAGTGGCTATTGATATGTTGATGGGAAATAAGTTTAGCACCCTTGAACTCCTGCAATGTTTGGAGTCGATTCCAGATATTGGATCCATTGAATTGTGGGATCCCCAGCCCCAAGGTGAAAGTTGCCGCATCCAAGGTGATGATTGTTGCTAGGTACTGTAGTAGCCGAGGATCCAGAAGTAGGATGGTCTGTGTTGGTGCATTGTATAGTGTTTCCAATTGGAGTATTAACTCTAGTGATTATACTGAATAGGGGAAGTTTTCTTCCTTGATGATACCGGAGGCAGGGATTTGAGTTGCCAGGTTATCTCCAATGGCCCTTAGTTTATAGATGGCTTGAATCAAGCCTTGAATTTTTGGCCAAGGTATGAGCCCTGCGTCCGTTATCTCCTGAACTCTAGAATATATTTTTGATCCCGCAATAGCACCATCCTTGGGATATTTAGAGGTCAAGGGAAGCTTTTCCAATAACCTCTCAGCCTTAGTCTTGGTGGCTACTTGTGTGGAAGTGGTAGGCAGCTCCGGGATGGAAGGAGGGGTGATCACTTCAGACATTTTCGATCAACTTATCTACAACCTGCAAGACCGGAGAACCGTTAGAACATGATGTATATAAAGAATATAAGAACTCTGAGGAAATCATCACCACCCTGTATTTGTTCAACAAGTGTTAGCATACTTCAAAAGTCCCAGAATACTTGTAGTAAATGTGAATATGATTCTAGGGTAAATCAAACCAAATAACAAGGGTGGGACATGGGACAAGGAATTACTTAGGGCATGAATCTCAGATAATATAGTCATTGCCGTGCTGATGTGACCAATAAGAAACTATATTTGGTTGACGTGGGTTGGCACGTAGTCAGGTGGCAGGTGACATAAAGGCATTAATGACAACAAGTGGGCTGACACAGGGTAAAATAAATGCTATATGGGACACGGTTTGAATTCCCGCTCATGGAAAATTAATCCCACCATTAAGGTGATGAGATAGAGGAGAGAGAAATCCACCATGGCTCGAACCAGCGAGGTGCCGAGTTTGAACCGTGGTGACTCTGTCTCATCAAGATCGGTCTCATGGGTAAAAATGGAATGATGGAGCATGAGGAAATCATGACCTTAGATAGATATACAAGGTATATAGACATAAACACAGAGAGCCAAAACATATATACACATGATATAGAAAATACACAGCATTTACAAATTTATACAACTATGCACATATGTACACAAGCTAAACCAAGGTAGCACACACCAAAAACACTAGTCTACAGCTATGCAGAAGATGGACAACCTCCTCATAGGGCCAACCCACCAATGGGAGGCAAACCAGAAACATAACATGAAAGGAAACCAGCATAGACCAAAGAGCAGGGAAGGAAATGCAAGGAAAACATGGAAACAACAAGAAAAATAGAGAACCTACCTAGAAATACGAAGAGGAGCACAAACCAAACACACCAAGAGCACATCTGCGATGAGTTCTACCTTCAACTAATCACAAATAGGTACCTTGAATCATTGAACAATAACCCACTAAGCACAGAGTAATCACAACTTAATCGTAATTTGGTCACCTAAGAATCACTCTGAATGCACAAGTATTTAATTGCGGTAACTGTAAAAGTGGTGTGTAATTCCTATTTATACCCAAGGTAAGAGCTACTTACCCCTCTTTTCCCTTAAACTATGGAACATGAAAATCTCTGAACTCCAGGCCTGGGGATTCCCCTAGGCCATATCTTCTTGCGAGAAGAGGACATCGTGGTGGAGAATCCTGGAGTCTGGAATCTGGCTCTGGAGAGAACCAACTTCGGGACCTGGTCCTAGAGACACAAAAGACAAAAAACAAAAAGAAAACAAACCTTGTGGGAGGGAAAACCTAGACAAGAAAACAAAGAAAACAAAAGACCAGGCAAACAAGGTAAGAGCCAAAAAGTGAAAAGAGGGGACCCAAAATTTTGTGCCAAAATGTAGGGATGGGTATGCAGGGCATAAAAAATGGTGATTATCTGGGACGAATGTGTTAGTGCATTTGAGAACCGCAGAATCTCTAGTTAGCAAAACTGAAACAAATCATTACTTGGAGCACCCTATTTGTAAGGCACAAAGCATCTAAGACAATTTGGTACATACATGATTAAATCCTTGGTATTTCTTTAGTTGTGGAGTGTGTGCTTTGAAGGAAAATCAAGCTGATGAACCTTAGGAGAAGCAGAGAAGAGGCACTAGACCTATTGATCCAAAGTCATCAAAACTACTCGTTTCCCCTGGATACTGGATTTTCTACATCCTTTCTTCTCTTTCTTTTATACTATTCTTTTTTGGATGGGAAGGTGATACTTCTTTCACCATTAAGCTTAAGGTTAGCTAAATTTAATGGTGGTACTTCTTTCACCCTTTCATCCACTATAATTTTCTAAATGGGGAAGAAAAACTCTAGACCCGGGAAGAATTTTAAAGTTTAGACTTGGGCCAACAAACTAGTGCAACAGATCTACTCTCAGTGTATCCGATTAATTGTTCCTTTAGATTTTGAGTTAACTAATTGCCAAACTTCTGAGGATAAATCTGATGAATATTGCTCACAGCTTGTTACCAAATTTATAAAATAACTCCAGAGACCAGACCAATTCCACCATGCTAACAATAGATTCCAAGTTCACCATAATGTGAAAGGTATCATCGCAGAGAATAGATGTTATGCAAAGCATACCATCCTACCAAAGGGGCACAATAAAACACTAGGAACCCAGAAAAAAAAAACCAAAAGAAAAGACAAAAAGAAAAGAACAGGAAACCAGGGCAGTCCCGGAGGATAGTCGACAACTAACTGTAAGGCGCCCACAAATAGGGTACTGGGAAAGAAATATTTACAAGAAAGAAGATTTACATATAATATAACTTCGGACAAACCTGCCTCATTTGAAATAGTGTTTGAGAAACTGTCCATTGATGGGAAATGGGACAGGTTCCCCAGTCATGGTATTGAGGTGGTAGGTATTCGCCCCACAGATCTCTAAGATCAAATATGGTCCGAGCCAGAGCTGTTGGAATTTGGTGTGCTTTCCTTTCTTTTCTCGGGCCTTATCCCACAAGAGGACCAAGTCTAAAATATGAAAGGCCTTATACTGGGCTCTCCGGTCAAACCATCATTTCACTACTGCTTGGTGATGCAAAAAATGTTCAAGAGCAACATCTCTTTGTTCTTCCATCCACACTAGGTTTAAGAGCCGAACCTCCACAATATTGTCCCAGTTGCTAAATTCCTGCATAAACTATAAAATTGAGATCTGTAAGTTAATGGGGAACACTAGGTTCTAGCCATAAAATAGATGGAATGGGGATGTCCCTAGGGCGGCCTTAATTTGGATACGATCAGCCTAGAGGGAAAATCTTAGCTTTTGGTGCCAATCCCGGGGATTATGTTCTAACAGGTGTTTGATCAATTCAAGTAAATTTTTGTTGGTTGATTTGGCAATGCCATTCCCTTGGGGGTAATAGTTGCTGGAAAAATTTAGAGTGATCTTCTGGTCATAGGTCCATTCAAGTAATTGTGCCAAAAAAAATGTCAGACCATTGTCACACACTATAGTGAAGGGCATTCCAAATCTTGTGATGATGTTTTCTTCCAAGAGTTTTATAACTATGTATGCCATATTGTTTTTGCAAGGTATCGCTTCAAGCCACCAGGTGTAGTAATCAGTAGCTGTCAAGATGTACCGATGGTTGGTAGATGAGTTGGGGTTGATTTCCCTGATAAAGTCAGATGCACATTGGGTGAAAGGTCTAGCTTCAAAAACTGGCTGTAAAGGCATAGCCAAGTTACGCTCATGATGTGCCACGGTTTGAAAAGTATGACACTTTTGGACATGAGTATAGACATCTTTGAAGATACAGGGCCAATAGTATGTGGCCTAGAGAATCTGATGGGTAGTGGTGTTAGTTGAGCCATGCCTGGTCCCAAGCTGCCCATGAAATTTCTTGATTATTTTTGCAACTTGAACCCTATCAATGCACTGGAGGTACACTCCCTCGTAGTTCCTACAAAAAAGCATGGAATTTTTGATCATGAAGTGGGTTCTTTTCAACCGTAGGGCACGACATTTTTTTGGAGGCAATCCATCTAGGAATATTTTATTCAACAACAAGTACACCAGGTCTGTGTACCATGGATCCTGAGTGATGGACTCCACTGTATATGTTTGACATTCAATGCAGGGAGTCTCTTCTACCATCACTCTATACAGTCCCTGACCTTAGACTATTTTCATGGGTTGCATTTCTAAGTTGTATTTCTGGAGGATGGCCATCCATTTCCCCCGTCTTTCACCCAACTCACTTTGCATCAACAGAGATTTTACCGCCTGGTCTAGGATGATAGCATGCACCTTTCTTCAGAGAATAATATGCTAGAATTTCTTGATGGTGTGAACAAAAGCAAAGGCCTGCTTTTCCAAGGATGAATATCAAACTTTGACAATCTTGAAAGGGGAGCTCATGAAAGCTATTGGTCATTCTTCCCCTTCAACCTTTTGGGTCAATACTGCCGCGGCAAAATACGGTGAAGCAAATGAATAGATATAGAAAGGGAGGGAGTAGTTCAGACTAGCCAGAACCAGTGCCTCCATTATTGTTTGTTTAATCTAGGTGAACGCCCACTTTGCTTCAGAACTCCACTCAATTTTTGTGTGTTTCTTCATCATTTTTTTAAGTGGCTTTACGATCTCGGTGAATCCAATGATGAATCGCTAGACAAAGTTGATCTTTCCAAAGAAAGATCTCATTTCTTTCTTGCTGCTAGGTATTTATAGGTTTAGCAATGCTTCAAATTTCTTAGGGTCAATGGATATACCCTTCTTAGAGAAAATATGCCCGAGCAGCTTCCCTTTAGTGACCCCAAATATGCATTTCTTAGGGTTGAGGGATATTCCATACCAGTGATATCTCTCGCAAATCTGGGAGAGATGGGCAGAATGATCATGCCTATCCCAGAAAAAGACAGTCAAATCATCCATGTAGATGATTATACACCTGTTCACAAGGCCCTCGAATGCAATTTCCATAGCCTTTTGAAATGTGGCCCCTACATTAATCAAGCCAAAAGGCATTCTCCAGTATGCAAACATTCCCCACTTGGTGGTAAACACCATTTTGTCTCTATCTTCAAACTTAACCATGACTTGGTTATACCCGGAGTACCCATCCAAGAAAGACATCATTTGCAATCTATTCATGATTTGTAACACCTCATCTAGTGAGGGGAGAGGATGATTATCTTTCTTGGAAGCCTTGTTAAAATTTTGGAAATCCACGCAAAGGAAAATTTTGCCACTTTTCTTCCTCACAGGGACTAGGTTGGCTACCCACATGGTGTGATAGATGGGAAAGATTATCCGGGCTGACAATAGTTTTTGAACCTCTTGGTGGATTAGAGGCTTGATTAGTGGGTTGACCGGTCATTTCTTATGCCAGAATGTCTTAGCAGCAAGTTTAAGTAGGATGGTATGAGTCATGATGGATGTATCGTATGTCTTTAGATCTTCATACCCCCATGTGATCACATCAAATTATTCTCGGAGAACCACAAGAATCTTCTCCTTTTCCTTGGGGGAGAAGGATGTGCCAATGTGTGTCATTTTCTCTTCACTAGGCTGGCTGATGTTCACTTTCTCAAATTTTCCTCCCTTAGAGGAGGATGATATCTTGTCCCAGCCCCGAGGGTCTGATTCGAAGATTCATTCAAGTGAAACCATCCCTTTTGAGATGGTGTTGGTTGGTAGGTCCATGTTCCCATCATATTCATCACCCTTCCCAGAATCATCGTGATCTCTTTCTTCCACTATCTGGTCCTCAAAGACACCAACATTGGCCATGAAGGCCAGGATATGATGGTCATCCTTAAAGACCTGAAAATGGGTGACATTATCTAGAATGGACGGGGTGGGGATCATCTCAATAGAAAATCTTCAGAGTTGCAAGCCAGCCATGGGCTCAAGTGTGCTGGCAGAAACAACAAGGGCATCCGGGACATAGTTTCATCTTCGGGGAATAAGATCGATGCCAAAGGAATCAAAATCCTTAATAAGGCTCCATGCTCGGTTGTGGTATGCAGCCTACCTCTTATCATGATAGGTATATTGACTCCAGACCTATTTAACAATCAAATCTGAATCACCCAGGGCCCGGAGGCAAGTGATTCCTTTCCTTAGTGCAATTAGGAGCCCGAGAACCAAAACCTCATACTCTGTGACATTATTCATGCAGTTGAATTGCAGCCTATAGGATGCGAGGAAGGATTTACCCCATGGGTTGATTAATTCTACTCCAACCCCACAACCCTATTTGGATTGGGACCCATCAAAATTAAGGGTCCACAAGTCATCATTGGTTATCTGGGGCTGGGAAGAAGAAGTGGGTTTTGGATTAACCTTGGAAGGGTTGGAAGGAGTTTTCTCTGGTGCTAATTGCATGTGGGTGAGGTTTGTCTCTGGAGGAATTTCTAATCAGGGTCCCAGACATGTGGCACCAAAAAGGTGCTCTCAGTAGAAGTACTGGGTCCCAGGGAATCAGGTGTGTGCTCTTTCTTCTGTAGGGCATTGATATGCCAGGTAGCAGTGGCCAAGCAAGGTTCACTCTCTAGCTCCAAATGTTTTTGGTAATGCACCTAACACCAAGTGTCGAACAAGAGTGTGGCGGGGGTCACTGCGGTACACTGAGAGTTAACTTCAACCCTCAATTTTTCTTCTAGGTGCTGGGTTCTTTGTAGTACTATGGGATCCTCCTAGGGGTGAAATTGAATGTTAGGATCTCGAGGGGTTGGTACACCCTAGGGGAAGTATCAGAGAATAGGACCTCATTCACCCTCCTAACTTCAGTGAGGGCCTATCTAATCTAGGGTTCCCTTTCAACCTGGATCTTGTTAGATTCTCCTTCCTAGGGGAGCCATAAGTGGGAGAAGTCGGTCAAAAAGTATCCATTCAGGGATTTGGACCATTTTTGATTTAATAAGATCTCATAAGTCTCTGGGATGTCAACCACTTGGATGTCTATTATAATTTCTCTCTTGGGGTCTTGGATGAGTTGAATCCATATATTCTTTAGTTTACCCACCATTTTTCCAGTAGTCTTATCCAGTTGGATTACTGTACCATTAGATGGGGTGGGTCAGAACCTAGGCTTCTAGCATATAGATAAGGGCATGATGTTGCCTGAAGCTCTGGAATCTACTATGCAGTTGTATATATTATTTCCTTATATGTTCAATCCTAGCAGGAAGGGAGGATCTTCCATATTCCCCCAAAAGATAGCCACGTTGGTGTCCTCAAAAGAGACAGTCTTGGGTGGGTGACTGACGACTTCTGAGTTTCCCAAGAGCTTCAAAAGGAACTTTTTCTACTCAGGACAATTCAAAAAAACCTCCATCAAGGTCATGGAGGTGGTGGTTTGTTCTAACACCCTCATGATGTCAAACCTTCCTCCCAGGAACTGGTGGCTTCCCTCAGCCGGGTCCTTAGCTTGGTTAGAGCTAGAACCTTTTGGAGAAATAGACCAATCGGTCATGTTGTCTTGGGGAGGAGTGTCTTTAGGAAGTTTGGGTGTGTAAACTAGTCCTTTACCAGCTCGAATCTAAGTGTTATAAGGAGTCTATGGGTTGGTGAAGGCATTGGCGTCAAAGGCCGGAATGGATTCATCAAAGAACCCCTATAGTTCGGGTTCTTCTTCATCTCCTTTATCTATTCCAAAGAAGACAGTCTCATAGGCAAAGGCACCGTGAGTGGGCTCTTGTATAGGAGGCTCTAGGGGGCAGGATTAGACACTTATTGTCTATCCAACTGGAAAATCATGATGACTTTCTCTAGCATGGTACTATTTACCTCATTGTGAGAGCCTGTGTCATGCAATCTACAACAGTTGGCCATGGGCTAGAAATCTGCAACTGGCGTGAAATAGGATGGTCTAGCACCACCTTGATTGGTGTTTTGGTTCAGAGGTGGACCTCCGACATTGGCATTGTTGTTCCATTGTTGTTGGTTGGGTCAAGGCCCGTTGTCGTAGTTTCTCCCTCTGGCATTGTTATTTCATTGGCTGGAGAAAATATACCCTCTTTGGGAATTGGAATTCTGGGGTGCGTAGGACCCCACCTTCAGTTGAGGCTGGAGAAAATATTCCCTCTCTGGGAATTGGAATTCTGGGGTGCATAGGACCCCGCCTTCAGTTGAACCATGTCCACAGTCAGGGTGGATAACATTCACTGGAGGGATTCAACCTCGGCGGTCAACTGGGTATTCGCGTCACAGTGTAATGCCCCTCCAACCTGATCAAGTCTTGGTTATGCTCACTAGAAATTAGGAAGAGCTATAGGTTAGAATGACCCTTCTTGAGATGGTTGCTTAAACTAAACTTCTTCTAACTCACCATAAATTCATATTTTAATATGGGAAATAATAATATTGCATAGGTATGTTCCTATACATCTTCTTGTGTGTCAACGATAGTTTAGGACCTTAATGCTAAAAGGATTACCTGATAGACTTATATGCTTATATGTGAGAAGCTAATTATTAATGTTTAAAATTATCTTAGGTTAATTAATTATAATTACTTAAAGAGATTAGATGTGTTATGTAATTCCCACCCTAGAATCTTTCTATGTTAGACTGACAGGACTATTGCTTGACGCCTTA
>MU225764.1:2613960-2646179 GCA_018584345.1 Thuja plicata
TTATGTTGGTTATCAATACATGGATAAGTACTTTGCGCTCTTTCTATTATTATCTTGAAATGAAGATAGGAAGTAAGGACTCTTATTGGAAAAGTTTAATTGAGTTTTGATGGTGCAATTGGGTTGATCATAGATAATGTTAAGGAGTAAAAAAATATGAAAGAATAAATGTGTTTAGTGGATGTGATTAGTAATTTATGCTTGTTTCACTTCTAGGGGTAAATTACGTGTTAGTTGGTAAGGAAAATTAATTCCACTAGTTCATTAATGTAGTTGGTTTTGATGTGAAATGGAATCAATGTAAATTGAAGTTGTAATGGACATAGAATTTGCTTGATTAAGTAATAAAATGAAATATTTAATAATGGTAATTGAATTTATTAAGGGAAACTTAAGGAATGTTTTTGTAAATGGTAATGATGTTAAGTTAGAATGTTAGAAAAAAATAATTTGTTAATTGTAATTTTAGGTCATAGACCTGATTCCTTATGGGTTCCCTGGCGGGCACATTACACACAGTATGATGACTGTTTTTGTTGGTTCCATGGGAAAGTAGCAGTATTTTTCGGAGTCAAGGGTGACAATCCCCCAACCACGGATGACTGGAAGAAAGGCACTATGGGTGGTTTTGTTTGTGGTTGTTGCATTTGCTGTGGCTAGTTCCAGGGAAAAGATTCCAGACCTAGTATTGTTTGGGTCTGGGATGGATATACGTACCGGTCTTGTTGGTCTATCAGCGGTGGTGGGGGATTCATGGCCATTGCTAGATTGGGGTTATATCCCCCGGCGTAAGAAGTTCCACCGGGTATCATGTTAAATGGCATGCTCTGCCCAATCCTGCCCGAGGATTTGTAAAGGCCATAGGATAGTAATAAGGCTAGGTTGTAAACCTTTGCCAAAGTATCTCGGTCACCCGGGGTGGTGGTTCTCTAGAGGAGAGTGGAAAAAAGGGGTCCATCACATTAAGATAGGTCTGGATAGTCACCTCCATGGATGGGATGAAGGGACCCATGCACTGTTTCAAGGCGCGTTAGAACCTGTGATTGAATGTTGCAAGGGGTTTGTTCGATTCCTTCCTAATAGAAATGAATTAGTCATGGGACCACACTGGGTCCACGTGTATGAAAAAAGATGCTAGGAAGGTGTGCTCAATGTCCTGCCAGCTGTTGATGGAGTTGGCGGGAAGGTTAAGGTACCAATTTAGTTTGTTCAGTCCCAGGGATAGAGGGAACATACAGGTCACAATGTCTTGATGTTGGATCCAGGGTTGGTTCATGGCATCTTTGTATGCCTATAGATGTTCCTCTATGGTTTGTGAGCCTAAGTGCTCATATCAAGGACAAATCTTTTCTGGGTGCGAAGGTAAATCATTGGCTGCACCTGGAAAAGTTCCCATTGGGGACTTGGTATTTCCAAAATATGCATCCATTGGGGGAGTTGGATTTTGACTGGGTTGGGCACTAGTTTGTGGGATCATCTAGGGGAATTGGGTATTTTGTGGTATGCTAGATCCCCAGACAATGGTCGCTGACTTGGCTTTGAGGGTTTGTTTCTTTCAAGTGGGAAGCTCAAGTTTGACAAACTGTCTAGGATTGGGAGCTGATCTGAGAATTCTTTCAAATCTTTCTAGTGAAAATGATCCAATCCTACTAAAGGATTGACTCCTAAGACTATGGCTTGGAGAGCCCTTGTGTAGTGTAAAATATGAATCCTCAGAGGGGGACAAGTTCATGCCCTCCTTCTAGCACCAGTTTCTATTGACAAGACTTTGTGACTGGGTCCACCAATAGAGGTAAGTTGTCATTAGGTACCGAGGTACTAGCCAAATTCACTTGTAAAGGTTGTCTAGGGAAATGAGTTTCCCTGGACCTCCGATCACGTGAGAGTCAGGTCTTGAAAGTGCAGGGCTTAGTTGGGAAATGTGACTATTTTGTTTGAGGGGGATAGCTGGTTATCTTAACTCGTCTTCTGTGGGCATTCAAGTGAGTGGGGTTTCTTGGAAGTGTGCACTTACTTAACAAATAAAATTCAAAATATACTGCAGAGTTAGAAGTATTTCATCTACCTAAAGTTATATTGAACATTTAAAATATCAACAATGATCTAACAAACTACACTAAATACCAAAGAAATATATAACCATCAGTTCATATTAGATCAGTAGTAGAGGAAAAGAAGGTCATTAATCTACTTAACACATCAGAGCAAAGGAATTAAAGAACACAAAGCATAAAATATCGTTAACCAAAGATCAAAATGCCAACAACTTCATTGATATAACTCTTCCTTCTTCATTAACATGTCTTCTAGCAAGCACTGGTGCATGGTACAATGGTGGCTCCAGGGGAGAATTTAAATACTGAAAGATTAGAGACTATGGAGCATTGAGTTCTGCAACTAAGAACTGAGAAAACCAAATTCCTATTAACTATGGACTGCAAAATCATCAATTTTGCCGACCCTTGGAATGAGGCCAGACTTATCATTTATACACATCTTTTGACCTAAAACTTAACCTAACTTATTTTACACTTCAAAATATAATATTATTTACGGTGGCCAGTACTACCTGCACCACACTACAAAAGACCTCAAGACGGAGAAGGTCTGACATGTCAAAAGAATAAGACAAGAAGGGAGGAGTAGAAGAATCAGCCTTGAGAAGAGAGCTGGTAGAAGAGGAGAAGAAATTTGATCCCCTGGGGATCGAGGCTACATGCCTCATAAATGGGAGGGCGGCTCACTATCTCTAATGTGCCATTTGTAGCGTTGAAGCGATGCCTTGGGAAGACCATCTGTCAGAACCCTCTTATTGAGAAAACGTGCCTTGTTGTGGTTTCCTACCTTCTGACAACCTTTATTAACTACCTTGAAAGTGACCTGTCAGCCTTGGGAACTAGGACACGGGTCACTTAAAGAATACCAAAAATATAGGAGTTGGAATTTCATGATCTAGGAACTTACGTTATGAAAGAATGAATGAATATGAAAATATATCTCGTGATGAGATTCTCCAGGCTCTGGAGAACTTTATTACTTATGATTTTTCCCAAGCTTCCAACACTTGGCCTATGATTTCTTTGTCTACCTCTTTGATGCTATCCCACCAACTATGGACAACCTCCAATGCTTCCTCAACTTCTCCAACCCCGCTCTGAAATTTATCCACCATCTTGATGATATCATGTGATCGGATCATTGTCTTTGACAATTTGGGTAACCTACCCTGGTCAAAATCTCTAGCAGGTGGATACAGGGACTCCATCCTCTCATTGAACTTACTGAGGACATAGTCCTCTGGGGTACATGTCCTAGTGGTGAAGGGATCAACTTGTGACACTCCAACCATGAATGCTTTAAACAAACCCATGGGGTATTGGTGGCTGCCACTTTCTCTTTTAAGGCCTTAACCAATTCCTTGCATACCTCACCCCTGTGCTGGAGTAATAGGCCTAGAGGGAATCATATGATTCATCTCCCAAAATCCCTGCCTCTATGGTGACTTCTTCCCATATATTACAGATTTATTCTAGCCCGACCTTCCATTTTTCATACTTTGCTAAATCTTTCTCCCATACGATAGCGGAGCCCTTTGCCTAGCTAAGAAGAGAATCAACCCAATAAAAATTAGAGAGGGATGCCACTAGAAATTGTCTCATAGTGGTCACTTGCTCAGTAGCCCACCTGTCTACAACTTGTGCTTTCATTTTCATAATTCACAGAGAGTCCATGTCACCCTGTGCAAGCAAAAATATGGAGGAAGGGGTTTCGGTGTGGACCTCAGACAAAGGCTTTGAAAGTTCTGCTAGAAGCATGAGGAGATTGGCATTTGTTTCTCTTTCCTCTTCAGCTTTTGGCCTTGCTTGATGTATCTATCCTCTATTACTTTGGTGGCTTCTTTCAGTAGATCTAGCTCACCTTGTTTGTCTCTCCTCCCCAGCTCTACTTTTGTAATGTTGTAATCTTCAGGCCTCACAGATGCTACCTCTGCATCTATTGGGGGTGTCATGATGGTCGCAAGTGTGCTACCTATTGGACCAGTCCAAAGAGTATAGAGGATCTGTGCTTTCTTGGGATTTTTAGCCTCTGCATTCCTAGCCATCATCTTGGCCAACAAGAGCATAGCGCATGAGGTTGCTACCAGTATCTTCCTTTTCTTTGATTCCACCAGCCATTGGAGCAGCTGGGGCTGCTTTGACATTAAGAACTACTCACTAGGATTCCTTTCACAATCTGATGGCACATTCCTAGAGTGAACATTGTCTTTAGGATCCTTCTCTACCTCTCATTCTGGTTCCTTTTCCTGTTCTTGTTCCTCTTTTTTTTCTTGTTCTCTGGAACCTTTAACAATTTTTTCCATACTAGCATCTTCTGTTGTGCTATCCAGAACCTTTTCTTCGGTCTCAATCTCATCTATATTTTCAGGGACTTCATCCCTCTTGGTATCAGTGAATTTTGCACTTTCATTAATCGGGGCCTCTTGATCCTTTTGCTGTTGTTGTTCTTGGGCCTTATTGGCCTAATCTATTAGAGCATTCTCCTCCACCAGAACATCCTCTAGAGGTGGGTGAGGTCTCTAGCCAAAATTTAACAAGGTGGCTGCCATTACTACCTCACCAAATGTGCTCTGGGGCACTTTATTGCCCAGAGTTACCAAAAGCACTTGGAGCATGATGGTTGAGGGTAGGTTGATCCCATGGGTTCGGGTTCCCCAACCATCAGTTTCTCATCTATGTGTTGCCTTGGTGTGTTCTCGATCTCTTGGACCAGTATCTTCTCCTTCTCGGGCCCCATTTGTACTTCTTCCCAAGCCTCTTGCTAAGATGTATCCTTTTCTATCAGGATTTCCTTTTCTATGGGGCCTCTTCTTTGTCTTGAGATGCAATCTCCTCCACCGCATGACCCATATCTTGTTGGAGTTCAATAAGTTCCTCTACTGAGAAAGTGTCATCAAAATCATCATGCGGGGGTGAGGAGTCCAAAATATCCTCTAGTTTGGGAGAATCTAAATTGACATCCACTGGTGGAATCTTCGGCATACCGTGACTAGTAGTTGTGCTTGGCGTAGGGGTCACCTTTTTCTTCTTCTTTCTTATCAACGAAGCCTCGCTATCTAGAATACTAGTAGAATCCACCTTAGTGAAATTCTGTCTGCTCATCATGGTTGCCAATGATGGGGACCCTGCTGGGCGAGCAGATAGCATTGGAGCTATAAGGAGGCCAGAGGATACTTGCATACTTATTTGCTGGGTGGCTAGCCTTGTCGACTCCATTTATTGATGTAATTGCACCATTAGAAGGGAGGGTGTATGTGGAGGCACTTTTGGAATTGGGACCCCCTCCTTCTCTTTCCCTTTACTTGTACTTGGTTCAGTGGCCACGATAGATGAAGAAGGTTCGGCACTGGCTGAAGAGAGAGTAGCCCGCTTGATCATTGGCTACTATCAAGTGCTCTTTGGGCATGCTTGAGAAAAATACTAGTGGATTTCCTCTATAATGGGGTGACATACCCCTTCAATTTTTAGGTCCTCAAGGGTGGCCCAATCCACCAGAGGAAGATCTAGCTTGTCTAGCCCTTTTTCTTTATATGCTAGATTTTCCAGTGGCCCGTCATCTTTAAAGCCCTTTGGGAAAGTCTGAAGGTCGAGTACTTTTATGAGCCCTTTGCTCATCTGAGAATGTGGTTGGGCCTGAAGATCAAAACTATCTTGGCAGTCTGCCCAAAAGTCCTCAATATCTACTTCATGGGATGGGGATGCCTGGGGGAGTGCTGTGGCAATCTTTCCGAGGGGATCATAATTTTTTCAGGCGTGGTGGAATTCCGCCAGCCCCGGGTTCTTCAATTCACTATCTGCCTCCTAGGCTACCACAAGGCTACATGTATAATTTGCACATGAAAAAGGGAATGAAATGTTGATGACCTTCTTTAGTGTAAAGAAGGTGTGCAGCTCCATCATCTACCGGTAGAACTCTAAAAGAATAATACTATCCCCGCAATACCAGGGCATAAGATGAGGCTTCCCATTGAAGCCTATCACCCGAATGTAGGTGTGATGTTTGAACTGGATGAAATAGTGGCTGTAGGAGCTAGCCAGAGGCATCACCACCTATGAAAGTCTATACCCAGAATCCTGAGTAAGCATCAAAATGTTGCTGTAAATGAAAGTGTCATTTACCTGACATAAATTTGGGAAGTTGAGTTCCCATTGCACTTGGGGATAATGATCCCATGGTGCCATTTGGCCTAGCCTATTTTCAAGCTCTCTAGCTATGCCCAAACCCAGAAAAGCCAGCCTTTGTTGTGCTAGTGCCCATAGGACGTATGATGTCATATAAAATTTGGAATTCTGGGCAACACTCTGGGCAACGCTCTTCAGTTGTTTATCTACGTGATTGGATATGAGGGCCACCCAGTTGAAAGTTTGATTGTGAGTGGTGATGTAGCACATAAAGTAGTACATCCATGCTGAGAAATCCTGGGCATGGGGTAATCTGAAAATCCTGCATAAAAACACAATGCCCACTTGGATGGGATTTTTGAACTCCCCGCGGGGACTTTCCAACTTCGTCCTCCTGTAATCCCTCTTTGGGATCTTTAGCCAGTGGCTATTGATATGTTTTTGGGAAATTAG
Organism: Thuja plicata; assembly: GCA_018584345.1. Lineage (NCBI taxonomy): Eukaryota > Viridiplantae > Streptophyta > Pinopsida > Cupressales > Cupressaceae > Thuja > Thuja plicata. Next base: position 2,620,593 of record MU225764.1, read on the forward strand.
TTTAGCACCCTTGAGCTCCTGCAATGTCTAGAGTCGATTCTGGATAATAGATCCATTGAATTGTGGGATCTCCAACCCCAAGGTGAAAGTTGCCACATCCAAGGTGATGATTGTTGCTGGGTACTGTAGCAGCCGGGGATCCAAAAGTAGGATGGTCTGTGTTGGTGCATTGTATAGTGTTGCCAATTAGAGTATTAACTCTGGTGATTGCACCAAATAGTGGAATTTTTTTTCCTTGATGATACTGGAGGTGGCGATCTGAGTTGCTAGGTTATCTCCAGTGGCCCTTACTTTATAGATGGCTTGAATCAAGCCTTGCATTTTTTCCCAAGGTCCGTGCCCTGCATCCATTATCTCATGAACTCTGGACTCTATTTTTGATCCCATAATAGCGCCATCCTTGGGATATTTAGAGGTCAAGGGCAGATTTGCCATTAACCTCTCAGCCTTAGTCTTGGTGGTCACTCGGGTGGAAGTGGCAGGCAGCTCCAGGTTGGAAGAAAGGGTGATCACTTCAGACATTTTTGATCAACTTATCTGCAACCTGCAAGACCGGAGAACCATCAGAACATGACTTATATAAAGAATATTAGAACTCTGGGGAAATTGTCACCACCCTACATTTGTTCAACAAGTGTTAGCATACTTCAAAAGGCCTAGAATACTTGTAGTAAATGTGAATATGATTCTGAGGTAAATAAAACTAAATGACAAGGTGGGGACACAGGACAAGGAATTACTTAGGGCCTGAATCTTGAATAATCTAGCCATTGCCGTGCCGATGTGACCAGTAAGAAATCATATTTGGCTGACGTGGGTTGGCACGTGGTCAGGTGGCAGGTGACATAAAGGCATTAATGATGACAAGTGGGATGACACGGGGTAAAATAAATGCCAAATGGGACACGGTTTGAATTCCCGCTTGTGGGAAATTAATCCTACCATTAAGGTGATGAGACGGAGGAGAGAGAAAGCCGCCATGGCTCTAACCAGCGAGGTGCCAAGTTTAAACCGTGGTGACTTTGTCTCATCAAGCTCAATCTCATGGGTAAAAATGCAATGATGAAGCACGAGGAAGTCACAAGCTTAGATAGATATACAAGGTATATACACATAAACACAAAGAGCTAAAACATATATACATGTGATATAGAAAATACACAAAATTTACAAATTTATACAACTATACACATATGTACACGAGCTAAACTAAGGGAGTACACACCAAAAACACTAGTCTATAGCTGCATAGAAGGTAGACAACCTACTTGTAGGGCTAACCCACCAACAGGAGGCAAACCAAAAACAAAACATGAAAGGAAACCAGCGTAGACCAAAGAGCAGGGAAGGAAAAGCAAGGAAAACATGGAAACAACAAGAAAACCAGAGCACCTACCTAGAAATCTAAAGAGGAGTAGGGACCGAACACACCAGGAGCATGTCTACAATGAGTTCTACCTTCAACTAATCATGAACATGTACCTTGAATCATTGAAAAATAACCCACTAAGCACAGAGTAATCATAGCTTAATCACAATTTGGTCACCTAAGAATCGCTCTGAATGCACAAGTGTTTAATTGCAGTAACTGTAAAAGTGGTGTGTAATTTCTATTTATACCCAAGGTAAGATCTAGTTACCCCTCTTTTCCCACAAACTCTGGAATAGGAAATCCTTCAGACTCTAGGCCCAGGGATTCCCTAAGACCATATCTTCTTGTGAGAAGAGGACATCGTAGCGGAGAATCCCGGAGTCTAGAATATGGATCTGGAGAGAACCAACTCCGGGACTAGGTCCCTGAGACACAAAAGACAAAAAGAAAAAAGAAAACAAACCTCGCAGGAGGGAAAACCCTGAGAAGAAAACAAAGAAAAAAAAAGACAAGGCAAACAAGGCAAGAACCAAAAAGTGAAAAGAGGGGACCCAACATTTTGCACCCGAAATGTAGGGACGGGTATTCAGGGCATAACAGGCATAAGCACAACTTGAATCTAATATAGAAAATCCAAACATCTATGGCTGCTTTCTTTCTCTCATGGATCTCCTCAAGGGATGAGGTTGAGGTTTTTCTACCTCTTCTTCTAAATTTTAAGAGCTACTAGAGTTCTCATCATCATTAGATCCATCACGGTCTCTCTGTTCAGTTTTCTCAGGGGTAGGAGGCAACTGAACAACATCTTCTTTCATTTCTTTTTTATCTGACTGTAGTACAATATGAGAAGGTGTTAGCTCTCTAAAAATAAAATTTCTTCTATATAACACCTTACCAATCACAGGATCCCAAAGCTTGTATCCTTTCACACCAACAGTGTAGCTGATGAAGATACATTTTACAACCTTGTTTTCCAACTTAGATCTTCTCTCCTTAGGAACATGTGCATAAGCTTCACAACTAAAAACATGAAGATGTCTAACTAAAGGATTCTTACCAGACCACACCTCCATGGGTGTCTTACCAAAAAGAGATGATGTAGGCGATCTGTTAACTAGATAGCAAGAAGTGGCCACAGCTTCAGCCCAAAACCTTTGTTTGAGCCCAGCTCCGCTAAGCATACTCCTAGCCTTCTCCATCACTTTCCTATTCATTCTCTTTGCAACTCCATTTTGCTGTGGGGTATAAGGATTTGTCTTATGCCTCTTGATCCCTCATTCTTTATAGAACTTTTCAAACTCTACTGAACAAAACTCACCACCATTGTCAGTTCTCATACACTTAATTCTTTTACCAATCTGATTCTCTATGAGAGCTTTAAATTCCTTGAACCAACTAAAAACTCATGTCTTGCTTTTAAGGAAATAAATCCATGTCCTTCTACTATAATCATCTATAAAAGATACAAAATATATAGATTTGGAGAGTGAAGGAACTTTATTAGGACCAAAGACATCCGAATGGATAAGATCCAAAATGCTAGAAGACTTGTGAGAACTGGAGTAAAAGTGAACATGATTTTTCTTACCATAAACATAGTGTTCGCAAAAGTCAAACTTGAGATTACAATCATTTATCCCCTTAATGAGGTTTTTATTTTTTCAGGGTTGATAGACCCTTCTCACCAATGTGGCCAAATCTCATATGCCACAACATTGTCTTTTCTAGAGGAAGTTTTCCTTCCAAAGTGTTAGCACCCTTAGGTACCCTTGCTACACTACCATCAGAACCCATTACCACAGACTTCTTCACTGCTGGTTCAAATGGTAGAGATGAAGTGACTGCTGCTCTTTTCCTTGGGACATAAGAACTATTACACTATGAAGTGCAAGCATCTAGCTGAAACAAGGTACCTCTCCTAGTACCTTTCGTGAGCACCATATCTCCTCTAATCATCTTGCAGCCATCTTTTGAAAAAACAACTTGCACACCTACATCATTCAGCATACTTACAGATAAAAGGTTTCATGCCAAACCTAGGATGTGCATTACCCCGTTGATCCTCTTTACCTGTCCATTAGGGAATCTGATAATGACTCTTCCTCATCCAACTATCTCTAGGTGAGAATCATCACCCAGGTACACCTTTCCACCATCGAAATCCTCATACTTTGAGAACAAAATTTGATGAGAGGTCATGTGAAAAGAAGCACCTGAGTCAATCAACCACACATCATCAGATGCATGGGTGGCCAAGGCTGCGACAAAAGCATCACCATCTTCTTGAGATTTTTTAGATTCTGAATCTGGGATTTTATTCTTCTTCTTTGGCTCTTTGGAGTCCTTACAGAAGTGCCCAGTCTTACCATAGTTCCAACATTTTTCCTTAGAATTTCTAGGAGTCTTAGATTTCCCTCGGGATTTGGATATACCCTTTTTAAACTTCTTCTCATTTTTCTTTCCTCTATCTTTGGATCTACCGTGAACATCAAGGGCTTCCTTGGTTGAATTGGAGGTCTTTCTTTGCATCTCCTCAGATAACAGTGAAGACACCACATCATCCATTTGGAAAGTGACAGTAGTACTCCCAAGAGACATCACAATATGGTCCCATGAATCCGGCAAGGAACATAGCAGGGTCATACATCGATCCTCCTCCTCCAACTTGACACTGATTCATGTCAACTATGCAATCAACATGTTAAATGCATTTAGGTGATCTATAATGGATCCTCCTTCCTCCATTCTTAGAGAATATAGATTCTTTCTCAGGAACAATCCGTTCACCAAGGACTTGGCCTGATACACAGACCCAAGCCATGTCCATAATTTGTTTGCAGTCTTCTCCTCGATAAAAATTAGGTGCTAGATAGAGTCTAATGAGACCCTTATCTTTTTGATCCTTGTGATATCAATCTACTTGAGGCATGTTTATTGGTTTGATATCATTTGCAACTACCTCCCATACATCATGGTCTATGAGCTTGTATTCTATCTTGAGTTTCCACAACTCAAAGTTTGTCTCACTGAACTTTTCCATCTCCATTCTACTATATGAAGAAATTTCCATCTCTTCCTACAATAAGGTTATGAATACTCTGCAACAATACTCCCACTGAATTGGAGATTAGCTCAAAAAACCTGTACCCTAAAAAATAGAACCAAAACTAGCTAGGATCTGATAACAACTAAAAGACAACTAAGTGTGCAGACAATAGTTCCCTACACTAAACTCCTGAGAGGATTGTGAAAATTTAGATTTAACCCTTATCAATTATAGAATGTTAATACAATTAACTTAGATGTTTTTGCAATAACATGTATACATAGAAAAATGAGAATGACACAATGATTTACCCTAGGGAAAACCTTTCGATAAAAAACCCCAGCACTCCAAAACTTGCACAATGTATTAATCAAAACTATTGTTGTTTACAATACACTTGCAATGCAAGTTATTTTAGGAGATAATCAACACTTGAAGACAAATCTGATAGCAAAACAGTATTCCAACAATACACTAACTTCTCCCTTAGCAATTTGCAACCCTAAAATGCTTATATCCCACGCTTCCCTTTTTAGGGAAACTTCCAAAGATAATCGTATTAGGGTTTTACCATTCTCTGGAAAAATAGGAACCCCAAAATTGTTTTGTAGAAGAGTGTATAGTACTCAACATGATTAGTTTCCACATGTCTTGCATGTCTTCACCCATCATCAAAACTTTCACAATTAGCTCTTACAAATATTAATGACCATCATAGAAATTTGTCATAACCGTTTCAGTCATGATTACCTGACACATTGTCCAAAGTGCTGACATTTGGAAAATAACCTCTACCATAGAAAGGGATGCCTAGATCCACCTAGACCAAGTTTGATCATCCTTGTCATCTTCCAAGTGGAGTGAAAGCACAACATGTCCACTCAACTAAATGATAAAATAGATATAAAACTTAAATAGATTATTTGCAAACAATTAATTACAAAGAAAATAATATCAAATGTAAATAAATATACAAGGTTGAGACACCTTATTCCTAAAATTTTTAACTTATTCACCCCCACTCTCAGTTATTCTAACAATTGGTATCAGAGCTATCAGTGCTTATCAGGGAGCTACAATGCTTATTAGTGCAGGAGTACTTATCAAAAAGTTTTCAAGGACTTGAGCTAAAGATAAAAAGATGTATAAGAGAGATGTACCTAAGATGAACAAGGAAAACTTCCAGACATGGAAAAGCAGAATGAGATTATACCTATCAGGAATTGCAAGCAACATTGAAGATTTTTTTGACAATGAATTCATTCTAGCTATTGGAGCTTTGACAGTAAATCAGTTGAAAGAAAAAAATGAGCATAGCCTTATCATGGTAGAGATTGCCTCTTCACTTACCAATTTTGAATTTGAGGATATCAAGAATTGTACAACTACCAAGTAGATGTGGGATAAGATTAGAATATTTTATGGAGGAGATGTGAATGTACTGAGATCCAAAGCTGAGAGCCTTCGTGGAAAGTTTGATGACATGAGAATTAAGGAAGGAGAAAACATCACACAATACATTACCTGACTTAAAGAAGTTGTGAATGCTATTCAAGGATCTAGTGGAACTATTGATGAAGACATAATTATGAGTAAGATTCTTTGAAATCTATTGCCTATCTATTCTATAAGAGTCTTTTCAATACATGAAATGAGAGATGCACCTAGAAATAAAATTACTGTTGATAGTCTTGTTGGAAGATTGATTTCTTTTGAGATGAATAAATTTGACAACAGTATTATACCATCTATGGAATCTACATTTATGTCTACTTTGAAAATTGGAAAATCTAGTAGCAAACACATAATAAAAAATAATAGTGATAGTGATAGTGATGACAAGGAACTAGATGAACTTGAAGCTTTAATGGTTAGAAGGTTACACCGAGGTATAGGAAGATATAAAGGTAAACTAACTTTGATATGATTTAACTATAAAGAGATTGGAAATTTTGCTACAAGATGCCCTAACAAGAAAGATGATGATAGAAATGATAGACCTAAAAATAGAAAGGATGACCAAAATTTTAGAAGCAACCAACAATATGAAAGAAGAGATAGCCGAGATTACAAGGATAAAGGTAAGAAATATTTTTACATTGCTGAAGATAATAATAACTGTGGATCTGATAGTGATGAAGATATTGAGATAATCTTTGTATGACTTAAAGATGATTTAGATGAAGATGAAAGGTATGTAGAAATAACACTTATATCTAAAGTTAGAAAACATGATATTTGGGTTATTGATAGTGGCTGTACACATCACATAACTGGTGATAAAGGTAAATTTGAATTTCTTGAACATTATGATGGAGGATTAGTAAGAATGGGAAATGATACATCCTGTCAAGTAAAATGAAAAGGTACTATTATGCTGAACAATCAAATCAAATGTGAAAATGCTTATTGGGTAAAAGGAATTAACTAAAATATGTTGAGTGTTTCACAGTTGAGTAACATAGGTCACCGAGTTGCATTTGAGAACAAAAAAGCAAGAATCTATGATGGAAAAGGAAAATTGATCGATACCGGTGAACAATCAAGATGTAACTTATTCTATCTTGACACAACTGAAACTACTTGTTTATTGGAAAATAATGAATATATATGGCTATGGCATAAAAGGCTTTGTCATGTAAATTTAACATGGTTAATATTAATAGAAAAATAAAAGTTAGAGGCTTACCAAGCTTAACTAAAACAGACCATATAATGTGCAAAAATTGTCAAATGGGTAAGATGTCAAAATCTAGTTTCAAGAGCAAGAATCTCTCATCTAATGACATTTTGGAGTTAGTTCATACTAACTTATGTGGACCAATGAGAATACAAAGCTACTTTGGAGACATATAATTTATTTTATTTGTTGATGACTATTCTAGGATGATGACTGTAATGTTTCTAAAAGAGAAATCTGAAGCATTTAAGATGTTTAAGTGGTATAAGGAAAAAGTGGAAAAGGAAACTGGTAGAGATCTGAAGCATTTGAGATATGATAGAGGAGGTGAATTTATTTATGATGAGTTCACTAACTTTTGTAATGAGAATGGAGTCAACAGATAGGTTTCTGCACCAAGGACACCACAACAGAATTAAATTGCTGAAAGGAGAAAATCAATTGTTGATTATGCTAGAACATTGATGATTGAAAATAAAGTTGCACTATAAACATATTGGAGAGAAGCAGTTAGCACAATAGTCTACACACTTAACTGAGTACAATTGAAGAAAGATTCAAACAAAACACCTTATGAGTTATGGTATGGTAATACTCCCAATGTGAGATATTTTAAAGTTTTTGGAAGCAGGTTTTATATTATGAAAGATGATCAAAATGGAAAATTTGATGTAAAAAGTGATGAAAGAATATTTCTTGGATATTCTACTAAGATAAAAGCTTACAAATATATCAACAAGTCAACTAACAAAATCATTGAGAGTGAAAATGTGAAATTTGATGATTTGCTAAGTTAAATGATGAAGACAACATGAAAGAACTGGAGGACTACAATAGATTTGTTTATTGGGAAGAACCTAACACTATACTGATACCAACGCTTTGTTAGGATTGGATAATACTGAGAGGGGGGGAGGGGTGAATCAGTATTATAGCACTTAATTAAATTCTTCAACCATTTAAATGTTAACCATAAACTTGCAGTAAATAAAAGAACATAAGAAAATGACACAATACTTATAACACCATATTTTGTTTTTGAGGAAACGCTGGCCAAGGGAAAACCTCGGTGGGGATGGTACCCACAAGCATGTACTAAAGTATAATGTCCTTGTTAGGAGAACTAGCCTTGTTAGGAGCTGAATATTACATAGAAAATTTCCTTGTTAAAGGAATTACAACCCTGTTAAAGGTTCACAACACCTTGTTAAGGGCCAACTGAGCTTACAACTCTTACAAGATAATTTAGGTTACAAAGTGTTCTCAGTCATGAACAAAAACAAGAAACACTAGTGCTTAGATAGTTCCTTTATAGTTCTTCAATGATCTCTATCATTCTCTACTCTACAATTTGCTCAATCATTCATCCAATTCACCACTACAACCAACCAACCAACTATCTTTATCAAAAATATCTTACATATATATCTCACAACTTTACAAAGTCGGCTCACAATATGAATATTACAAATATTACAAAGTCGACCTTCAATAAAAAATACATTTAATATGGTAAACATAAAATTCATAGTCGGAGCTCTTGTATAGTCAATGTTGAGGTTATCAAAAACCAAAATACAAATTTGATTGTCTAGATTCCAAGTCATTCTCCCTCAATCTTCACTATTGTCCAACTGCTCTGTTATCGCTGTTCTAGTGTAGTCTGTCTGTGTTCAATTATTTCTAACTCACTGTAGACTTAACCAAAACCAAATCAATCTTAGGTGGAGGTCATAGATACCCCATACTATCTTTCTCTAAGCTCGCTTTCCCTAAATCATTGATCTCAAACTTTGACATCCAAAACACTTATGTATCTCTGTATCTATACTTAGTCAATTTCTGAATCATCAAAACCTATCTTTACAAGAATCGATCTGAAACCTAGATGTGTTACCATAAATGACAACCAAAAAATGAATCACATTTACACAAAATGATCACTTTCCAATGATCTCTCCCTTTGGCATTGATGGCAACACTTAACAAAAAAAATGAATAAGTGTTCTAACAAAACAAAATTGTCTCCTCTATATTCTCTCCTTCCTCTTCTTGTCTCTTCTCCAATTTTATTCCTTTTTCCTATATTTTTTTTTTTCTCTCTCTTCCCCCCTTTGAAAACAATTAACAATGTGCATACAAAATAATAAGATTTAGTTCTTGCTCACCAGTTTCAAAATATCTTGAAAAGAATCTTCCAAGATCTTCACTTCTGCATTCCATATTTTGAACAATATTTGGCTAATGTGAATTAATCCATTCAGTGAAAATGATGTGGTCTCAACTTATTTCAAGTCTGTGGGCATATATTTATTCGGTGAATCTGTTACTTTCTCCAAGTCTGAGAGATGAACCTCAAGTATGGATAGCTTAGGAGTGATAAAGCTCTTTAACAAATTAAATCTTGTCAATACTCTCCCTTTCTCATTATCCAATACACTGAGTTTAGCCATAATTATTGTGACTTCCTTGTCTAACTCTATTGTGGATTGTGAAGATGTTTCACAACCGTCCATCATACTGTTCAGAGTTTACCTCTCTTTGGCAATAATGTCTTCTACATTCTAAACATGCCTTATTGGAGTCATGCAATAACTAAATTTTTTTCTCCCATGTTCAATGCAGCTCTTTGCATTTGTCAAGAAAGTTTTCACATTGCTTAAGTCCCATGTGATAGACTTGCAAACTATTGTTCACTTCTTCTCTGCCTTCTCCTCTGTAATCCTCAATAAATTCTCATAGTTCCCATCAAATTCATCAAGTGTTATTCTTAGACTTTCAATGTCATCTTTGTGCTAGAAAACAATAGGTACTGGAAGAAATTTATTTATAGTATCAATTTCTCTTGTAATTACTTTGGCCTTTTTGTCTCCTTTCTGTTCTGATCTTTCCTTGGCTTTGTTCAAAGCAGTAAATGCCAATTTTACCAATTCAACTTCATCCATGCTATCAACATTTACATCACTGCTTGCCAATAATGAGATGGATGATGTGTTTACCTCTTTCTTTTCATCCTCTTACTGATCTATCTTATGTTCTTCTTCCTCTTTGTGTTCAGCCTCATCTGCTATAGAAGTGTCCATATTCCCTACAAAAGGGTCCTTTTCATCTTGAGAGGTGTCAAGAGTTACTGCTACACCAAAAACATAGAAATCTGGTGGTGGATCTACTCCCCTCTTCTCAGAAGTTGTCTTTGTTTCTTTTGAGTTTTCACCCATTCCCAATTGTGTAGGTGAAGTGGTCTTAGGAGGTGGGGGCTTAACAAAATTAGTATTCATCAATATCTTCTCTAGTGCCTTCTATGTTTCCTCAGTGACTTCATCATACTTCCTCGCCATGATTTTCAACAGTCTCACCTTGGTCCTTAATAGAGGTTTTAATTCCTTGTATATTATATCCCTTTCTTGTACTGATATCACAGACAACATGTTATCAATTTCTTGGTTCCTGATTGTATCATCTTCAATCTGTGCTACATGTTTTCTTATCTCCAATATCCCATATAAGTCTGTAGGTATACTTCCTTCAATTTCTAAAAGTGTCTTTTTGAAAGTAAGTAAATGTTCAATCACAATGTCTTCAATCTTAAGCTTGCCTGATTCTTCATACCTATCATAGTATTTATCAATTGTGACTAATTTACCTTGTTCTAATGCTCTCTTCTCTATCAGCTTTAGGTCAGGTTTCCATATGTACTTTTGTGCTTGCTTCTTTTCTCTTACTGTGCTCTGCTCTTTAGGTGATGTCTGCATGCTTGATCTAGTAACTCTAGAAGTAATGTTCTCTTCTTGTGTTGTTTTCTGTTGTTGAGGAGGTGGACTATCTACCATAAATACCTTAGGAGTGGGAGGGGCTGTTGTACTTCCACTTTCTGGTCCAAGAGATCTTTCTGTCATCTTATTTTTCACTTCTTTCATTTCTTCTTCTGTCAACCCAACTTTTACACCGCATTCATGTACAAGATTCTCAATCTTTCTCTTCCTCAGACCTCTAGTCTATTCTTCTCTCACCTTTGCTAACTTCTCCTCATATGTTCCCTATCTTTCCTCTATTGTATCAATTTTTGATGTAAGGACATGTTCTACTTGCATGGTAAGTACGTCAGAACTTACTTCCTAACCCATGGGATAACACCATTTCTTTCTGGGTATGACTACTTCAAAACATACACAATCAGTTTCAACCACGAAACAAATTGTATCTTTGTATTTTTCAACAATGTCTTCATGTATCCTGTATCTGGTTTTCATCTATCTCTATAGGATTTTGATCATAGAAAACAATTCTCCATCAACCCATGTAGCATTCTGTCTCTTGTAACTCTGTGAAATTAGAATACAAGTAGGTATTCTAGATTTCCAACCACTAGGATGTAAGCCAGGAGATTTGTGCTCAATATGAATAAATATATGCATCAACAATGAACCAAATTTGAAGGTCTTAGTTTTGTCCTTCTTCACTAGCTTCACATTTTCAAGGAATTACTGTGCCAGAACTTTGCATAGGTTATATTTTACATTCTTCTTCACCATTCTCCATGTCATCATGATTACTCCAAAAGATACTGAGTTAGGTCTGCTTCTGTAGTAGAACTTGTACCCAAGTATCATAGTGATCAATCTCACATCTTGCTATAAAATGTCATTCACTGTCATTTCTTGTTTGTCCCATTTGGAATGAGTTAGGGTTTCAACTTCTTTATTTACATGTTTCTCTATAATAGGGATGACTCCAGTGTTGTCCAGTCAAGTGATTTCATGGATTAGGTCACTACAAATATTCATAGGTTGATCACCTATCTAGATAAAATGATCATGAATCCTACTTAATAGTATCTTAAACCATTCATCTTCATCGAATTCACATAAGTCCAAAATTTTCATTATGCTCAGCTGATCAATGTGTTTGTATTCTTCTCTCATGATTCCATTATTAGTCATATACTCCATCTCAATTGATATATCATCAATTCCCAGTATATCATACTTACAATGTATGTATGCCCTAATATCTTCTACGTGTAATACGCCATACATGGTTTGGGAAAATGCTTCCTCTAGATCCTCTTCACATGAATTGAATGAATGTTTCTTAAATTTATACCTAGGTTGATCTATAACATCAAAAATAATAGGTGCATGCATAGATAGATGATGTAAATACCTTTCTTCTGCTGAATTTTGAGTTTATCCTTCAATTGATCACGCATGCCCAATGCAGAATAGTCTTAATTTCTCTACTCTCTGATCTCCTTAGCTCTCTCTTCATCAAATGGTAAAGAGATATGTCATCAAATGGTTCTTTTTACAAGTTTAAGTCATAAATTTCATTTTTTACTAAAAAATGTCCAGTCGGCTCTTAGATCTCGCGAACAAAATATATGTGTCGACTGATGTTGCACTCTTAGATGTACATTTCATGATGTTGGACAAGTTTATACCCAAGATTGCTTGAGCTCAATCCACAAATTTTGGGGACGGATATATTCTCATGTCTATATCCAATGCTCCCCCTAAGGTAATGATCGGACAATTAGGTCCATTCTATTTTGCTACCATCAGGTGAAGATCCAGTAGCATCTACTGACTCTCCCTAAACTAATGTCTCACTTGTTTCTTTGATCTTCCATATCTTACTACTATTCCTATCTTCTACCTTCTTAAAACAACTTTCAAAATCATTCTTTAAATCTGCAACACTCTTGCCAGTATCATTTGTATTCTTTTGTGAATTCATAGGAGGTGGTACTCTTCTATTGTCTAATCCATTATACCTACAAAATTTTTCTATATGTCCTAGATTATTGCATTTGTAACATATACTTGAGGTCTTCTTTCTTGATTAACTTGCTGCTTACAGTACTTCGCAATGTGTCCAATGTTATTACATGTGTAGCATGTGGGTTTCACTGTAGATTCTCTTCCATTGTCTTGTCTATATCTTGATTGATTAGGTTTTTTGCATTCTGCTTTCTTGTGCCCATATCCATTACAATTAAAACAATAGCCAGAAAAATTTGTAAAAGGTGCATTACCTCTGCAGTCTCTTTTCATGTGTCCAAATCTATTGCAACCAAAGCATCTACCTCTGAAGGGTCTGATATGCTCTTTAGGTTATTCAATAGAAGGTTTCTCAGCATCAATCTTCTCATTTGATTTCTCTTCCTAATTATTTGAACATTCAGCTTCACTGAAGCCAATACCAGTCATATTACCTTTAGGTTTTTGTTTGTCTCTCTATTCATCAATCAAATCAGTGCTGGTGTGAAGTTTCTCAATGTGTTTCTTTGTTTCAACAGGTTCACCTTTTATAATCTGATTGTATTTTTCCATTTCCAGATACTTATTCTTGTAGTTGTTAGCCTCATTCTTCATTTGATCTAATGCGCTATTTAAAGCTTCTTCAACTTTCTTCCTAGCATCCTTCTATAACTGTATTTCTTTAGCCATAGTATCTTGTCTTTGATGCTAGAAATCTCAAGTTGTTCTTTGAGTTTCTTTATAAATTTCTCAGCTCTTCACATGTTGAATCTCAACTCTCCATTTTTTTCTTTTTCTTTGTCAAGGTCTTCAAGTGCAGTATCAAAGTTTTCTTGCAAACTGTCCAAATCCATTCTGATCTCCCTCAAGCTATTAGACTTTCTCTCCAAGGGCCAAAATCTCTGATACCAATTGTTAGGATTGGATAATACTGAGAGGGGAGGTGAATCAATATTATAGAACTTAATTAAATTCTTCAACCATTTAAATGTTAACCATAAACTTGTAGTAAAGAAAAGAACATAAGAAAATGACACAATACTCATAACACCATATTTTGTTTTTGAGGAAACCCTAGCCAAGGGAAAACCCCAGTGGGGATGGTACCCAAAAACATGTAATAAAGTATAATGTCCCTATTAGGAGACCTAGCCTTTTTAGGAGATAAATATTACATAGCACATTTCCTTGTTAAAGGAATTACACCCTGTTAAGGGCCAACTAAGCTTACAAATCTTACAAGATAATTTAGGTTACAAAGTGTTCTTAGTCATGAACAAAAACAAGCACCACTATTTCTTAGATAGTTCCTTTATAGTTCTTCAATGATCTCTATCATTCTCTGCTCTACTATTCGCTCAATAATTCATCCAATTCACCACTACAACCAACCAACCAACTATCTTTATCAAAATAATCTTACATATATATCTCACAACTTTATAAAGTCGGCTCACAATATGAATATTACAAATATTACAAAGTTGACCTTCAATAAAAAATATATTTAATATAGTAAATATCAAATGCATAGTTGGTGCTCTTGCATAGTCAATGTGGAGGTTATCAAAAACCAAAATACAACTTCGATTGTCTAGAGTCCAAGTCATACTCCCTAATTCTTTGCTACTGTCAACTGCTCTGTTATTGTTGTTCTGCTGCAGTCTGTCTATCTTAAATTATTTCTAACTCACCATAGACTTAACTAAAACCAAATAAATCTTAGGTGAAGGTCATACATGCCCCATACTGTCTTCCTCTAAGATCACTTTCCCTAAATCATTGATCTCAAACTTTGACATCCAAAACACTTCTGTATCTCTGTTTCTATACTTAGTCAATTTCTGAATCATCAAAACTTATCTTTACAGGAATTGATCTAAAACCTAGATGTGTTGCCATAAATTATAATCAAAAGTGAATCACATTTACACAAAATTGATCACTCTCCAACATGCTTAACATAACCAGACAACATATTAACATTACTGTGCAACAGGAAAATGTCACTGGGCAACAGATAGCACAAACAGAGAATTAGGAAAATGCTAACACAGAAGATGATGAACCAGAAGACAATGAAGATACTCAAGAAGATGATGAAGGACCAAGAACTGAACCTATAATTTCTAAATATGTGAGAAGATACCATCCACAGGATCAAACCATTTGAGATAAAAGAGCAAGAATTTTGACAAGAAGTAAGTTCAGAGATGACACTTGTTTAATTTGTGAATTTGAGTCTAAGAATGTTAGAGATGCATTAGAAAATGAAGAATGGTTTAATGCTATTTCTGAAGAAATTGAGAAGATACAAAAAAATAAGACATGGACTTAGTTCCAAGCCTGAGTGATAAAAATATCATTGGCACCAAATGGATTTTTAGAAACAAATTGAATGAAGATGAGAATGTAATTAGAAATAAAGCAAGATTAGTTTTCAAAGGGTATGCACAATAAGAAGGAATTGACTATGGAGAAACTTTTGCACCCATTGCTAGACTTTAAGGAGTAAGGATATTACTTGCATACACTACAAAAAAGGATTCAAGGTATATCAGATGGATGTAAAATCTACATTTTTGAATGGAATACTTGAAGAAGATGTATACATTGAACAACCTGAAGGATTTGTTGATCTTGATCAGATACACATGGTATGTAAGTTACCCAAGATTTATATGGACTAAAGAAAGCACCAAGAGCATGGTATAAAAGACTGCATTATGATCTAATCAGTATTTGATTTATTAGGCCAAGTGACAACAATAATTTGTATTTAAAAAGTGTAAATGAAGATAGGGCACTTATTGCTGAGATATTTGTTGATGATATAATATTTGTAGGTAATGATAGCTTATGCACTTCATTTTCTGATGAAATGAGGAAAGAATTTGAGATGTCTATGTTTGGTCAGATTAATATTTTTATAGGATTGCAATTTTTACAACAAACTGCAAGAATATACATTTCTCAATCAAAATACATCAAGGAAGTATTAAAGACATTCAAAATGGAGGAATCTAAACTAGTCGAAAGACCTATGGTGACAGGATGCAAACTGATAAAAGAGGACAAGAAATCTGAGGTAAACCAAACTTTGTATAGATCTATGATTGGTAAATTGATGTATGTTGTTTACACAAGACTAGATATTGCACATGCTGTTGGAAAAGTAGAAAGATTTTTTGTTAACCCTAGAGAGTCACATATGATAACTATTAAAAGAATTTTTAGATATTTGAAGAATACTGAGGATTATGGACTTTGGTATAAAAGAGAAGGAAAATTTGAATTGAAAGACTATACAAATGCTGGTTGGGATGGAAATATAGATGAAAAAAAGAGCACAATTGGTGGAGCATTCTTTATTGGAGAAAGACTAGTTACTTGGATTAGCAAGAAGCAAGGATGCACATCTTAGTCAACTGTAGAAGCAGAGTATGTTGCTGCTGCTGCAAATTGTTCTAAAATAGCATGGATAAAATAATTGTTGAAAGGAATGAATGAGGACATCACCAACCCAATGATGATTTATTATGATAACACAAGTGCTATAAATATTTCAAAGAATCCAGTGATGCATGCAAAGACAAATCACATATCTATAAAATATCACTACTTGAGGGAACAAGTACAAGAAAAACAAGTAATACTAGAATATGTACAATCAAAAGAATAGCTTGCAGACATATTCACAAAACCCTTACCGAAGGATACATTTGAGTACTTGAGAGGTAGACTAGGGGTTCATCCCTTGTCTATTGGTAACTAAGCACATTAGGAGGTTTCATCAACCTACATGAAATTAGAATATCAATCATGTTGATGAAAAATCTGAACTAGACTGCAACAGAGATATAAGTACACTGAAAGGTACATATTACAACGAATTATAGAGAAAATTTATTTTAGCTACTGAAGAGCTACTTATTTCTTTTTGGAATTCTTGTCAAAGGGAGAGATATATAAATGAAATATCAAGGAGAGAATCAATTCATGAAAGAAGAGCAAAGACATATCTAATCTACAGAGAGATTCAAGAGCTGAAAAGATAAAACAATAGGGAGAGTCTACACAATAAATTTTTTTTTTATACTGACACATATTATATTCAAGCTAGGGAGAGCTACTGAATTGTTGTATTTGTAGAACAAAAGTTTGGTATTTTTTGTATGGAATATTATATTACATATTTCATATTTTGTTTCCATCAATGCCAAAGGGAGAGATTGATGAACTATAATTGTTTATATGTTTGAAGTCATTTGTTGATATTCAACCGAGTTACAAAAGTGATGATAAACATTATCAGTTGATGTATTGTCATTGATGTCAACTTACTTGAGTATTATTATGGTGGAGAAAATATGATATGCATTAAATATTTGGAACAAAAAATGTTTATGTGGTCAGAAAAATGAAGAATTATGTATACACTGAGTAGTAGTGTAAACTGAGTAAAAAATAGTTTATACCGAGTGACAGTATTAACTGAGCAAGGGATTGCCAACACAACTATTGATTAAGCAATTAATTCAAATCAAGACCAACTAAATGTTGAGATGGAAATTTAGAATTTTGAGGTAATAATTAAAGTTTTTTATTTGATCAAACAGTTATGAAAATTCAATGAAGATCAGACGACAGAGATTGAAACATGTTTTTAACACAACAACTGAGGAAGGATAAAGTGGGAAAATGAACGATGGAGATTAAGCAGAAAGATTTGAAGGATGAAAATTAAATGATACGTGATTTCTATTTAAGAGACAAGAGATTCATTTCTGAATATTGTAAGTATTGTTAGATGTTGAAGCATACATGCGAAATTGATGCATGACTGATCAAGCTGGTTAAAGATAGAACATAGTGCAATTCTGCAGACATCACTAAGACAATAGAGGATAAACAAGAAGAACAATGATGAAGAATGATATATCAGAGGTATTATGTACTTAGAATAGATATGAATATCTATAAATTAGAGTTGTATTTAAATCAAATCATTACTGTATCAGTTTAACCATAGTTACAGATAAATCTCTTAACCGAGTGGGATAATGAATCCTTATTAAAAAATTCAAAGAATGTTGATTTTTTTTTGTTGACCTCATAGTGAATTCATGGTCAAGAGCTAATTGGTATTTTTAAATCCTCCAAAAAGGTCACATTTAACAGTGTGCATTGTAACCTTTAACAGGGTTGGCTCCTCATTGAGCTCACTTCAGAAGAGTGAAAATATTTTGGGTTACCAGTCCTAGGTGGTTTTTCCCTTAGCAGGGTTTCCACGCTAAAAATCTATGTGTCAATGTGTATGAATGTTGTGGATTGTTATTTTACTTTACACTTTATTTTATTGACCTAGACCAGTAATCACAGTATTAATTTACTGATACTTGGTAAACACTATTGATGAAAGTTTAAGTTTATAGAATAAATTTTCACCGAGTTGAATTATATGATTGATTTTTTTTGTTATACATCTGGAGAAATTTGGGATATTAGGATAATTTTGTAAGGGCACTGAGTCTAACTGATTCACCTCACCTCTCAGTTATTCTAACAAAATCTAGGTCATATATTATTTATTACGATGTCATTACACATTTTCTACTAAGGCCAAAAATGAACTCCTCGCATTTTTCTCCTTTTTCCTTCTTTTTATAATGAGGTTGTGGTTTCCCCTTTACGGGAAGGGGAGGAAACAAGATTCAAACCATTTTACATTTACATGACATCAAAACCATAAACATATTTACAAAGATGATTACAAAGAAACCTTAAAAATTCTGGGTCGTTACATGCTTTAAAAATAGAAGAAGACAATTTTATAATGGCCTTCGAAAGGGTGGTAATCTGTTCATCTAAATTTTGACAAGTAATCAGTCCATTTCATCATGGAATTGGTCAGGGTCAAAACTAGACTCCTCGAAGAAAACATATATCTCCTCCTTTACCTGCTCCAATTCCAATTCAAAAATGTCACTCTGATACCTGATATAATAGGTGGAAAGGTTCCAAGTAGTAGACATTAGACTGTTCAAGATTGCAACTCAATCTTCCTCATTGAAATCCAAGTCCAGCTCAAAAATAGGTGTGGATTCTCATTTGATGACCCATCGACTACAAGAAGACCCATTATGTTAGTCAAAATATAAATTAGGAATTATTTTGTGTTTCACCACAAACACCACCAAAATAATTTTATAATGAAAATAGTTACCAACTTGGCAAACCATATTAATTCTTGAAATCCTATTTCACATAAGGTGGCCTACCTTGAAAATACAAGGATAATAAATGTTAGTGAATTAAATATCATCTTTTGTAGTATTTTCCCCTCTTGATGTCTTGTTAGAAAATATTCACTAGGATTATGCACTGATGAGTTACTTGCAACCGTCAATAAACCCCATTAATATTTTGTAATTGATCTTAAATCCAGTGTTCTTGCGATATCCAGATGGAGATTTTCCTATAAAATCATCAGTGAAATCATATCGTCATTCACACCACATTTTAACTACATGGTGCGAAATAGCAGCAAGTGTTTTCCCAATATCGCAATTCCCTAAAAAACCCTTCTGCAAAATAGTGATGGGCTATTATATTTCAAAGTCTTATGATATGTTACCTAGGAAATAGTGAAATATCACTATTTCGTAAACCTTGATTTTGGGCTTTCACAAAATAGTGACTGAAGATGATTATGACATTGTTTTCTTTGCTTGATATATTCAACACATCTGCCATCTTTTCAAGGAACTCTCAAGTTTACAACATTCCCAACAGTGGCTCCATTTGGCAGATGCATATTCCCTTTGAATGTGATAAGAGGTCATCTATCTTTGGAGGAAGCAGACCACGTGCCTATTCCATTGGGCAATGGATTCTTATTGACCCCTTATCATGAATGGTGACCTATGGCCACAGGAACATGAATTCATGAATTTTCTCTATCAAAGACCCTATTTTAAAAGCATCTCCAAAACATGGTAGTATAGATTAAGACTTTCTGACATAAAATATTTATCCTCACGTATGCATAATTCTTTGTTTTGATTTCTTCTGACAGAAAATATTCATCCTCACGTATGCATAATTCTTTATTTTGAAGCAATCCTCTAACTGAAAAATAACATTCTTGAACATATGAATTTCCTTTTCTGAAATATCATTATTGTCTTGTATATTTCCAATATCAAACTCTACTTCATATCCTCTAGAATATTCATTTATGTACATCTCTCCCAAAATAGAACTGTTGTACTCATAATTTTCTTGCTTCCTAGTATTGATTCTGACCAACACCAATCACCTCTTTATCAGATGTATTCACAATGATTTTAATACCAATAAAAACATTATATGAAACCCTCTTCTCAGTCAAACAAATATTATCATCTATTTTCTCACTTCCTTCCATACTTGCAACATCACAATTCCTTTCCTCATATAGAGGATTTGAGTAGACTTGGATATCACTGCATTGTATTCCCATGCAAGTCCTCATTTTAGTGCTTTCTTCCTATTGATAAAATAAGGTATTAGTTACTACACACAAGTGATCATTATCTATTTCTCCATGATAATAATCCATCTCATCAGTGTATGAAGAATCTGCCTCTTGGTTTTCTCCTTCTTCACTATACTCATAAAAGGATGAATAATGTCCTACTTCATGTTTGATATTCTAACATACATGAAAATGGTCAATCTGACTCAATTTACTACTATCCACACTTGAAAATTCTTGAGACTCCTGCACATTCCTGTATCCTTCACAGATTTCATGAGTATGAAAAAAGATATCATTTGTGGCATTATGTTGCTAATAGGGAACCTTTGGTTCTGGCTTAAATTTTCTCACCATGCAATATTTATCAACCTTTTCAATATTACTTGCAATCTAAAAGGATTCATACAAATCTTTATGGATTTCCATCCTTATCTTTAAACTCATATCCTCATCAAAAGATTTTAGATACACAAACAATTCCCACACATTATTATGTAATCTTTTAATCATTTTAGAAAACCTAATATTGAACAAGGGAACAATTTCATTATTTTGAATATGAGCATTTGTGAATTCTTTAAGCATAATTGATTCACTCACCTTTTCCCTAAACTATTCCATAAAAATTAATTTCAAATTCCTCCATGAGATTATAGAACACGAGGCCAAACTTGATAGCCAATCCCTTGAATCTCCTCTCAAGGATTGAAAAAATAATCTCATCACAACGTCTTCATGGTCTATCTCATAATCTCTCATCAAATATTCAAAACCTGATATATGTCTCTTTGATGATGCTTCTTTCATGTCATTGAACCTTGGGAGTCTATCTCTAACATCAGGAGAAATAATGTTTGGGAATCCAAAAATACCATCAAAGTTCAATGTCTCATATCTTTCTATCTTAAAATCTCTTTATTGCAATGAAACATTTTTAGAGGACATGAACGTCTTCCTATGTACATCACCATAATGACACATTCTTCAAATTTTCAACAATGGAGTCACCACCTCTCTTGTGAAAGGAAAAAAAACTGATACCATTTTTCCCTAGCGGAGTGCTTTCCTTTTCTAACTCTTTTCCCAAAGATAAAATATTTCCCCAATAGAGTCGCCAATCTCTTGGTTCTCAAAACTATAACTTGAAAGAGAACCCCAAAACACACATTTCATTCATACTTTAAAGCTATGGTTTTGGCCAACAAATAGGAACAACCAGAAAAGTAAAATTCCCCTACTCTTTTGGTCCAATTATAACCAAGGTGGGTGTACCCAAATATTGTAGTAAACTCAAAACTCCTAAAATAGTAAAAATATTTTTCTATCAAAAAATCAAAGGTGAAAACTTGCATGCTCTTGAATTTAATTTTAACCATCTTCTCCCAAATTTATAACAGTAAAATAAAATAAAATCGTATTTAAATTGAGGGTGAGTCATTCATGACCAATCCCTATTTTCACCATATCACAAAAAAAACCCTTTCAAACATTTATGTACAAATCTATGAGACAACATGTTAATAAGTCATCACCTATTTAATTCTATCAATGTTGATTAACCACTTTCATGTCATGTTTTTAGTCTAATTGAATCTATTTCCTTCATAGGAAACCAATCAGACAAGAGAATGTATGACAACACTTCAATACAATTCCCTGTTGAACATGAAAATTAGATAGAGAAATGATCATCAACACAAGTCTTGAAAATAGTAATTGAAAATACTATCAATTATCATGGAGAACTTGTTCTAAAGATGAATCCATGACACAATGATTGAACAGAAATCCAGGTCATATTATTTCTTCTAATGTCATTACACATTTTCTACTAAGACCATATATGAACTCCCCCTTTTTCTCCTTTTTCCTTCTATTTATAATGTGGTTGTGGTTTCCCCTTTATGGGAAAGGGAAGTGACAAGCTTCCAACCATTTTACATTTACATCACATCAAAACCATAAATGTATTTACAAAGATGATTACAAAGAAACCCTAAAAATTTTGAGTTGTTACATGCTTTCAAAAATAGAAGAAGACAAGTTCATAATGGCCTTCAAAAGGGTGGTAATCTGTTGATATGAATTATGGAAAGTAATCAGTCCATTTCATCCTAGAACTTCTCAGGGTAAAAACCAAGCTCCTCGAAGAAAGCATGCATCTCCTCCTTGCCCTGCTCCACTTCCAATTCAAAAATGTCACTTCAATACCCATGTAATAGGTGGAAAGGTTCCAAGAAGGTGACATTAGACTTTTCAAAATGTCAACTTGATCTTCCTCATCGAAATCCAAGTTTGGCTGAAAAAAGGGTGTGGATTCTCATTAGATGACCCCTTGAATACAAGAAGACCCATTATGTTACTCAAAATATAAATCAAGAATTATTAAGTGTTACACCACAACCACCACCAAAATCATTTTATAATGAAAATAGTTACCAGCTTGGCAAACCATATTAATTCTTGAAATCACATTTCCAATAAGGTGGCATGCCTTGTAAATGCAAGGATAATGAAATGTTAACAAATTGCAAGTCATCTTATGTATCATTTTCCCCTCTTGATGTCTTGTTGGAAAATCTTCACTCGGATTATGCACTGATGAGTTACTTGGAGCCATCAATAAACCCCATTAATATTTCGTAATTTTATCATAAATCCAACATTCCTATGATATCTAGATGTCAATTTTCCCCTCAAATAATTAGTGACATCATATTGTTACTTCAAACCACCTTTGTATTGCATGGTGCAAAATAGAGGCAAGTGTTTTCACAACATCACAATGCCCCAAAACACTCTTCTAAAAAATACCGATGTGTTGTTATATTGCAAAGTCTTCTAATAGGTTACTTGTGAAATAGAGAAATGTTGTTGTTTTTCAAACCATGATTTGGAGCTTTCACGAAATAACAACCAAAGCTAATCCTGACTTTGTTTTCTTTGCTTGACATATTCGACCCATCTGCCATCTTTTTAGGGGTTTCTCAAGTTTACAATAGTCCCTATAGAACCCTCGATATTTGTAATCCATGTTTGAGTTACATTTATGTGTACATTATGTAATTCATTGTATTACTTCCACATTGTTTATCATTATTGGTTGTAAACTCTTAAAACAAATATTATTCTATAAAATAGTATCATTTTTAAGTTAATTTATCCTTGGTTCCTTGGTAGGGTGTTATATCACATAGTGAGTACAAGTGGTGGTGCATTTTTCTTTGGTAAGAGATTGGTTTCATGGCAGAGCAAAAAGAAAAATTGTACTTCACAATCTATTGTAGAGGCAAACATTGTTGTTGTTGCTACCAATTGTACACAAGTGATATGGATGATGCAAATATTAAAGGATATCAAAATTGAATATGAAGAGCATTTTCTATCTACTGTGATAACTCAAGTATAATTAATATTTCTAAGAATCTAGTTTTACATTCAAAGACAAATTATATATCTTTCAAGTTTCACTTTTTGAGAGAGAAGGTTACTGAGAAGGAATTTAGATTGGAGTATGTGCCTACTAAGGAATATATTATAGATATATTCACAAAGCCATTTCCTAAGGATAATTTTGAGTATCTCAAAGGTGAGTTAGGGGTGCTTACCCCTCTTGATCTTAAATAAGGTGCATTGGTGTACATTAGTCTAGTGCATGCACAAGAGATATATTTTGTCTAGACTGATGTTTTGGTAGTTGCTACTTAGGGGGAGTAGTCATCTTGTTGAGTTAGCTTGGTAAGTTTTGTGTTTAGATATCAAGAGAGAGATGTTTGTTCAAATTTTTGGCCTCTATGGTTAAGTGCATATCTGTGCCTTTTCCATTGATGTCAAAGGGGGAGAGATAGTCACATGAAAAACAAAGGGAGAGAAAATTGAAGAGAAACAAATGCGGAGAAAATTTTAGTATTGAGAGAGATTCTACTAAAGGAGAAAGATTCAATATGGGAAATATTATAGAGACTATGAAAGATATGTTTAAGATTTAGGCAAAAATAGGTTTTGAGGGGAACCCCAAAATCGGTTACACCAAATTACATAAGATTTTCAAAAAATACCCCCTAGACAGAACCACAAAAAGAAACACTGCTGGAAGAAACAAAACTAATAGACACAGACCAACACCCAACACTAAATAACCAACACAAAATAACACAATAAAACACAAAATAGGAATAAAGGACTGTAAAGACCAGAAACACAAGGCTAGTCCAGATCTTTGATAACTTGAGCCATCTCATTCTCTATAATTATAACATCATCTACCGTTTCCTTCAAGGTTTGAGAAACAAAGGCAACTCCCTGACTTTTCTTCATTAGGCTTTCCTATGTATGTTTTCTAGGGCCCTCATTGGTATTAGTACTAGTACCAACATCCTAATAAGTATTTCCCACACTCACAGTTTCCCCTTTGTTGTCCATGTCCTTGGTCACATTCCTGAGATCCTGCATGATATTTTTTATGCTTTCATCACTTTCCTTTAAGATATTCATCAATTTGTCCTGATGTGACTTTAGTTTTCCTAGAATCTTCCCCACTTTATCTTCCAACATTCTTCTATCTTGAATTTCTTTGTCCAAGTGACCAAAGAGACTAGTCACTTTAGCATTGAGGATATGAATTGTGTTGTAGACCCAAGTGTTGGAAACACTAAGAGGGGGGTGGGGGGTGAATCAGTGTTTAGCTTATTATTCAAATTCAGAAACTTAAACATAAATAAAATATACATTCAAAGAAGTCCAACACAAGATCACATAACACTTCATATGATTATGGGGAAAACTTGATTAGAGGAAAAACCCCGATGGGAATTAATACCCACAAATATTGTACTAGTATAATGAACCTGCTAAAGTTCCTTTGCCCTGTTAGAAGCAATCTTTACAATATAAGTACAATGACTTGGTTAAGGGTCTAACCCTGTTAGGAGTCTTTTACAATTAATCCTTTTAGGGGTGAGGACTCACTTTCCAAGAGATCATTTCTCAAAGAGAAAGAAGGATACAACCTCCTGAGAGTAGATATACACTATATCCAAAGATGAATGACTGTATGTGACACAGATGTCTGATCAGTTCTAGTTATGTGCATATGATCTTAACTTATTTAAGTGCTCTATCTCATACTAATATCTTCATAATACTATGCAATACATCTTCTCTGACTTATTCGATGATGCTTCAAATGTATCTTTTCATATATATATA